>CM053406.1:23795702-23838579 GCA_028644305.1 Xerus rutilus
AAAAAATAACATGATATGTAGTATTCCATTGAATTCACCTGTCAAATTAGGACATTCGAGTTCTTTTCAGATCTGCTATAAACATTTTGTACCAGTGAGAATATTGTTCTCTAAGATCAATATTCAAGAGTGAGATTTCTGGTCAATGGTAAGTGTTATTTAACTTTGTAAGAAATTGTCAATCTTATTTCCAGAGTGGAAGCACACTTTGCATTCGCACCCAAAATACCTGAGAATTCCATTGTTCTTCATTCTTATATCTGGGGCTTCAATTTTCATTTATCACTGTCTAATGAATTTGGATGTCTTTTCACGTGCTTATTTGCCTCCATTCATCCTCTGTGGTGAAGAGTCTCCAAGGTTTTTGCTTATTGTTTCCTTATTGATAAGTTTTGCAAATTCTTTATGTATGCTGGATACAATTCCTTTGTTAAATATGGTTTGCAAATATTTTGTCCCAGTTTGTTCCTGTTTTTCCCCTGTGTTTTTCATGGAGCAAGTTTTTAATTTTGATAAAGTTCAGCTTATCAACTTTTTATTGGATGGATTCTATGCTTGTGTTTTGTCTAAAAACACTTTGCCAAAATCCAGGACATAAATATCTTGCTTTTTTTTCCTTCTGAAAGTTAAACTTTTCCATTTAGATCTGTGAACTATTCTGAGTTAATTTTTGTATAAGGGGTGAGGATCAGAGAGTGGTTAATCATTTTCTGTTTATGAATGTCTAAATGTTTTAACACCATTGGATTTCCTTTGTATCTTTGTCAAAAATAAATTGGTCATATTTATGTGGCAGGTCTAGTTCTAGATTCTTTATTCTATTCCATTAAACTATATATATCCTTTTCCAGTATCCACTGCATTTGTTATTATGACTTTATAGTAAGTCTTAAAATTGGATAGTGTGATTCCTCTAACTTTATTCTCCTGCTTTGAAAAGCTTTTATGGTTCTTTGCCTTTCCATATAAATTTTATTATTATCTTTAACTTCAGAAAATCCTGTTGACAATTTGGTTAGAATTTCTTAAAATGTGTAGATTAATTTGGGGAGGTTTCATATCTTTATTAGGTTTTTTAATAAAAAGGAGCAAAGTGAAGTGATCACTCTTCTGGAAACTTCATTCATGTAGGAAGGGTAGATGAGGGCCATTTTACAATTTTTACATTAATTCCACCTTAAAAACTCCTGAGCTATAAACCCACCCACTTTGGTCTCTCATCTATTAGAAAGAAGAGACTTGGGTAGCCCTCTCTCTCAGGTCCACACTGGTGTGACAACTCAGAATGTGGCACATGGGTTGCCACCAGCCTCTTTGTGCAGCAGCCCTGATCATGAGGGGCCTGGTCAGAGGACAGGAATCCAGGGATTCAACAGAGTCCATTTCTCTGAAGATTGCTAGACATTTGCCACAGTAATGAAGAAAGAAGAAGATACATTTCCAGATTGGACAAACCCTGAAGCTTTCCTTTTGTCCTGGTGACCTTTTGCCCTAGGAGTTTTCAAAGCCCTGTGCACTCTTATGGTTGGTGTCATCTGCCTTTTTGTTTTGTTTTGTTTTCTTAACCCTCCTTTAAGTGATGCCACACCATTTTCACAACTAAACCTTGTAGAAAACCTTGGTGTAGGAAAGAGAGGGCAGTGGATCCATCTGCCATGAGCTGAATGATTTGCTCTTGGCCTGTTTTATCTCCCCACCATTTTTGTGGGTTCCTGGAGGACCCTCACTAGCTTTGAACATTGGTGTCCAGTCACCGATGTGCAGTGCTCAGAAGTCCAGAATAGCAAAGCTAGTTCTTGGTCTCCACCAGTATGCCCACATGGACTCTGCCATTCCTTCAAAGCTGCCCCTGTGACTGATACAGAGTAAGACCAAGTGAATCCATCAGACCAACTAGTCTGTAGTAACATAGTAGATTGCCAATGTGTTATTTCCTCAGTTTTTATAATATTGAATAAGACTGAAATGGCCACCCATCTAGTCCCTATAGCTCCAACTGGAAGCCAATTGAAGAAGGTCTTCAGAGGGGGCTTTTGGGTTAATCTCACTTATCCCATTTTTTACATGTCTTGTATTCTGCCCAGAGGAATTCCAAGCTTTTTCTAAGGACTGATTCTTTCTTTTTGACATAAAAGTCTAAAAATACAAATGTTGCATTAATGATTTTTCCTGCAAAATAGTTATAAGACTTACAAATGAAGACAATACTGAAGAAATACAAGACTTTTGAAAGTACCAACTCTGCATAAAAATAAGAAACATCTGGCTAATAGATGGAGAAAAGGGGATGGGGACGGGACTGACTCGCAGAGCTACAATTAAAAAGTATAAAAAATATGTAAGGGAACTTTGAAGTGTTCTACTCACTGTATGTGAAAAGGCAGACTGTTGGGCTCAGTCCCAGCTCCTCTGCCTATTTACTGTCACATAACTATTTTAAGTTCCTTATCTGTAGAATGGGGACATCAACATCTCATTCAGAGAGCAGATGTGAGGATTACTTATAATTTTTTACACAAAGCACCTTATTTGGCTGGGCACTGTGGCGCACGCCTGTAATCCCAGCAGCTTAGAAGCCTGAGGCAGGAGGATTATGAATTCAAAGCTAGCCTCAGCAAAAGAAAAGTGCTAAGCAACTCTCTAAATAAAATATAAAAAAAGAGCTGAGGATGTGGCTCAGTGGTTGAGTGCCCAAGTTCAATCCCCATAACCCCCCAAAAATACTGTAAAAAAAAAAAAACCCAAAGCACTTTATTTGTGCTAAATCCACACAGGATTATTATCAGACTGTATGATAATTCTTAATTTACCATGATTGTAGTAAGTCACCCTTTGTGCCTGTTAGTTGTGGGGTCACAAGTTTCAGGGATTAATATATAAAATGCAATGGCAACATTAGGCCCATTCAACAGTACTAAACGCAACGTTAGGGTCTTTTAGCAGTAAATAGCTACTTGTATCCAAGAATAACAGTAGTTTACAAATCCTTAGCATCTCCCAGAGCTGGGAGTCATCTCTTAATCTATCTTCCAAAGTGGGACCTTACTGATCATGCAAGAGACTGAAATCTTACACTAGGAGGACAGGCAGAAGCCAAAATTGTCTGAGCAAACCAGGACACATAATCACCCTAAGTGAAGTTAATTTTCTTGAGCTTGGATCACTAAAATAGCCAATAAGAGAAAAAAGGAGAGTAGCATTTTTGAGATGTAGCAGGTACTGGCACCACAGATGTAAATTTACTTCATCCCTGTAACAATCCTGAGAGATAGATATTTTTACTCCAATTTTGCATATGAGGAAATGAAGTCACTTATCAAATGTCTCCAAACCGACATCAGTCTGCAAGATGTCAAATCTCTGCATTTGTTCTTTACTATATCAGTGATTTCCCAGAAAAGTTTTAGCAGAAGCATACTCCTTGTCAAGTAAAATATTTAAAACACAGAAAAGCACAAGCCCTGATTAAGGTTTTGGGATACAAGGCTTAAGGTAGAGCCTATGGGGCTTCACCTTTGCTCTCTGCAAGAGCCCCTCATATACCAGAACCCCAGAACCCTTCAGATCATAGTTAAAAATCACCTGCAGTCGGTAACCAAGACTTCGAAAGACCCAGGGGTGAGGGAAAATAGTCGAGTGGGACCTTGTCTTGCTTCCAATACGTAAGATCAAATGTATCATGGATCTGTGTTCAGGGGTTAGCAAGGTCTTCCGTGGGTATTTGACACAAGGTCATTGATGAATGCTCAGGAATATAATTCCTCCATAGTTCAAGACAGCATGATCTGAAGAGGGACTGAATTGGTCACCTTTTGTGTATCCGAGATAAAACTGCAAAAGGTTTAAAAAGCAAAAGTATGACCTAGAGAGAAGAGAATATGCTATTTCCTTAGATCGCATGGTTTATAAAGCAGAATGGCATGCTCTACCCACTGATCAGAAAATTGGTACTAGAAGCCTCATCTAGACTGGCCCAGGAACACTGCTTCTACAGAAATCAGAGACATTATAATAAAGTGCTATTCTCAGCACAAAAGAGACTCAATGCACTTTAGGGCAGCTACTGAGAGAAAAAGAGAAAAGACAGGTGAGGAGAGGAGAGGAGAGAGAAGACAGGGGAGAAATGACTCTAACCCTACTGGAACACTCTATTGGCATTATTTTTGAAAACTGAAATGTCGTTAATTCTAAAAGTCATCAATTTGACAAGTGCCAAACTATTTGACCTTCAAATTTTTAATAATATACCATGAAATTATGAGAGTATAGTATGAAAACATGTTGAGCTGAAATGTCAGCTCCAAAGTCAACCTCCACACCTTTAAAACAATGTTTTTAGAGGTTTCCCTTAATATTCTGTTGACAAGAAGTTAACATCTCACATGGGCAGCCATCAAATGCCTGCTCACCCAGTTACCCCACTATATTCCAAGATACATGGGTTCAAGTTTCCACCTTCCTGTTCAGAAAGACATTAGTAGTCATTGTTAAGACCTTCCTAATCTAACACGGCACAGACGGCACCATTTAATTTCATAAAATCAAAACAGGAGCTGTAGATATCTGATCCTCCTAGGCCTCCTGTGGGATCTTGAGGAAGACAATGGGAGTCCGCCCTTCACCTTTGCAACAGATAAAACTTGCAGTATTCATGAGGAGCAGCTTGTAAAGGCAGAAAGGTTATAGTTTTTAGGAAGAAGTAAATGTTCAAACCATAACCTTGGTTGGTCTTATCGTGTTAACAGGGCCACGTGAAAGTGTTTTTGTTAGTTATGTTATGGTTTAAAATGACCAAGTTGAAAGGGTAGTAAATATACCCCAATTTTATCATGAAAAGTATAGCTACAAAAACAGCCTTCCCAGTTGCCAAAGGATGGAGAAAGCATAAACCAAGAGTTTGCCTTCACTATTTCAGTGGCGAAAACTACCTGTAATTATTTCCTCAGCGGGGCTGCATAAAACTTGTATTCCATTGAATCTTTTACCAAACAATTTCTATATTTCATGTCATGGATTAGAATGAGAATGGAGATAGTTCATCAACACTGATCTGTGATATAAAAAAGAATCGCGAAGCCGAGGGTATGAGAGCGCATAAAAATGTTTTGTGTTCTGACCAGTACATTGCTTTAAAAAAATTTTACAGTCAGGCCCAATTGTTCATTCTCACCATGCAGAAGATACTCACATATTCATTTTTAAAAGGGCAAATCAACCATAATTCAGTTTATAAACTGTGAAGCTGGTTGCGAATGTCTGGATGAATATTCATTAGAATCTCTTAATCTGCCATCGACTGTGATTCATTAGGCATATGTAAATATCACTCACTTTAATTGCCCCTAAACTGACTTAACATAATATTGTCATTAGCAAATTATTAGTTATTTGTGTAACTAATGGTACATTATGGTGTGCACGTTAAATCTCCAAATATATGATTATAATTATGATGATGTTTTATGCTGGGGGCTTTCTAAACTATTGATGAAATATAATGGAGTCACATCAAATCTGGTATGTTAATAGGACAGTGGCAGAACTTTTTTCTGCACCTTGGTGCTGTTGTCATCTCCCTGTTCCTCGCTCTTCCTGACGCTGAACTTGCTGTGGGTTCTTTGTATTCCCTTCTGCCCCTGAAGTCTCAGCAACTTCTTCCTCTCTCTTCTTCCATATTTTATTTCATGGGCTCCATGCTAGTTTGCTTTTGGTAAAATTGATTTTATTTTCAAAAGTATTCACTCACAGCAAGAGAAGCAGGAAATCTAAAAGAGGTGAAGAAAGTATAAAAGACCCATTTGAATATCGATGGAAGGAAATAAGATGGGCATGGAATTTAACCAGCTCATAAAAGTTCTATTCTTCATGGTTGTGTTTGGCTGACTCATAAAAGTTCTATTCTTCATGGTTGTGTTTGGCTGACTGGCATTCGATCATTATAAATTCATAAAATAGTGTGCTGTGTTGCAGTTATTTTCCCCAGAATTATCATCATCTATGAAGAGTTTGATACTGCCTTGAAACACTTTTGCATTTCTCTTTCTGAAAATTTTGTTTACCTGTCCCTCCATCTCCACCAAACAAAGTCACATAGAAAAATACTTTCTCTAATCTCCATCTCAGCAGAAATATAGGAGGTTTGCTTTTCAAAAAGAAACACTTCTTTTTATCACTTAGAATGATTATGAATGCACTAAGCAAGCTCCTAGGAATAAAGTCGACCCAGCACACTGGCAGGAAAGGCTACAATTAGTATTCCTTTAGTCTCTGTTAATGCCTAACTGGTGACAAGAATATGTTAATACAAAATGAGCTAACAGGAGAAATGTCTTTTATCACGTTGCCCTCCTAAATATTAGTACATTAACAGGCTATTGATGCTTATAAACAGAGATCCAGATAAATGCATGTTCCAGTCTTTGATAATGTTCCAGATTAATTGCCATTTCATCTTAATTTAATAAGAAATCCTTTTGGTTAAAAAAAAAAAAGCTTACACATGAAAAGAAATTATTGAGTTAATGACAGCATAATGAATATAGATTGTAGTACAAATCTCCTGAAGAGATACCAACATTCCAGAAACATGGTCAAGCATCATTATATTTAAAACAAAGCAAATATTTTTAGTCTAACATGCTTCAGGTTTAACACTACCGACACAAAGTAAAACAACTCCAGGTATTTTGATTGATAAGAAGTGACTGACTCCTTCTAAGAAACTTAGCTGTGAGTTTCAGAGATCTTTTCTAGCCAATATCATCTCTCCTGTTTCACAAAGTGGTTGGTTGAAGCACTATTTCTGTTTGCATATACTTCTGATAAAATACCTATTATCTTCTGGCTCACAACTCTGCCTGCCTGACCTATAGGTCACAAGGTTCCATGACTAGTATAGAGGTCCACAAATGAAAAACATTGGATCTGCCAACAATTTCTTGTTGTTGTTCTAGTTTTTTGTGAAGTTCATTTGGAACACAGTCATACCCATTTATTTATTACTCTCTCTGGCTGTGTTTACACTATGATGGGATAATTAAGTGGTTATAACACAGATCACACTGGGCCACAAAGCCTAAACTATTTATTATCTGACCCTTTACAGAAAAATTTTGCTAATTCATTATCTAATAAAGAGAATTTTATTTGGGAATGGTGGTGCACACCTGTAATCCCAGTGGCTTGGGAGGCTAAGGCAGGAGGATTGTGAGTTCAAAGCCAGACTCAGCAGCTCAGTGAGACCCTGTCTCTAAACTAAAAAATATAAAATAGGGCTGAAGATGTGGCTCAGTGGTCAAGTGCCCCTGAATTCAATCCCTGGTACTCCCCTTCACCACAAAAAAGAATAAAGAGAATTTTGTAAATAAATAAATAAACAAACAAACAAAATGAACATCATCCCCCAAATAATCATCTGACATGTGACCAAAATTAATTCCTTAAATGCCTGGAAATTCAATGATTTATCATGTAGTTAAATACAGCTTGGTCACTTTTAACAGACATCACAAGGATGTTGAAAATATCTAATTTATTTCAGTCTTGATAATTTTGTTTTATCACTTGGCTGAAGCATTTGGTTGTGTTTATGCAGCAATATGAACTCCTGACACCAAGTCCATCATCCTATTTATGAACTATGCTTTAAGGCAAACCAACTGAGAAAGACACTTAAAATTTTATTTTGATCTTCAGGCCCAGTTTGGACTCTAATTGGGATTTTTTCCCCATAATGTATATATAGAGGGAGAATAAAGTAGTATAATTGCCCAAAATTAATATTGCAATTACCAATCCTACTCCATACTTATAGATCCACTACTATTGTGCCAGGCCCACACAAAACACTTTACCTACATTACCTTGCTTAATCTTTACAACTTTATGAAATAAAGACTATTATTTTTTTCTGCATTCAAAATAAGAAGATTGAGATTTAGAGAAAATATGCACACTGCCTAAAGTCACACAGCTAGTAAGTGGAAGCCCAGAACTCAGTCTTCAACTTTTGTAAGTTTATGACCCTGTTCCTTCTAAAACACCATGCTGCCTCAATGCTATATGCTGAGTTATATACCTGTATTGTTACACCAAGATGTTATGTTAGTCAACTTTCTGTTACTATAACAAACTACCTGAGATAATCTACTTATAAAAAAAGTAAAGTTTATTTTGGCTTACAATTTTGAAGGTTTCAGTTCATGTTCAATAGGCCCCATTGCTTTGGGCCTTTGGCAAGGTAGTACATCATAGCAGGACCACAGGGTGGAACAAAGCCTCTTACATTACAAGCCAGGGAGCAATAAGAAAGGGGAAAGGGCCAGGCTCCCAGAGTCCCCTTCAGGAACATGCCCTCAATGGCCTAAGACTCTACCATCAGAGCCTATGTCTCAAGGCTCTCAACTTCCAAAAGTGGCAACATAGGGACTAAAACTTTTACACTTTGGCCTTTGGGGAGCATTCACGATTCCAACTATAACAGATGCTTACCACATCATAAAAATCATGCTTTTGAAAAATAGTCAATTATCTGGGGACAATCTAATTTAATAATGTTTTGGTCCATTTGGGCTACTATAACAAAATACCAGGGACTAGGTGGCTTATAAATAACAAAAAAAATTATTACTATGGTTCTAAGCAATGGGTATTCCAAGATCAAGTTGCCAAGAGATTCCATATCTGATAAGGGCTCATTATTCATAGATGTGATTTCTTGCTGCATCTTCACATGGTAAAAGAGGCAAACTAGCTCCCATGGGCCTCTGTTGAAAGTATGTGAAGGCATTAATCTCCTCTGTATCCTTATAATCGCCTCTTGTACTTTATACTTCTTGATACTATCATTTTGGAGGTTTGAATTTCAATATGTGAATTCCAGGGAGATACAAACATTTAGACAATAGCAAATAATGTTTAGTAAAAATAGCAGAATATGAAATTGAATACACCATTATCTTAATTCTATAAAATATATGCATATTAAGATCTTGGCTTGATGAGACTATTTCCCTTTGAAACAAAGTTTTCTTTACAGACTTACTTAGCACTTACTATAAAAGCAAGGAATTCCCCAAGCTCAGTTCTCCTCAACTGTGATGCAAATCCACTGAAAGTGATATGCAAATACTCAATGCCCTGTATTAAATACTCTTTTGTTTAAAGTAGTTAATTCTTGTAGTGAATTCCAAGATGTGCTAGATTGATCAATACAAACCTTATGCAGTAGTTTTGGAGCAGAATTGTGATTTTTGTGTTTGTGTTAGTCAGTTTTTTGTTATTGTAAAAAACTACTCGAAGTAATCAATTTATGAAGAAGAGAGTTTTTTTGGTTCATAGTTTTGAAGGTTTTAGTTCATAACTAATTGGCCCCATTGCTGTGGGCTTCTGGTGACACACCAAAGTAGAAGCAAGTGAGGAAGGAAGCCTATTCACCAAAACCCTGATGCAAAATACAGCAAGAGAAATAGACTAGGGTTCCACTATCCTGTGCCTAGTGTTCTAAGACCTTCCGCTAGGCCCTCTTAAAGGTTTTTACCATCTTCCAATTGTGTCAACCTGGGAACTAGGCTTTAATACATGGGTCTTTGGAGGACATTTAAAATCCAAGCTATAGAAGTACCTCTACAAAGATTTTTCCATCTTTTGTACTCCTTTTCTGCTGCTTCAATAGTCATTAAGTTTCTCTGTTGTCATCACAGTTCATCGGCCAGCAGCATCTTCAAAACTTTAGGCCTGGGGTAAGTTGGATGATCTATAGCCAATCTGGTGGGGAGACGAGGGATGCTGTCTCTTGCCTTGTCTTGTAACAGTGATTCTTAAATACATAGATTCTTGAGGACCTACCTTTAGAGATTAGTATTCAGTAGTTGTACATTGGATTCCAGGGAATTACATTTCTTAAGTAGTTGTCAGAGTCTGGTGTTTTATTCTACTTGCAAGATGCTAAGTTAGTCTGTTATGGTTTCATGAATCCTGGCAGAAGATATGAGACTCCAGGTTCAGAAACAAAAGACTATTATTATTCTTCACAGCACAACAAGCAACATAAGCATCATGTTCATTGTCAATTCCCTCTGCCCTCCCCTCCTGCAAGGGTGATATGAAAGGATAAATGCAGCATGTGCAGTAGGCTTGGGTCAGAGAAATATGGGGGAAACAGAGGAATATTGGACTTGGGGAATTCACTACTTTTATAATAAGCAATAGGCAAGTCTGTGAGGGAAACTGACTCACAGGGAGACATCACCTTAGCAAGGCTGCTTGCTATAAACACAACCCTGAGAAATAATCAGGATAAAGGTCAGAGTCTTGCATTCTTTCCATACCCCACAATGACATCTAAGGATGTACAGGATTTCAAGGAGGATTTCTTCTTCCAACAACAGCTTCACGGTGGCTATGATATGAAGTCTGGTTGAGGTACTCTAAAGTACTGCTGCTGTACCTCAGTGGATCCAGGATCTGGACTTGAGGCAGTGTAAGTGACCACCTTCACAGTGTACTAAAAACTTACTCCTCCTATCCAACAATATAAGTTGGAAAAAATGGAAAAATGAACATTAGGCCAGATCTCCAGAAATGACTCCCAGAATTCTACAGACATGATCTTGCAAAGGAACTGTTCCCTTGGAGGCAGTTTGTGGCACCACTGGGTCCAAGAATATACCACCGAGGTGTCAACCCCAGGAAAACTGCAAGCAGGAAGCTCCTACTGCTGTGCTACCTTTGCACCCTGGAAGCTGCAGAGTGAACCTGGAATACTGCAGCAGCACTTCCTGCCTTTCCAAACTTTCTTGTCACCCAAAAAGGATCAAAAGTTGTAGAAATGTCCTTGGCCTCATTTTCAAACTTCATGTGAATAATTTTAATTAATAGAATCAAATACAAACCCAGAATCTTAGTTCCAAAGAAAGGAGTCTAAGAAATGTAATTTCGAGCTCTCCTGTTTCTATGACATAGGAAAACAGCAGAAACGAGAGAAGGATGAAACTAGCGTGAGCCAATTCATAGTCTTTATGCTCCCATTTCTGCTCCTTAAGGGTAGGGATTCCTTCTTTTCACACTCTCCATGATCCTCAGAAAATGCTAAGCACATACTAAGTGCAATAAATCCCACTTAATTAAGAAAGCCTATTATATCATGGGAAATTCAGATGGACTCTTTGAAACCTGTAATTTGTTGAAGCTATTTGATTCAGCCCTTGATGTGATGTGGAACTTGTCAGGGAAAACCTGTTCCAAAGGATTTTTGAGGAAACCATCCTCTGAGCCTTAGATGGCTTATATGAAGGTTCAGTCATACTTACTGATCCTAATGTCTATTTAAAGCTTTCTTTTCTAGAATAAGGCAGTACAACTTCTTTAACTTTCCATCATAGATAATATTTGCTTCTGTTTTGGTTTTTTCTAGAGCTCTAATTTCTTCTTATGTTTAAAATTCTTAAAACAGAAAGCAAAAACTGAATATCACTTTTTTTTTTTTTTTTTTTTTTGGTACCGAGGATTGAACTCAGGGGTACTCAACCACTGAGCCACATCCCCAGCCCTATTTTGTGCTTTATTTAGAGACAAGGTCTCACTGTGTTGCTTAGTGCCTCATCATTGCTGAGGCTGGCTTTGAACTCAGGATTCTCCTGTCTCAGCCTCCAAAAGTGCTGGGATTACAGGTTTGTGCCACTGTGCCCAGCTTGAATATCACATTTTAATATTATCTACCTAGTCTCAGAACAATATAAGTTATTTTCAAGTGAACCAAAGGAATTGAGGATGATGGGCTTCCCAATATCCTCTCCCTTTACTGTTTGGAGGATCCTCATAATAATATGTCCTACCATAGGGATGCAGTGCCCTGTCCCTTATTACTGAAATGGGAGGAACGAAGGAGACCCTTCCTTGCTATGTACCTGGACAATCAACAAATGGACCAGGGACTTAAAATCAGCCACTCAGGACTCTTAATCCAGAGGCTGTCTCCAAAGGTGGCAGGAATGATTGGCATCCCCTCACTGAAAGTGGACTGAATTCAGAGGTGACAGCTGTAGATACTGGTGTCCTGGTAAGACTGATCATGTCCACTAAGAGGCAGAGGATGTTGTCTGCTGTTTTCTCAGAGATGCTTTGGTTCCTTGCTCATTTTCCAAGTCCAATATTTTGTCTCCAGCCTCATCTATTTGGTAAGCCCCTGATACCCTGCCAATTGATTTCCTTTTTCCCTAATGTGACGGGTCAGTTTCTGTTGCTTGCAACTGATAAACATGACTAGGAGAGAACTTATACATTGTGGTCATCCAACCACACTGACTATATGTGGCTGTGAGGGAGACTGAAGGAGACTTTTACCCATTCCCCACCACAAGCTTCTCTGACTTTGATTCAGAACACGCATCAATTCAGCCAGACAGTTAAGGAAGCATTACTTTTCCTACTTTGCCAATATGTAAAAATGGCAAATATATCAAGATAGGAAAAAATCAACAGGGTGAATAGTGATTATCATCCTGTAGAAAACCTACAAAGCCCAAACCCAAAGTGGAAGTTTTCACTATATTTACACTGATACATATGAATTTGGATGACCATTGGTCATGCCCCCTGCCACAGAGGACCACCCTGGTGGGACTCAATGTCACATCAGCAGCAAAACTGATTTCAGTGATCTTTTCTATCTCCCCTTTGTGAGTTTTACTTAGCTGTGAACACCTGGCTCCCTGTTTTTACATTGAAATGAGGAATGGGTAGTTCTCTCACTCTGTCTCCAGGACATTCACAGACCACCACAGACTGGACCTGTTATGAGTCCACCTTTGCTCTCCAGATCTCCTCCCAATTACTTCCTCAGGGACCTCTTCCCAGCTAGTTAATCTGAACAACTTATACAGGTTTAGTTCTGGAGAAATTGCTAACAAATCTCTTAAAAGTTTGAGCTGGAATCACCTTCAGGTGGAGGGTACCTTGTGCGGATTTCCATTGTGTTCAGCAGCACACATTGAACTCTCTCTTCTTAGGCTTTCAGCAGCTTCAGCATATGCCTTCAGGTCATGCCTTTGTGTCTCTGGCACCAGCCACAGTAGCTGTCACATAGTAGATGCTGAAGAATTAATAAGTCGAGTATCTTCTGAAATGTCAACTGGTCATTCCTCTCAAAAACTGTTATAATTTTGGCAGGAGAGACTTTTGAAGACTATGTCTAACTCCAGAGTGGAGTGCATATTTGTGGAGCTAGTAATTATGTTTGGCTGACTGGGGAGATATTGGCAGGTACAGGTGTTCCTGTTCCTACAGTGACTGTTGCCACTGCTGAGATGATCATGGCAATCAAGAGTTTCTCACAGAGAATGACACATTCAGCTCAAATCCTTACCAGAATCCTCTGCTAATATCACCACTACTGAATGCAATTGGCTGCCAACAAATCTCTGAATTTCAAGTAAATTTCAAAAAGAATGCAAAGGACAGAAAAATTCAAAGGAACATTTTCAATAACAGAGAGAAGTAGTAAATTTAAAGCTTCTATCTCTTTAGAGATCTCTTTAGATGCTCAATGACAAGTCTATGTGCCCTCTACATGGCTTGAACCACTCACTCCACATGACCTGCTTTTCCTGCTGCTGAGGACACAAGGATGTGCTTTCCACAAGGCTGGCAAAGTTTCCATTAAGATCCTCTTTTCTTAGGACTGACTCCCCTTGGTCACAACTTAATTTCTTGGCACAGTTGATGCAGTTCTGTCTCTTGGGACACTGACCTGAGTATAATTTCAATGTACATGGCATAGAGGGTAGAGAGAAGATGTGACTGAGATGTACATGGAATATACAGATCAAAATTAGAAAATGAACTGTAGGAACAGGGTGGAAGATGAATTAGGAGTTAAGACTGGGCCAGTCAGTACAAGGGACATTTATAATCATCTGCAAGATGGTGAGGTGAGGGCTTCCTCTATGCAGCCACAATGTAACAGGCAGGAACAGACTTGAGAGATGTTCCCTCCATGGCACATGAATGCAGGAGCAGGAAGGGCCATGAAAGACCCTGAGGTCTATGGCATAGGTGACAGAACTGTCAACAATGGCATTTACTGAAATAGAGATTTGTGCAGGCAGGGAGGAAAACTGATTTCAGTTTGAACGTTTTTAAGATATAGTTCCCTTGGAATATCCAGGTGGAGGTATCCAGCAAGCCTATTTTACATATGGACCTTTTTGTAAAAAGGTCTGGACTAGAGATTTGGATTTGTCATGTTAAAGTCACTAACTATATGAGCTCAGAAAGTTAATTGACATCTCTATGCATCAGGTTTTCATCTCCAAAATGGAGATTAAAAATAGCACCTGTTTTATATGACTGTTACAAATATTAACTAATTTAACATCTGTAAGCTTCACAGAAGCACACCTGGCACTAGGTAAGGGTATTAACTATTATTAGTAGTAGTAGTAGTATTAAAGCTTTTGGAAAGATATTATTATTATGTGTATTCTTTACCTGTTGCCTTTTTGCTTCCTTTTGCCACCATCCTCGGTGAAAATCTTAGTTCTCACAAGTCATAAAGAGTTTCACAGTGGGCTTTATCTTTATGCAGTTTGTTTGTAAAAAATACACATAACCTGAAATGCGTTGTGCTTCTTGCTAACTAGGAAATTTTCTAGGAAAGGCTGAAATGCAATCTTGATCACTCTTGTTGCTCACTGAGCCCACACTAACACTGCAGCCAGGGTGTAATGAGGAATACATATGCTACTGACTGGGACCTCTGTTGCTTTGACAACACCCCCTGCTCTCTTCCATTATTGAATTAAGATACATGCCTTGAACAAATCTGGGGTGGAAAAAAAAGAGCAAAGAAGGAGGTACAAATCATATATAGCCAGGACATAACCACTGCATGGCTATTTACTTCTGGTCTATATTGGGCTGTTTCTTCCTTTGTGGAGATGGTGAGCAAAGCATCCCCTATTCTGGCCCACACTGCCTGCCTTTTGACCCTGCTCCTGCAGATCCATGCAAGTGACTTCAGACATTCAGCTCTCAGTATGACCATTGGGTTTCAGCAAGTTGTCAGGCTGGGACTGAATGCAGCCTTCACGCTAGTGCCCTGGATGAACTCCAGCTGAAACCCTGATGGTCTCAGGGTCTCTGTTGCAGCTTCAATTGGATTAGTTACCCATTAGTGCTTCTTCTGACCCTGGTGCAAGGGTGCAGGCACGGATAAATTAGAAGGGGCTGCTTTTAAATGAAGGGAGCCCTGCTGAGCTGGCTCTGTAAATCATCCCAACCAGAAGGACCAGCTCAGCCAGGATCAAAGGCTTGGAAAAAGGCTGCACATCATTGAGCCTCCCTGCTGCCTCCACCCATAGCACTTTCCTCATGGAGGACCTGCTGAAGTGGGACGCCACCCGGAGACATGCTCTTGCATCTCTATCTAGCACAGAGAACAGGTGTGCTTACTGAGCACCTTGGCTTAACCCCTGTCTAAGTTTTTCAAACATTTTCATCCATCTTATGTGGAAGAAATTAAGTGCACACACACCCAAGTTTGCCACCGCAAATTGACTAGGTATGCTATTTTGATATTCTGTTCAAAGATAATATTAAGGATCCAAAAAATCAGTTTATTTATATCCATACGTATTAACATGAAGATGTAAAGTTTATAAGCCCAGGGACCAAGGTGGTAGAAGATACTGCTTAAACATTCTGATCATGTAGGAAGGGTAGGTCGTGCCCTGAGCCTTGAACCAGAGGAAATCAGAGTCCACAGAGTCCAACAGTATCCAAATCCCTAATTGCTGCTGGTTTGAATTTAGCAGCAAATTGTACATAATACCAATAAATGACCTTTCTTTAGGGGTACACTGGCATGATTGTTGGGACCTTGTAACAAATACCTAGTGCCATTTAATGATGGAATGACATATCTCTGATATGCAAATTTTTACAGCACAGCAATTAAGCAGTTTAGAATTTTACGACAGTGTTTGGGCTTTCTACAACAACAAAAAAGGGGGCCAATAAAGGGCTGTGATGGATGGGCTAATCCCCACTGGAAATATACCATGTAATGCTGTGGAGACAATACATTATGGATAGCATTGTGATGATTGGTTGTTAATCTCCCTTCCCAGCCTCCCCCCAGGTCCCCTGTAAGCCCGTGGTCTCACCCCTCCCCGCAGCCCAGGGCCGAGGACTGAATGGCAGCCACGTTGTTGGGACACGAGTCTGGGGTACAGATGGGAAAGTTGGGGCATGGCGATCTGCTGCGTGTGTGGAATACAGAGCTAAAGGGGCTCACAACGAGGCAGTCTGTCAGCAGGGGACAGAACTGGGGGCCATATGCTGCTCTTCTTCTCCCTTCTGTCGCCAAGTCTGCTGCCTCCTCCTTCTGTCAGGGGACACTTTAATGATGAACATGTTTTAAACAGTTTTGTTTACCTAGCAACAGCTTTTCTAAGAGGGGGTCTTAATTAGTCACCTTAAACCATTTTTGGTTTAGACTTTTTTTTTTTTAAAGCATTCATTCATTTGTTCATTCATCTGGAAGAATCTCTCTCTTGCTCATTCTGGGCACACACACCCCCTCCCCACCCCCCTACCCTGGAGGCTGTTGTTACTGTTTCTATGAAAAACTGTGTCTGCATTACAAAACTAGTTTTAATAGCTATATGCCATTTTTCTTTCTTTCATACATACTTTAATACCACAATTAGCTTTGAAGGGTAGATTTTTCTCCACTTGTCAGAGGCACTATTGCTTTGTGAAGCTCTTTAATAGGATCTGCATTTTAAAATGGAATCCCATTTGGTGAATTTTTTTTTCTTAATTTTGTACTACTGGTTGTGGTCATTTCCACGTTAAAAGAGCAAGCTCAGAGCTGATTTAACAATTCACTCTATCATGACAGAAAAACAGAAAATTTTACTTTTAATTTCATCTACTGTTATCGATTTTTTTTTTCAAATTTGATACCCACAGCACAGTGAAAGCAAAACAGCTTCCTGCTATTTTCTGAATTACTTTTCTTTTTGGTTCCCTTTATTTAGTAGAAAACATTTTGAATTCTAATCTATAGATTTCTGCTAACAAAAATAATGCCAAGCTTTAAAAATCCGTTAAAGTATAAAATATTTAATTTGAAATAAATTAAAATTCCAACTTAGCATCATCCAAAATGTTGAGAATGAAATATTTATCTTTTCTTTCCTTCCCTTCCTTCCTTTCATTTCTTTTTTTTCCCATTCTTCCTTTCTCTTTTTTTCTTTCTTTTCTTTTTTTGTAATGAAATTTGCAGAGTTGTTTAACAACCAAAAGACAATTCTACCAAATGTGCTTAATCATTAACTCTCATTAGACAATAGCACCCATAAAAATCAAATGACACAGGCTAATTCCTGAAGGACTACCTCTGCTTTTACATTATTGAACCAGATTCTTCCTTATTGTAAAAGAACAACACCTCTTTCAAGCCCCTGGCTATTTCCATTAGAACCTGGGATCAGCTTAAGCTGTGGGTGTGTTTACCACTGACCAAGCTTCATGTTTATTCATAACAAGGGTGGAGAGAGTAAAATGTAAGTACCCTGGAAGAAGAAAAAGGCTGTCCCACAAGACATTTATTAGAATAGATATCATATTTTTATGCGGATGCTAACTCACAATAAGGGGAGGTAAGGAAGACTAGAAGTACTTTTAATTAGACAAAGGAGAATGAAGGGAAGGGTGGGGAATGGGAATAGGAAAGATAGTAGTTAATCAGACATTACTACCCTATGTGCATACATGATTACATAACCAACGTAATTCTACATCCTGAACAACCAGAAGAGTGAAAAGTTATACTCTAATAATGTATAATATGTTAAATACATTCTACTGTCATGTATAACTAATAAGAACAAATAAAAACTATTTGAAAATAAATATATTTTTATTGGTAACAGTTTGTGTTTTAGTAATTCAATAATGACTTTTAATTACACATTTCTTTGTACAAATTATAGTATTTCAAACATAGGCTTTTATTTGAAACTCTAAAGATGAAATTTTCATAGTCAACTGATTTTTTAAAAATTTTTTATTAATAGATTTAATCTCCAACCTCTAAAACCACTGATTTTTTAAATATCTCTATAACTTTGCCTTTCTAAGAATAATCTATAGTTGAAATCTATAGTTGGAATAATCTATAGTTGGGAAAAAAATAGAAAAGCCTCAAAGCTACCTTGTTCAGAGAAGGATGCTTCATGAGGTTTATGGTTAACCAAGAAGTGTCATGTCATCCCACGTGTATGCCAATGGGGAAGGACAAAGTATTCTAATGTGTGTCTGTGTTAAAGGGTACACAAAGAGGAGGACTTACTGTCATCATTGAAAAACTTTGCCAGGAATTCTGTGTCAAGAAGGTGGGCACAGCATGTCACCGTGGCCAACTTTGGAAGAATCCCTGGGAGGAAGCCCCTACTGTTGGTATTCTAGGCTAATAGGTACATATTACCCCTAGAAGAGAACAGAACAGAAACACTTTGGTTGATGAAAACTGTTTCTCTGAATATCAGTATGTGTAGACAGCTGGTCATAGGGCAGGATAAGGATGAAGTTGTATAGAAATCCAATTTTAGGCAGGAAAGGAATCGATTGAAATACTGGTGACTTCCCTTTTCAGAATCAGACTGAGAAGTTAGGGTGGTTCCAGCTGAAGTTCACAGGCTAATTCCTGAAGGATCACTTTTACTTTTACCTTATTGAATCAGATTCTTCCTTATTGCAAAAGAGCATCTCCTTTTTCAAGCCACTGGCTGTTTCCATTAGAACCTAGGATCAGCTTAAGTTGTAGGAGTATGCATAAGGTGCATAAAACACAGGTCAGAAAGACGTCAATCTCTCTCAAGTGGAACTCACCACATCCAAAGTGAAGTGAGGTCTCCAAACCCAGCCTAACACAGGGGACCAAGAGCATGGGGCACCGTGTGAAGCTGGGGTTGGAAGCTGACCTGGGAGCCACCTCCTACGGTGGATTTTTTCACAAGTGGGTGTGACCTGAAGGAGCAGGAGCAGAAAGCCCCAAAGGCCCACTGCCACCAGCCCCCTGGGATCTGAGCCTGCAAAGCAAGCATAAGTCTAATAGGGACGGGGAAGCATTTGGGGAGACTGTGGGTAGAGCAAATGCCATGGGACCGGCAAATGTTTCCAACTTCCTCTCTAACTGGCATGCTGAAGCAAGGTGTATTAACTAATTGACCCCAGTGCTAATGGGGGGTTCTGGGAATTGGGGAGGTCTCAAGAGGAAGGCTTCCTGCTTGAGTCACTAATAAATAAACACATAAGCTAATGAATGGGCCTTCATTTTTAGTCCTCCAAACCCATGAAGAGAACCACACCCTAACATGTTCCAGCTGGACTCCAACTGAGGAATAACTCTTCTGCCATGCCAGAAGGCCTGGGGAACAGGACTCTTCCTTCTCCACAGAGCAGGAAGACACTGCTAGGGGAAAAAAAACAAGACTTCGAACACAGTCAGATGAGACTAAGGGACAAACTGTCTGGCAGAGAAAAATAAATTCCTCGTTAATGAGTAATTCAGCACGAGTATTTTGTTGGGCCTATTACAGGCCTATAAAGTTTTTGCTGTTATATAGGATGGGTTTTTTTTCTTCTGAAGAACACATTTTTCAATAATGTTTTTTACCAGCAAGGATATCAGGATTCATGTTATAATCAAATGCATCTTGTATTTGCAGTTGACATCTGTGGAGTGTTTGAGTTTGGTCACAGCTGCTTATTTTATTGTCATTTCAATTGAGTCATATGCCTGGTTTGTACTACATGAGTTGAGCTATTGTTAATGGCTATCTGCTTGTTGTTGGAGAGCTTTCCGTGGGTAACTTGACAAGATTTTATTTTTAAAATCATCATCAATGGGTATAGTCAACTTAAAAGAAAATCTCAGAGGAACACCCGTTAAATGCTGCACACTGATAATCCTGAGGGCATAGACATATTGTAGTGCGGCAAATCTCACATAATTAGAAAGCATTTCTCTGTAATTTATTTGAAATCCATTAATTAATAAATTAATTAACTTTTGTCTTTCTTAGTGGTATATAAAATAACAGAGCACATTTCTATGAAATGTTCCTTAGTTACATAGCAGATAACCTGCTGCATGAAAGACTATCATTTTTTCCATTGATGAGTAGGTAGCATTTACCAACTAACCCCATGAGACGTCTGCTTGGTTGTGTATCTAACCTAACACCAACACTTTAAATATGCTTTGCTCTGATAAAATAGAAGTGCTTTAATTTCTCAAATCTGCTACTACTTTCTTGTTATAAAATTTTAAGAAGCATCTGGGACAAATATTTATCATTTCCAACAATGTATCTATCTGTCTATGAGACATTCTAATGCTGTACTCTAAGCACACATTATATAAGTTCCCAGTGATGTTTGTATATGTCTATATTATAATTTTTATGGAATGCTATGGTCAAATACATTTGTATATGCCTTTCTAACCAGGACAATATTAGCTGTGCTCCACTTTACAATTAAGTCAAGATACTCAGGGAATCAATTCTGATGCTCAGAGTAAGCAATATGAGCAGTCCTGCTTATAGAAGATATTTTAATGTCACTTGCATTTAGTTATTTGTTCAACAAATATTACTGAATGCCTATGATGTAATAAGCACTGTGCTAAATATTGAGGAATAGATATAAACAAGCACATATCATATCAACATTTAGCCATTATCTATTCACACACTAGCAAATGACATTTGTGCTAGCTTAATTAAGTAAATCAATAATATCCCTTAAAAAATTATGTACTAAGTTTTCCAGATCTATACATAGTACTATATTTATACATGTTACAATGGAAATACTGTGTGCAATATCTATTTTTTAGGAGTAAAGAGTGAAGGTGAAGATTGTGATCACCAATGCTAGAATTCTCCAAAGATTACTAAAATTGTAGTTATTTCACCATAATTATTAATATTCCAGAGTGAAACCTCACTACTTTCTATGGCTTTGGTTCCAATTTCTCTCTTTTCTCTTGCCTGGATCACATGGAAGGGAATACCCCAGAGACTGGACAAGGACTTTGCCAGTGGTTCCCCATCTACACCCTCCCCACTCAAACCCATGTCACATTCCTGGTGCTCTGAGTCTCACCAGTCTGACTGTTGGAAGTAGAGGAGTCTTTCTCTGCAAGGCAGTGGCTTTTAGGTTTTAGAGAATAAAATAATTACATGAGGAATTATTAAAATGCCAATTGTTAAGCTCTATCCCCCAAAGATCTTAATTCAGTTGAGCAGAGTAGAGCCTGAGGATTCTAGTGTAGGTGGTTTTTCATCTGTAAGCCCTAGGACACAGCAGGGCTTGCCTGAATTTATTCTCTGCTTCATTTCCCACCTTTTTTTTTTTGGTACTAGAGATTGAGCCCAGGGACAATTAACCACTGGGCCACATCCCCAATCCTTTTTTGTATTTTACTTAGAGACAGGGTCTCATTGAGTTGCTTAGGGCCTCACTTTTGCTGAGGCTGGCTTTAACTTGGGATCCTCCTGCCTCAGCCTCTTAAGTCACTGGGATTACAGGTGTGTGCCACAGTGCCCGGCCCACAGCTACCTTTTAAAGCAAAGGGTACCCACTCATTTCTTTAGCTGTTACCTAAGAGGAAAGGGTGAGTCTTTCTCTTGCTTCTCCCCCACTCCCACCACCTCATAAAGGAAAAAATGCTAAAAAAAAGAAGACCTCAGCTCTGGTTCTATCCACAATGGAATGACATGAAGAGTGTTAGATTTACCTTTTCAAAGTAAACAGCTATGAAAGCAGACAAAACATACAAAGCTACTGTTTTTAGGAGTCGATTAACAGTGCAAGTTGTCATTCTAGAGAGAAAATTCAGGAGGAACATTTCCACATTCACCCAACTTCTTCCCTGGAGGAACTTCAGAGAGCAGCACTGTCCCTGGGCTCCCAGAGAAGCAAGGACGAGGATTTGAGGCTGGTGAGGCAGCTGCTACTGTCAAGGCAGCAAGGAGGGTAACTGGAAATAAAGGAACCCCAGAATCTGTCCTCATGAAGTATGGCTGGACCATGTGCTGGGGGCCACTTCCCGGGAGACCTGTTGGGGAGCAGTTATTGGTAGGTGCTGGACTTATAGAGCTCTCCGTTGAGGAAGGAGCTGGATTTCCAACCAGGCATATGGAGAAACACTGTCAACACCCTGGGCACTAGCTGAGACACCATTAAGGCCAGACCTTTCTGATCACATGATTTCTAGGTTAAAATTCTTCCTTGACTCCCCCTGTTTTCAGGAAAAAGCAGTAAAATTCCTATGCTAGCCTTCAGCATGGTGTGAACCTTGAGACCATTCCAGCCACATCTCCTCCCTGCTCCCTAGCTCTTGGCACTCCAGGTAGCACTTTGTTGCTTCCCTCTGACCTCAGGGCCCTGAACAAGGCTTTTCTGAGACACTTATGCTATTTTATCCAGTTAGACTGGATATAAAAAGTAAGGTCCAGTTGTATGTTGATTATAAGAGACACAATTTAAATATGAAGACAAATATTAAAAGCCAAAGGATGGAAAAAAAAGATATTCCATGTAAACAATAAATATTAAAAGCTGGAGTGTCTGTATCAATACCATAGTAGACATTTCAAAGCTAGGAATATTAGCAGAAATAAACAGAGATATATGACAGTGATAAAAGTCTAGTTCATTGAGGTGATAGTAATCTTTAATATGTATGCATTTAATAAGAGGTTCAAAATACATGAAGCAAACCCCAAAGGAATAAAAGGAGAAATAGACATATCTAATATTACAGTGCAAAAAAAAATTCAGCAAGGGCATAGAAGACTTGAACAACCATCAACTAATCTTCTCTAATTAGCATCTAGAAGGCTACCCCAGCCTCTGCAGTACAAACATTCTTCTCAAGTGCCCACAAAGTATTCACCATGACGAAACAATTCAGGTCCATAAAACAAATCTCAAGAAATTTTTAAACATTTGAACTATACAGGATTTTTCTGACCAAAACAGATTTGGAGATTAATCATCAAAAGATATTTGAAAAGCCGGGTGCGGTGGCGTAAACCTGTAATCCCAGCACTTAGGGAGGCTGAAACAGTAGAACCATGAGTTCAAAGCCAGCCTCAGCAACGGCGAGGCACTAAACAACTCAGTGAGACCCTGTCTCTACTTAAAACACAAAAAAAATAGGGCTGGGGATGTGGCTCAGTGGTCTAGTGCCCCTGAGTTCAATCTCCAGTACCAAAAAAAAAAAAAAGATATTTGAAAAATATCTTAATACTTAAATATTTAACATTAAAAAATATACTTCATGGGTCAAGGAAGAAACAACCAGAAAAATTTTGAAATAATTTGAACTAAAGATTAATAAAAATCATCTTTAAATTTATGGGCAGCTGTTAAAGCAGTGCTTAGAGGAAAATTTATAGCACTCATGGAGTAAAAGTCTAATTTATTTAAAGTACAAAAACAAACAAAATTACTATATGCTCTCAGAAATCAGGATAGTAGGTCTCCTTGGTTAGGTATAGTCCACAGAAAGATGCTGTATTATTCTGCCAGGGTTGCCATAACAAAAAGCGAAAGGCTGAATGACCTAAATAACACAAGCTTATTTTCTCCCAGTTCTGGAGGATGAAAGCCCAAGATCAAGGTGCAGGTAGGGTTGGTTACTTCTGAGGCCCCTTGACTTCTGATGGCTTCCTGTTGCATCCACACATCATCTGTTCTCCATATATGCACATGTCCTCAGACACCAGTCCTGTTGGATGAGGACCCTCATCCTCATGAGTTCATTAACCTTAATTACTTCTTTAAAGCCCTCATTTCCTTAAACAGTCAACATTGGAGTTGGGCTTCCACGTGGAAATTTTGGGAGGCCACAATTATTCATCACAGACGTACAAGACAGCTTCTAGGTTACTGTTAGTTTTCTGTTTCCTCACTGATTCCCTATGTTACATCTATATTGAGCCTCTTAAAATTAATGGATCAGTTGGTATATGGTAATAGACTTTTCTGTGTGCAAAATATATTCTTTGTAAGTATAAAAAAATTAAAGTTGAAAAATTCATCATTCAGAAAAGAGAAATCCAAGATTATGAGAATACTTGCCCTACATCCTGCTCCTACAGATTCCCTAAGAGCATGGGCTCTAGAGTTAGCCAGACCAAGTGAATCCAGCTTCTTCCTGCAGTGGTTAACAACTTCACTTCAGATCTTGTTCTTCCTCGAAAGGGGAGCGGTGACATCATAAATACCTACCTGGCAGGGCTGTTGTGGGAACTTCAGCTCCTTTAGAATTCATGGCTACTGCCTCCTTTCAAGGCTTCACTCCCTGTCCTTGGGGCTCAGTTAAGGGCAGATCAATTCTAGAAGAACACTCATGTACCAGCAGGCTTAGATTCTCATTGCCTCTCTGCCTCCTGGACTCTTATTTCCTCATGCTATTCAAGCCAGTGGTAAAACTTGGGTCTGTATTTTTTATCTTATAATTATTATTTTATTAACAGTACTATAACAACTTAATTTTTCTCCTTGCACTAGGTACCTCATATATATATATACACACAATTATTATTTAGAGGAGCACTTTTTTTTTTTTTGTACTGGAGATTGAACTCAGGGGTGCTCGACCACTGAGCCACATCCCCAGCCCTATTTTGTGTTTTATGTAGAGACAGGGTCTCACTGAGTTGCTTAGCGCCTCGCCGTTGCTGAGGCTGGCTTTGAACTTGCAATTCTCCTGTCTCAGCCTCCCTAAGTGCGGGGATTACAGGCTTGCGCCACCGCCCAACTTAGAGGAGCACTTAATTACAGCTACCATTATAGTTATGTTATGGGAGCAGAAATGAAGGTTTGGAGGATAAAGAAATTTGCCAGAGCTCTTACAGGTAGCAAACAGTAAGCGTGGTACCTTGTCCTCGATAGGCTGAGACTCTTCCTGGAAGTCATAAACACATGTCATGCCCAGTTAGCTTGGTCTTTGTAAAGTAATTCTTCACCTAGAATTTAGGAGTGCAGTAGGATTTGACTGTGGACTGAGGAAAGGGGCAGGGAAAGCAGTGAATACATAGAAATGCCACCAACTTCACATGAAGTTCAACACCAAGGAGGCTTCACTGGTCCTGAGATGTCCTTGGTCACCACACTGGGGAGTTTTGCTAGGACCTCATCCACCCAGCCTGGTTTCTACCAGTCCACAAGCCTTCTACTCCCTTCTCCACCCTCTACTGTCACCACTCATAGCTAATACCCAAAGCAACAAGCAAATCTTTCATCTTATTTTATGCAAAAATGTTTTTAGAACTCTCTCCTCTGGCATCTGGTAACCATGTTCTTGGTTATGCTTCTAATGAAGCATTTGTCAAGGTTGTTTTATAGACAAAGGTGCCTCCTTGTCTCAATAGGCTTCTCTTGTGTGGTATTTAATGTATACAAAATATTCCTTTAGGACTCAAGCAGGATCAAAATGAATGTCCTATTGTTGCCACTTCTCTTTTCATACCTTCAATGGCTCCTTGTTATCCTTAGAAGAAAACCCAAATCTCTTCCCTTAGTTTTCAAGATTTCCATTACTTGGATGAGTGCACTTGTCCATCTTTGTTCTATTTTTCTCTCCATGTTCTTTTTCTCTCTGGGCCAAGATACACGTGTTTTCTGTGCCTAGAAAGATCTGTCAACCACATCATCTCACCTTCACCCCCAGCATGTTTGCCTAACTTCCTGTTACTTGTAGGTCTCAACCTAAAGATCACCTCCCCTAAAATGCCTTTTCAGGCTGCCAAACGTAGATTATGTTTTTCACTCTGCTCTGAATTATTCACACGCTTCCTTTTCTGTGTCCCACCTGCCAGAGAGTCCCTTGAATTCAGAACCACACCTTTAACTTCCTGTCTACAAAGCCTGGTATATAATAGTCAGATGGTTTAAAATAGGGGTTGACAAGTTTTTATGTAAATGGCCACATAGTTAATATTTTCATTCCTGTTGCAACTACTCAAATTTGTCATTGTAGGATAAAAGCTGACGTAGACAACAGGTAAAAAAATGGGCACATCTGTTTAATTATAAACTTTATAATGGGGCACAAAGTTTAATTATAAACTTTATAAAAATAGATGGCTGGATTTGACCCAGTGTCCTTGGTTTGCCAATCCCTGTTTTAGGATATAGAGAAGAAGCCAGGCACAGTGGCATACACTTGTAATCCCAGTATCTTGGGAGGTTAAGGTAGAAGGATCACAGGTTTGAGATCAGCCTGGGCAACTAAGCAAGATCCTGTCTCAAAAAATAAAAAATAAAAAGATCTGAGATGTAGCTCAGTGTTTGTTAGAGTGCCCCTGGGTTTAATCCAGGTACTTTAAAAAGAAAGAGGAGGAGGAGGAGGAGGAGGAGGAGGAGGAGGAGAATGAGGGGAGGAGGAGGAGGAGGAAAGAAAAAAAGATATATGCCACTCCAATGAGTTCAATATGTTCTATAGATTGCATGATAGCGCACATATTTAATCCACCAGTATCTCAGCTAAGCAGTGTTTACAGGAGCATCCTGAGCAGAGAAGGTCACAGGTACCTCTATTTGGCCAGTGATGCTCTCTTTTTTCCAAAATCCTTGCAGCTACATCTTTCTCCTGTCACTATAAAAACAAATCATAAATGGAAACAAAATAAAGCATTTTGTTAAAATCTGTCTAAGATAAAGGTTGAGCTTAAAAATTGAGATGAAATTGATGAGATTTAAAAGAAAATACAAAAAGCCAAGGATATAAAAGGTTAAAAGTATAAAATGATGAAATAAGCTAAAAGGCCAAAATGCAATCAAATTTTTAAAATTTATAGTAAATGAGATTAAAGGTTAAAAATAAAAATTAAGTACCTGTAATATGAAGAGAAGATCAAAGAATGATTTTAAAAAGAGAGGAAGAACAAAAAGCATTGATCTTTTAAAAGATAAATACTTGAAAAATAATAAAAGAGGGGGGAAAGTAAAGAGCCCAGTACAGGGAAAAGGCACTGGTGGGCTTCTCTCAGAAAGAGGCCTCTGTCTTGTGTGGGAATCAAGGAGGGAGCGAGACTTCCTCTATTCAGGGGCACTGACCAAAGTAGGGACTGAGGGTCCTCCCTGAAAACTGACAAAGAACTGGGTTTGCAGGACGTGGGAGTCTTGGTTACAGAGTGTTATGTTTTAAATATGTGATATCCCCCAAAAGCTCATGTGTGAGACAATGCAAGAAAGTTTAGACATGAAATTATTGGGTCAAGAAAGCCTTAACCTAATCAATGCATTAATCTACTGATAGGGATTAACTGGGTGCCAACTGTAGGCCCACAGTTAGAGGCAGTGAGTCACTATGGGCGTGCTCTTGGGGTTTATATTTTGTCTCTGGTGAGGGAGAGAGCTCTCTCTCTCTCTCTCTCTCTGCTTTGCAATTGTCATCCCCTGAGCTGCTTTCCTCCTCCACACTCTTCTATCATGGCCCAAACCAGTGGAGATGGCCATTTATGGGCTGAGAACTCTGAAACCATGAGCACCAAATAAACATTTCCTGTGCTAAAATTGTTCTTGTCAGGTCTTTTGGTCACAGCGGAGAAAGAGCTGACTAAAACAGAGAGCATCACTGAGTCACAGAAAACCTTCCAGGAGGCCATCAGGGAAAGGAGTTAACCATTTAAATTTTATAGTTTCTGGTCCAGATCAATTTATTTTCTTTTTCCATCAAATATGGAGGGAAAAAAATTCCTTCTACCAATTATTTATATATATATATATATATATATATATATACATACATACATATATATATACACACACACATATATACACACACATATATATGCAATATGTGTGTGCATATGAAAACTAAATTCTTTGCAAAATCATATTAGAATTGTGTATATCAGTTATATATATGAAATTTGCATATGTTATATGTAATTATATGTTTCATATGTATATATATTTATATATATATATGAAAATTGTATCTGTTTATAGGTAAGTCCAATCTTTTGGCTTCTGGCCAAAAATGAATACACCCCCCCCCCCCACGCACACACACACTATAATATTGCTCAGGACAGATCACAATAGCAACTTGGGTACTGACCACACAGTGCAGGCAGCTGACCATCCGGCTCTGGAAAGTGAGTGAGCATTTAGTGACACGGACAAGGAGTCCCAGGTCTATTCCAAAGGAGATTGCATAGCAGCTTCAACACAATTGCTGCTTGCTTTGTCCCCTGCAGATGTTTCCACTCCTGGAAACTCTTTCTCATACTTCTCTATAAAGAAAAAGTCATTTTTATAATAATGGCAAATCAATTACAAAACTTTTTTTCTCCAACCACAGACTATAGAAGAACAGAGTTGTTTTCCTGTTAATCTTTGAAGGGTTTTTGAGTTGGGGGGATGATTCTGATTATCACAATTTGTAAGCTGTAAAATCTAAGCATCCCATACTCTATCTGCTCACACTCTGCTGAAACTTTTTGCCTTAAGCTCATCACTGATGCCCTTGGTGATATTAAGAACGGCCTATCAGATGAGATGCTTTTCATGAAAGCTTTTAGGTAGATGAATTATTTGATTTAGTGAGAGCTTATTCTGGAACTAAGAAACGGAGTGATTGTAAATGAACAAAAATTGGAGTTTTTGGTCTGTTTGCTTTTGGCTTGTTCAAGCTGAGTAAAAGCCCTAATGTGCAACTTGGTAGAGTGGGCCAGAACTGTTTGCTGCTGGTCCACCTCTCTTCCTGACTGCATGCTACCTTCCGTGAAGGCAAGCCAGTCCCCTGCGATCAGTGGTGGTCAGGCAGTACTACATCACATGAATCAGCATAAGATCTCTGTTTTCCTCCCTGAGAGATATGATTGTGGAATATTCATCAGCCCATCACTGCCATGATGTAAACTGATTGTTTTCTTAGTATTAAATACTCTGTCTGCACCAAAATGGTGAAATGTACTTGAGGGGATATTATTGTGAACCATTTCATAATAGAAGAATTCATTAAAAATTGTATTATTTGGCATCTTTGTACAAACTTTAACCCAATCATGTTAAATAAGTTAAGTTCTATTAGTTTTTAAAAAATTCTCCTAGTGTTTATTTCCTTTAGAAATTACTCTAAGTTTTCCAGGTCATTAATTGATTAACAGTTGTTTTCATATATATGCAATTAGGTAGTTTGTGTCTATATAAGCAGCGATGCATGAAGCGATGGCTTAGTGGCATTAAGGAATCAGCAGAACCCCTAAAGATGCCTAAGTTACACCCAAGAGGCAACAAAGGTTCTGAGAAGACCTAAATTAAGAGGAAATAGACATTATTTTAAAAATTCAAAGCACTAACCCTTCTTAAAATGTGGACAAGAGCAGTCTAAAGGAATCAGGACAGGAAATGATGCCTAAAAATAAGTCTTCGGTTGACTTTAGGGAGCTTTGGTGCCCCCTTAACACTGATTCCACTTGTCATTTAGCAATTGTTTGCTGTTTAAATAGTGACTGACATTACAATTAGAAAAATAAATTCCCTCTCCACTACTCAGGAGGAGGTGTCACATATCTTTATGTAACATGTGATAAACAGAATCCTCTATTTTTATTTTAAGATGCTGATCAATGATTAAACATGTTTTAAAGCAATGAAATACAGTACATCTCTCCAAGTTTCTTAGTAATAGCCTCAATATCATTTCAAATTGAAAATTCTCTCTTAGTCAAACAAGCACAAATAAGAGCGATAAAATGAAAATCAACCACCTCAGGTCTTTCCATATATACAAGGCATGGAGAGAATGTTCAGGTGACTTTGCGACCATATCTTATGTTCATTCCATGCATAGGTGGGTGGGTTTGGTTAATTTCACTGTCTCATTTAGTGCAGCCCTCTATCATATCCAAATTAGGTCCTCAGAAAACTAAGTGGCTCTTCTAAAAGTCAGTTTTCTATGTAGCGGTGGTCTGGTTTCAGGTCAGGGGTACCAGAAGAGGTGCATTCTCTACAGAAAGTTCTCAAATCCCCGGAAAGGGACATGAGGCAAGTCCAGCTTCCATATGTGATTGGATCTATTTTTTTTTTTTGTACCGGGGATTGAATTCAGGGGCACTTGACCACTGAGCCACATCCCCAGCCCCCCCCTTTTTTTTTTTGTATTTTATTTAGAGACAGGGTCTCACTGAGTTGCTTAGTGCCTTGCTTTTTGCTGAGGCTGTCTTTGAACTCATGATCCTCCTGCCTCAGCCTCTCAAGCTGCTGGGATAACAGGCATGTACCACTGTGCCCAGCTGGATCATTTCAACAAACACACAAAATAATTGTTGTTAGAGTAGGCATTGTGGAAAATATTCTCTACTTTCACAGTAGTTCTCTCTCAATCTCTCTCTCTCTCTAGATATAGATGTAGATGCAGACACATAAAGACAGCTACCAGATTAGGCAACTGTTGAATGTGAGTGGTGTTTACATTGGTGTTGATTGTACTATTCTATTATCTGAATGTTTAAATTTTTTCACACTAAAAAATTAATATTAAAATATTACTCTAACAATTTTTGCACTTCCTTCATTGTATATAGACATTAAAACCAATCTTTTCAGATAACTTCAGATAGCATATCAAAATGTCCATTATCAAATGTGTCAAATAGGAGGTGAAAAGTTGACCTTTTATAATTAAGTGTAATGTGATTTTAATGCAAACACAAACACTTATATGTTTTACATGTGTAGAGCATGTGCATATGTGTGTGTGTTTAAGAACAGGAAATCCATCAAAATCAAAATGAGCTAACACGAAAGTATGGAATCATAAATGATTTTTTCCTTTTGTCACTTTTATAAAACAAACTTGCATTCCAGATGTAAGAAAAATAAAAAGTATTACAATAACTTCATTTGCTACTTTAGTATGAATGTTAACATGTTAGAGCATGCAGCATTCAGCCAAACATGTTAAATGGAAGCTTGGTTCTCATCAGTCACTGTCCAGAAATAGATTGTGTGTCAAAGACAATGAATGATCTGGAAAGATCAGGTAAAATGGAAGCTCTTGTGAGCACAGTGCTTCCTTGTTAAGCCTGAATGTTAATTCAAACAAAACTACCCAGGAATCACTTGTGAGGACTAACATTTGTGTACTGCTCCAGCATGTTGAAAGGCCTTTGATTTTAATTGTGGTTAATTGAATTGTCACAAAATCTCAGTGAGTTTGGGATGCACATCCTCATTTTACAGATGAATGAGCTGAAGTTCATGTCCTTTCTAATACCCAGCATTGTCAAGACGGTTGCAAGACTCATGGAGATGATTTAACAGAAAGAAATTATCTGTATGCATTATCTATAGTAAGAACTCTTAGTTTCAAAGAATACTAGTCTTTTGCTCACTTTGAGATGGGAATTGAATTCACACAGAATAACCACACTTAGGCGTTACCTTTGCATTTCTTCTTTTGCAAAGGTATACAGAATCCTCCAATTTGGACAATATGAATAGCTCTAGAAATATGCACATCTTTAAATATTAAATACAAGTTCAAGCTAGAAGCCTGGATGTTATGAGTGTTTTAAAATATAATCGCATAAATGGTCTGGTGTATTGATGAGAAATGAGAAGAGTCATAATAAAAAGAAAGTGAAGAAATTGGAATCTAACCCGATTCTCATGTTTTTAGTTTCTTCAATCTGCTAGTAGCTTCATTTAAAAGTTTACATCTTTTAGTGGAAAAATTAATTTCTCTTTCACAAGTTCCACTCACATTTTGTTGCTAATAAAACGAAGGATGTAAATACTATTAAGTACAAAACAGCCTGCTGCATAATTGTTTCAAAGCAATTACAGATTATATCGAGCCATTCGTGGAGCAGAAACAGTTTTTTCCAAGACACTAGCTCCCTGTACCTTGAAATTTTATTAGTCTAAGAATTTCATGCACCATATGTTAGAATATGAGACTAGCTGCAATTGAACAAACAACTTTCTGATATATAAGTGAATGATAACCTGATTTTAAATGTGTTTATCTAATGAGATAGTAACTGTAATTTACAACACATATAAAAACCCCCACTGTTACTCCTGGTACACCTTTTGCCTAAAAAGGGTGATGCAGGGAGATATGCTAATGACGATCGTCTTGGTTTTTACCAAGTCAGTAATAAAATTTGCATTTGATATTGTGCACAGTAAACTGGGTTATTAGCCTTGAAAATGAGTCTCATAAAATTTAAATATAGGCTTAAATCATATTAACTGTCCTGTAGGTTTTCTGAGAGGCTTTAAAGCCTTGTGTTGCCTCCATAGTGTAAGGAATGCAGATGTTTGTGTGCCTTCAAGGGGGCCCCCAAAAGGATACAACCGAGAGCTTGAGAGATGTACTAGAAAAGCATCCACTACTGTGCTTGAAGCTCTGAGGATCCAGCCCAGGTCAAGTACCTGTAGATCCAGGAGGTTGGGGAAGGTGGATGTTTCCAAAGAAAACTTGCAAGGAGTTTTGGGCTAAAGATTTGGCCAGTCTGGCCAATTAATCCGTACACAAAGACAGCTTGGACCATCAACAGGACTTTGAAATGCCTTCAAACCCCCATGGCTAGATGATGCAGGAAAGTTGACAACTATCAACTGTCACTTGTTATTCCAATTGAGATCGAAGGCGCAAATTAAAGGATGAAGGGCCTAATGGTCACAATTTCTCCAAGAACTTCCAATTGCAGTGTCTTGCTTCTCGGTCCACACTAAATCACAACCATTTACTGTTTTGAGAAAGAAGTGCCTTTGAAAATGCAGATATCTCATGGTTAACTCCCCTGACTGGGTTAGATACCACACTTGCTACACTGGGTGTTTTAGTTAACTTTTGCACTGCTGTGACCCAAATACCTGACAAGAACAGCTTAGAAAGGAGAAGTTCATTTGGGGTTTACAGTTTCAAAGGTCTCTGTCTGCAGTCAGTCAACTCCACAGCTCTGAGTGCAAGTGGAGGCAGCACATCGTAAGGAGAAGGGCCCAGCAGAGGAAAGCTGATCAGCTCATGGTAGGGTCAAAAAAAATACTGAGAGAGGGGGAAGGGGAAGGGGCCATAGAGAAGATGCACCCTTCCAGGGCGTGTTCCCAGTGACTCACCTCCTCCCACCATGCCTCACCTGCCTACAGTAACCCCCCAGTCTGTCCATTCAAACTAGGATGAACTGATTAGGTTCCAGCTCTCATAATCTAATCATTTATCACCGAGTAGTCCTCCACTAGGAGCAATTGGGGTGTGGGGCACTTCACATCGAAACCACAACATTGGGTGTCTGTTGACAAGTACACTTGCAAGACTCCACCATCAATCCAACAATAGTACTTCACCATGAGCCAAAGCCTCAATTTACCCATCACTGACTAAGTCCTTTCCCAGCCAAGACAGGAGCACTCTCAGATGCATAACCATTCAGGCCAAGGAAGACTCTCTACTTCTAATTCCAATATTTCATCAGGAAGCTAACAAGACTCATTATTTTAAAATTTTCTACTCAGCCAAAATGTGCCATGCTTTATATAATCTGTTTTCCTTGATCACTACCCAAGATTTGCTTCCCCAGAACATATCCTCTTCCTTTCACCTAATCCAACTTTCTTCTCCACTTTCTCTAGCCAGATCTTCCATTCTGCCCCATGGAACTCTTGCTCCATAGTTAACAGGTTCATATATGTCCTTGAATTCATTATTGAATACACAATCTGCCCCTTGCCTTGGAAGAACCCTGGCTTGCCCGGGGAATAATGCTGCCCTGGGACCTCTCTAAGACAAGCTGTTCATTTCTTCTCCTCTCACATGTTGCAAAAGTGGTGGGAGGGTGCCCAGCCCTCTCACTCAGCACAGCCATTCTAAATTGAGAATCTTCCATCCTTATGTGAAAAACCCCTACTCAAAGAAGTTATCTGTCTATGCCACTCTTTCCTAACCATTCTTTTAGCTAACCCACTCTTCTTCACTGTTTCATTGAAGACATTTTAACCCCTGATTTAAAGCTTTCTTCTTCACTGCTTAGTTTTTGAAGAAAGTTCATCGAAAACCCTTAGTTCCAGTATTTTGGCCTAAGTTCTAGTGACTCACATTTTTTACTAACAGACTTGAAATCCATATTCCCATGGACACAAACAACATGGACCTATAATCTTTCAGAATTTCCAAACCTCTGAATTAATAATTCATAAAGCCCATTTTCTGATCACATTCTACTTATCTATTTCTGGATTTCTTATTACCTCATTAGGACCTCCAGTTCTTGGTTCTTCTCCCCATGGAGAAGCCCTCTTGGCTTAACTTCTTTTTTAGCACTCTGGAAGACTCTGCCCTACCCCTGGGCTCAACCTCCTTTTCCCAGGACCACTAATGACCTTCACACTACTAATGCCCAAAGACACACTCCCATCTATTCTCTGCTCATATGCTCAGCAGCATTTGTCTCTCTTGGGCTCTTTCTCTCCACAGTATCCTCCTCTCCTGGCATCTGTGGCACTCCTAACTCTCCAGCTGTCCAACTTCAGACTCTTTGGGGATTCCTCTTTCTCTTCTTTCCTTTAAATGCTGCCATCTCTTGGGGGCATAGGCAGCACCCTAGGGTGCTCTGAGCATGTTCCTGTTACCTCTCATAGTTTTATGCAAAGTCTGTATACTGCTAACTCTCAAACAAATATCTCCTCATTCACACACACAATTTTCCAATCTGGGCAAGTTATATAACTCTCAGTGCTTCATTTTTCTTGTCTGTTAAAAATGGGAGTAATTGCAGTATCTAACTTTGGGTTTGTTGTGAGCAATAATGATTTAATTCAAGAAAGTACTTAGAACAGTGCTTGGTGCTTGGTAAGCAATGCTAAATATTTCTGCCATTATTATTATTATTATTATTGTCACAGGACATCTCTCCTTGAGATGAAGAGCCTGAAACTCAAAGTACTGAAAAACGGAACTTACTACATTTCCTCTTAAGCTGTCTTCTGCTAAGTTTCTAAGCTCAACAAAGCTTTGACATCACTTATTCAAGCCAGAAATAATCCATTTCTTCTCCGTCAGCTCACACATTTGATCAGTCACCAAGTCTTACAAACTGTGCTTTATTTCATTTCATTGTATTCCCTATTCCCTAAGCCTGTTTGTTCCCTAAATTAAGCCTTAATCTTGCAACGTCCTCCTACTAAACTCTTGATCCATCCAATGTTTTGCCCACATAGTACTTGACTGAGTGATCTTCCAAAGTCCAAATGCAAAATATGAACTTTCACATACAAACACTTTAAACAGTGTGCCAGGGCCCCCAAACAGAGTGTCAACTCTGCACCCTCACAGCATCTTAAAGCCATTTTTAATATGCATTACTTATTCTCCCACATCTATCCTAAGCCCTGAGTCAAAACTCCTGTGCTCTGTGCTCAGGTTCAGTAAACTACTGCTTATGAGCCAAATCCGTCCATTGCCTGTTTTTGTAGGTCTTGCAGACTAAGAATGTTTCCCACATTTTAAAAATGCAAAATATAAAAACCAACAATAAACAAAAAAACAAGACAATTAGCCTTCAAAAACAGCTTATTGAAGAGTTTAGGAGATTATCTCTTGGCCAACAAGCCCCTAATATTTATAATCTGGTTATCAACCATCCCCTGCTCTATACCCATTTATGAAACTTCTCTCAGCAACTCCAGGATCCTTGCTTAAGGATCTCAACATATGCGCTTCTCTCTGTTTCTTATCCCCAGACCTAACGTTTGTGCATCCTTCAAATACCAATTTACATGTCATCTTGGCCAGCCAAACTTTCTGATTCTGTGAGTTCTGATTAAATATACATTCTAAGTGTCCCTAGAAAACTCAAATTTTTTCTTCCCTCACACTTAATACATATAAAGGGACACTTTTTCATTCTACCTCTCCTCAAGAGGTAGAAGTAAACAATAGCCATTCAAGCCGGGCGCGGTGGCGCATGCCTGTAATCCTAGCACTTTGGGAGGCTGAGGCAGGAGAATCATGAGTTCAAAGCCAGCCTCAGCAACAGCAAGGCGCTAAGCAACTCGGTGAGACCCTGTCTCTACATAAAACACAAAATAGGGCTGGGATGTGGCTCAGTGGTCAAGTGCCCCTGAGTTCAATCCCTGGTACCAAAACAAACAAAAATGAAACAAAACAAAAAAACCCCAGCCATTCAGCAAACATTTGCTTAATGAATTAATTTAAATGATCACTTTGAACCCCTATCATAATAAAGAGCACATGGTGCTGTTGCAGTATGTCTTCTATATCACAGAATGTGAGTTCCTGGATCATGTGCTTCATCTCAATTATCTAGCATCTAATACAGATGTAAATACAAAATATTGACTTTTTGTTACACAGGCTAAATTGAAAGAATATTGAAAACATCTAGTTACATGCCCTTTTTTAAAATGTGTTCTTTTCAGTTATACATGACAGTAGAATGCATTTGGCCACATCATACACACATGGAGTATGACTCCCCATTCTTGTGGTTCTACATGATGTGGCATCACACTGGTCGTGTATTCATATATGAATACAGGAGTTATATCCAATTCATTCTACTGTCTTTCTCATTCTCATCCCATTCCCCCCTGTCCAAACCAGTGAACCTCCACTCCTTCCTCCACCCTGCCTATTGTGACTCAGCATCTACCTGTCAGAGAGAACATTTAGCCTTTGGTTTTTTGGGATTGGCTTATTTCACTCAGGATGATAGTCTCCAGTTCCATCCATTTACCAGCAAGTGCCATAATTTCATTCTTCTTTATGGCTCAGGAATATTTAATTGTGTATGTGAACTGCAATTTATTTATCCTTTAATCTGTGGAAGGACATCTAGATTGGCTCCATAATTTAGCTATTGTGAATTGAGCTGCTACATTGATGTGGCTACATCACTGTAGTATGCTGGTTTTAAGTCCTTTGGGTATGAAATGAGGAGTGGGATAGCTGGATCAATGGTGGTTCCATTCCAAATTTTCTGAGGAGTCTCCATGCTGCCTTCCATAATGCTTGTACCAATTTGCAGTCCCATCAGCAATATATGAGTATACTTTTCCCCCCACATCCTCGCCAACACTTGTTACTTTTATTCTTGATAATTGCTATTCCAACTGCAGTGAGATGAAATCTCAGTGTAGTTTTAATTTGAATTTCTCTAATTGCTAGTAATATTGAACATTTTTTCATATATTTGGTGACCATTTGTATTTCTTCTTCTATGAAGTGCCTGTTCAGTTCCTTTGCCCATTTCTTGATTGGGTTATTTGGTTTTGGTGTTAAGTTTTTTGAGTTCTTTATATATTCTGGAGATTAACACTCTATTTGAGGCGTGGTGCAGGTGGCAAAGGTTTTCTCCCATTCTTTAGGCTCTCTCTTCATGTTCTTGATTTTCCTTTGCTGTGAAGAAGTTTTTAACTTGATACAATCTCATTTATTGATTCTTGATTTTACTTCTTGTGGCTTAGGAGTCTTGTTGAGGAATTCAGTTCCTAAGCTGACATGAGAGATATGGGCCTATGTTTTCTTGTAGTAGGCACAGGGTCTCTGGTCTAATTTCTAGGTCTTTGATCCACTTTGAGTTGAGTTGTGTGCATGGTGAGTGACAGGAGTTTCATTTCATTTTGCTGCATATGGATTTCCAGTTTTCCCAGCACCATTTGTTGAAGAGGCTATCTTTTACCCAATGTATATTTATGGTACCTTCATCTAGTATGAGATATCTGTATTTATGTGCATTTGTCTCTGTGTCTTCTATTCTGTACAATTGGTCTTCATGTCTGTTTTGGTGCCAATACCATGCCATTTTTGTTACTATAGCTCTGTAGTATAATTTAAGGTCTGGTAATGTGATGCCTCCTGCTTCACTTTTCTTGCTAATGATTACTTTATCTATTCTGGCCCTTTTATTTTTTTTAAACAAATTTTATAACTGCTTTTTATATTTCAAGGAAAGATGTCATTGGAACATTAATAAGAAATGCATTAAATCTGTATAACAGTTTTGGTAGTATGGCTATTTTGACAATATTAATTCTGCCTGTCTAAGAACATGAGAAATCTTTCCATCTTCTAAGGCCTTCTTCAATTTCTTTCTTTAGTGTTCTGTAGTTTTCATTGTAAAGGACTTTCACTTCTTTTGTTAGATCGATTCCCAAATATTTTAGTTTCTTTGAGGCAATTATGAATGGGATGTCTTTCCTAATTTCTCTTTCATTTGATTCATCACTGATGTATAGGAGCACAATTGATTAATGGGTGTTAATTTTATATCTTTCTACTTTTCTAAATTTATTTATGAGTTCTAGAAGTTTTCTGGTTGAGTTTTTTGGGTCTTCTAAATAGAGAATCATGTCATCAGCACATATAGTTTGAGTTCTTCTTTTCCTTTTTTGTGTCCCTTTAGTTTCTTTCTTCTAATTCTCTGGCTAGAGTTCCCAGGACAATGTTGAATAGAAATGGTGAAAGAGGGCATCCCTGTCTTGTTCCAATTTTTAGAGGGAATGCTTCCAATTTTTCTCCATTGAGAATGATGTTGGCATTGGGTTTAGCATATATAGCTTTTATAATGTTGAGGTATGTTCCTATCCCTAGTTTTTCCAGTGTTTTGAACATGAATGGATACTGTATTTTGTCAAATGCTTTTTCTGCATCTATTGAGATGATCATATGATTCTTGTCTTGTCTTTAAGTCTATTGATGTGATAGATTACCATATGATTTCTATATGTTGAACCAAACTTGCCTCCCTGGGATGAATCTCTACATGGTCATGGTACACTATCTTTTTAATATGTTTTTGTATGTGATTTGCCAATATTTTATTAAGAATTTTTGCATCTATGTTCATCAAGGACATTGGTCTGAAATTTTCTTTCTTTCTTTTTTTTTTTTGGTTCTGGGGATTGAACCCATAGGTACTTAACCACTGAACCACATTCCCAGCCCTAGTTTGTATTTTATTTAGATACAAAGTCTCACTGAGTTGCTTAGTGCCTTGATTTTGCTGAGGCTAGTTTTAAACTTGAGATCCTCCTGCCTCAGCCTCCCAGGCCACTGGGATTATAGGTGTGTGCCACCATGCCCAGCTGAAATTTTCTTTCCTTGATGCATCTTTGTGTGGTTTTTGCATCAGGATGATACTAGCTTCATAGAATGAGTTTGAAAGGGTTACCTCCTTTTCTATTTCAGGGAATAATTTGATGAGGATTGATGTTAATTCTTCTCTGAAAGTCTGGTCAAACTCAGCTGGGAATCTGTCTGATCCTGGGCTTTTCTTTCTTGGTAAGCTTTTGATGTTGTCTTTCATTTCATTGCTTGAAATTGATCTATTTAAATCTTCTATGCCCTCCTGGTTTGATTCAGGTAGGTCATATGTCTCTAGAAATTTGTTGATATCTTCAAGATTTTCTATTTTATTAGAGTATAAATTTTCAAAATAGGTTCTGATTATTGTCTGTATTTCAGTAGTGTCCATTGTGATATTTCCTTTTTCATCACAAATTTTAGTAACTTGAGTTTTCTCTTTCTCTTTGTTAGCTTGGCTAATGGTTTATCAACTTTATTGATTTTTTTCAAAGAACAAACTTTTTGTTTGGTCAATTTTTTGAATTGTTTCTTCTGTTTTAATTTCATTAATTTCAGCTATGATTTTAATTATTTCCTGTCTTCTAGTGCTTTTGGTGTTGGTTTGTTCTTCTTTTTCTAGGGCTTTGAGATGTGATGTTAGGTCATTTATTCATTGACTTCCTATTCTTTTAATGAATAAGCACAATGCAATGAATTTTCTTCTTAGCACTGGCTTCATAGTGTCCCATATTCTGATACGTTGTATCACTATTCTCATTTATCTATAAGTATTTCTTTATTTCATCTCTGGTTTCTTCTGCTATCCATTCGTCATTAAATAGCATATTACTTAGTCTCCAGGTGTTAAGAGTAGCTTCTATTTTTTATTTTATCATTGATTTCTAATTTCATTTCATTATGATCTGATAGGATATATGGTAATTATCTCTATTTTTTTTTTTGTATTTGCAAAGAGTTGCTTTGTGGCCTAAAATATGGTCTGTTTTGGGAAAAGATTTATATGCTGCTGAGAAGAAAGTATATTCAGTCATTGATGAGTAAATTATTCTATAAATGTCTGTTAAATCTAAATTATTAAATATATTTTTAGTTCTATAGCTTCCTTATTTAGTTTTTGTTTGGAAGATCTATCTAGTGGTGAGAGAGGTATGTTACAGTCACTTGGTATTATTGTACTATGGTCTATTTGCTTCTTGAAATCAAGAATGGTTTGTTTGATGTTCATAGATGCTCCATTGTTTGGGGCATAAATATTTAGAATTGTTATGTCTTGTTGATGTGTAATTCTGTTAAATAGTATAAAATGTCCCTCTTTGTCCCATCTTATTGACTTTGGATTGAAGTCCACTTTATCTGATATGAGGATAGAAACCTCTGCTTGTTTACAAGATCCATGTGAATGATACTTTTTTCCCCATCCTTTTACCTTCAGTCTGTGGATGTCTTTGCCTAAGAGGTGAGTCTTTTGGAGACAGCATATTGTTGGGCCTTGTTTTCTAATCCAATCTGCCAGTCTATGTCTTTTGATTGATGAGTTTAGGCCATTTACATTCAATGCATTATTGAGGTCCAATTATCATCTCAAATTATTATTGAGATATGGTTTTTAATCCCTGTCATTTTGATTTATTTCTGGTTTTTAAATTAAATTAGTTTCTCCTTTGACTTACTGTTCTTTTAGTGTAGTTCCTCCATTTGCTTGTTTTCCCTTTTATTTTTTATGAAATATCTTATTGAGTATGTTTTGTAGTGCAGGCTTTCTAGTTGTGAATTATTTTAACTTTTGTTTATCATGGAAGATTTTTATTTCATCATCAATTTGGAAGCTTAATTTTTCTGGGCATAGTATTCTTGGCTGGCATCCATTTTTTTTCAGAGCTTGTTATATATTATTCCAAGTCCTCCTAGCTTTGAGAGTCTGGGTTGAGCGATCAGCTGAGATCCTGATTGCTTTCCCTCTAATTGTTACCTGTCAATTTTCTCTGGCAGCCTTTACAATTCTATCCTTATTCTCTGTTAGGCATTTTCATAATAATGTGATTTGATGTAGGTATGTTGTAATTTTGAATATTCGGGTCCTGTAAGCCTTCTGTATTTGATTTTCCATTTCATTCTTTAGGTTTGGGAAATTTTCTAATATAATGTCATTCAAAAGATTTTACATTCCTTTGATTTATATCTCTGGGTTTTCATCTATCCCAATAAATCTTAAATTTAGTCTTTTCAGGTTATCCCATATTTCTTGGAAGTTCTGTTCATTGTCTCTTAATATCTTTTCTCCACAGTCACCTTTGTTTTCAAGTTTATTTTTTCTTTATTGCCTGAAACTCCATCTTCTAAGTGACCTAGTCTGCTGGTGATACTTTCAATTGAATTTTTAATTTGGTTTATTCATTCTTTCATTTTTATGATTTCTGCTTTCCCTCCTCAAAATTCCTATCTATTTATTTAAGTGATCTTTTACTTCTTGTATTTTCTCTCTGATTTTACTCCTTATATCATCCTTTACCTTGTAGATGAGTTTAACTATGTATATTCTAAACTTCTTCTCTGACATTTCTTCCACTGTGGTGTTCATAGATTCTGTTATTGGAGTATCTTTGTTTGGGGTGATTTGCTTCCTTGATTTTTCATGTTGTTTGTGTTTACACAGTTCACAGTATGGATCTAAAGCAGTAGAGTTTCTACTCTGTGGACCTTTAGTGTCCCTGGTTTCTAGTACCTCACTTGCTGAGAAGCTGCCTTTCCACTTTCTTTGTTTCACACCACAGAGCAGCCAGAAAGAGACCTCCTCTATTCTGCCATCTTTATGAACCCCCATAGTTACACGTTTATAATAACAATAAAGCCACTGCTCAGCTAATCCAATGTGCTGTGGTTGCCCCCTAAGTAAAAAGGGTTTATAGCAATTATGCTAATTAAAGTGGATTAGAATTTGCAAGACACTTTCTTCAAGAGAGGTGGCACCTCTTAGTCACCCTTCCTGCAATTTTAGAGACTACCAGCAGGGGTCAGTGGATATATTTGAGGTCATCTGTAGGTTTGGACTTGAATAACAAAGAAGTAAAATTAAAATTATGAGTAAATTATACTCCATGTATGTATATGTCAAAACATATTCTACTGTCATGTATACCTAAAAAGAACAAATTTTTAAAAAGAAAAAAAAGTTATTACCAAACCAATTTTCAATTTTTTCAATAATACTATGATAATTTAGCCAGGTGCTATGGTGCACACCTATAATTCCAGCAACTTGGGAGGCTGAGGCAGGAAGATTAATAGTTTCAGGCCAGCCTTAGCAACTTAGTGAGACCCTGTCTTTAAAAAAAAGAGTTGAAGGTGTAGTTTAAAGGTAGAGCACTCCTGAGTACTGAAAAAAACAAAAACAAAAACAAATACAAATACAAAGATTAATTAACAGCACAGTGTATCTATTAACCAAATACTGATTAACTTGTTTACATGTTACCTATACTTAATATACTTTATCAGAAACATATAAGGAAAAAACCCCAGCTACACCAAGATTTAAGACTTTATAAACAATTTACACTTTAATTGACACAATACAATCAATGCAATTTTAAAAACTAATTCAGTGAACGAATGTGTGTTAAATGCTTGCTTCTACCTTACACCTCTCTAGGATCTGCAGAATGAAGAGTGTGTGTATATATATGAATATACGCACACACACACACACACACACACACACAC
>CM053406.1:23839079-23863147 GCA_028644305.1 Xerus rutilus
AAAAAACAACCTTCCTTGGTGATTCTAATCTATATCCAGGCTCCAGGAGCACTGCCTCAGGTGAGCTGCAGCTCCTCTCTCTTATTCCTACCCTCAGCCCAACAACAACCATTTCCTACTCCTTTTTTCTCCCTACACCTTTACATCTTCCTTATCCTCGCTAGCTTCAACTACTTCCTGTCTGTCTTTCTCACACCTGAACCATTCATTAGCCTCCTGTGGGTTTTCTTGGCCCCAGGTGCTCTCACAATGATCATACTCCAAGATACATATTCTAGGAGACATCTTTGATCCTGTTACAACCCGTTAACAAATGTCAATGACCTTCTGTTGCCTGACAAATATAGCCCCAAATTACAGATCCAAAAATATGATGGAAATACTCATGAATACGTTAGAGACTACACACTAATCAGAGGTCATGCTGTGTGGACTATGGGAAAGTATTTTAATTTATTTTCTGATCTGATCTCTACCTGACTTTGGAAATCCAATACCTCTGCCTATCTTCTCCAAGGTGCTTTTTCTGGCCATCCTTGCTCTTAGCTGGAATAGGGTGACCAGCCAGCCATCCTAACTTGCTGTACACTGAGGGATTTCCTGGGACTTGGAACTTCCATAATGAAACCAGGAAAACTCCAGGCAACATGTCATAAGGCGTTTATCCAGGCTGGTATCTTATCAGCCTAGTGCAATGATTTTGAGGCTGAGTTCCCTGTCATACAAAGTATATAAGTATCTGTTCAGTGGTCAGCTATTCCTATAAGAGCACATTCTTATCTGAGTAATTAAGAGGTCAGCCCAGTTGAATTCTATGTTCCACTCCAATGTTCTAGGTATTAAAGGGGGCCATAGTTTATTTACTTATTTATTTTTTGTGGTGCTGGGGATTGAACCCAGGGCCTTGTGCCTGTGAGGCAAGCATGTACTAACTGAGCCCTAAAAGGGGCCATAGTTGGAACTGAGGAATTATTCTAGAATCTCCACTTAAATGTCAGGGCTCAGAGTGAAAGCTGTGCAGTTACCATGTTTTTTGGCATCGTTTTTTCCCTAGACTTCCACATTTCCTTATCTATGACAGAAAACACTTTATTGGGGCTTCCATGGTTTTCCAGGCAAGATTTATGTAATAGTGATATTTTCCTGAACAACTATGTTAAATATAAGATGTTGGAACCAAGAAATAGTATTCATACTCAAGGATATATGGGTCCCTTTTCATAAGCTTCTGAGGCTCACAGTAAAATAGCAGGAGTACATAATTCAAGAAAGATATCTTCAAGTTAATAACAAAAGTCACTCAAGGAAAAAGTGAATTTTCCAAATGAGCCCCACACCATCCAGTGTTGTTATAGCAATTGGAAGGAGCTCAGATTGGAAAAGTATGATAAGATGTTGCATAAGGAAAGAATTTTCTCTTTTGTAAGTCTTGTTCAGAATAGGCTAACAGTCTCCTTTATAGTTTAATTTTTAAGCTTTTTTGTTTTTGAATATGTACTACTTTAACATTGTTCACTTTCTTTTTTTTTTAATTTTTTTTTAATATTTTGTTTTAGTTGTAGATGGATGCAATGTCTTTATTTTATTGCTTTGTATGTGGTGCTGAGGATCGAACCCAGGGCCCCAAGCGTGCAAGGCAAGCGCTCCACCACTGAGCCACAATCCCAGCCCAACATTGTTCACTTTCAAAAATACAAAATCAATCAATCTCTAGCACTGCAAAAAGAAAAAAAAATACAAATAAATAACTTCAAAAACCCTATCCTACGTGATAGAAACCAGAGAGCAAAGGTCACATACTGTATGATTTGTTTGTATGAAGTATCCAGAATAGATAAGTCCATAGAAACAGAACAAAGTTTGGTGGTTGCCAGGGATAGGGAAGAGGTTAAGGGGACAAACTGCTTAATGAGTAAGGAGTTTTATTTTGGCATGATAGAAATGTTTTGGAATGAGGTAGAGGTAGCTGTTGCACATGTTGCAAACATACTAAATGCTATTGAATGGTTCACTTTATAATGATTAATTCTGTTGTTTAAATTTTGTCTTGGTAAATTACTTTTTTAAAAGTTAATTGAATAAATGTCTCCTTCCTTCCCTGCTTACTAACCACCCAGGTCTCTAGAGGTAACACATGCACCCAGTTTCTTGTTTTTCCTTTCAGATTTTTTGTGTGTGTGTGTGATCCTAGATATCAAACCCAGGGCCTTGCACATGCTAGGCAAACACTCTACTACTAAGCCATTCTCCACCCAAGAAATATTTCATGCATACTCAACTAGTTAATGTATATTTTTCTGTCCTTTACAGAAATGGTAGCATACTATGCACACTATTCTGCACTTGGCAATTCTGCTCATAAATTTAATAGACCCAGGGGATCACCCATGTTCATATTAAATAATGTCCTCACTTTTAACAGCTGCATAGTATTCCAATGTGCAATAGAGCATACATTATTTAAGTAATCCCCCACTGATGTATTTTTAGATCATTTACCACTTTTCCCATTAAAAATAACAAAGCAACAAGAAACATTGTATGTATGTCATTTTGCACAGGAGTGAGTACAGTTATAAGATAAAGTCTTAGAAGCAAATACACTGGATAGAAGGGTAGGTGCTCTGTGAATTTGACAAAGTCAAATTGCCCTCTCTTTTTTGACTAAAACCATGGAGTGTGGCATAGCAGAAACCCTCAAGAGAAAGCAGAGGAATTTCACAGAACTTAGGGTAAATTGCCTGAGAAAGAAGTTTGCCCAAAAGATGCTTTGAATGGCAAAAAGAAAGCTTATCTATGAAAAAGCCAAGCACTGCCACAGTGACTGAGGTCGTATTTACAGAACTGAGGTTGAATGGCTAGGATGGCAAGAAAAGCTGACAACTTCTGTGAACCTGCAGAACCCAAACTGGCATTTGTCATCAGGATCAGAGGTATCAGTAGTGTGAGTCCAAAGGTCCATAAGTTCTTACCACTTATTCACCTTCACCAGATCTTCAATGGCACCTTCGTTAAGCTCAACAAGGCTTCGATGGACATGCTGAGGATGGGGGAACCATGTAATGCATAGGGGTACCCAAATCTGAAGTCAGTGAATGAACTAGTCTATAAGTGTGGATATGGCAAAATCAATAAGAAACCAATTGCTTTGACAGGTAACACTTTGATTGCTTGGTCTCTTGGTAAACATGGCATCATCTGCATAGAGGACTGAATTTATGAGATCTATACTGTTGGAAAATGCTTCAAAGAAGCTAACAACTTCCTGTAGCCTTCAAGTTATCTTCTCCATGAAGCAGAATGAAGAAAAAGATTGCCTATTTTGTAGAAGGTGGAGATGCTGGGAGCAAGGAAGACCAGCTCAACAGACTTATTAGAAGGATCAACTAAGCCGGACGTGGTGGTGTGTGCCTGTAATCCCAGCACTTTGGGAGGCTGAGACAGGAGAATCACGAGTTCAAAGCCAGCGTCAGCAACAGCAAAGCACTAAGCAACTCAGTGAAACTCTGTCTCTACATAAAACACAAAATAGGGCTGGAGATGTGGCTCAGGGGTTGAGTGCTCCTGAGTTCAATCCCTAGCCACTGTCCCCCACCCCCAAAGAAGGATCAACTAAGGTATCTACTACAGCATTTTGGTAATCTGGTTAATTAATAAACAGTACCTGCTCTCAAGAAGAAAAAAAAAGTCTGATTTAAAGCTTGTAGCATTTACTTTATTATCAGTAAAGTGTAAGAACACCTGTTTTTCCACAATCACTGGCAAAAGAATAATTCTTTTAAACTAGAAATTTGCTACAGCAATGTAGAAGATACTGCATACTTTTCCCAGATCCAAGCTTAGTTTGCTTTGCTTTGCTTCTCTGTGCTAGTAAATATACCTAAGGCTGGAACTTTTCTCTCTTTAATCAAATCCATTTCTCAAACACTTTATTGCTTTGAAATCTAGATAGTTTGGTCACCTTGGTGAATATTAAATTCACAACTAATTTTTGTAGGACCTTATTTTCTGGAAACAAAATCTTTTAAGTCAGTACAAGCAACTACAGACGTGTTTTTGGTCTAGCAAATTTTCCTTAGCCTAGTTCATGAATACACCAAACACTCAGTAAAAAATTGCAGACCTACACAAAAGCAATCCAATAAATACATATATCAAGCATTTTGTGTTTGCAAGGGATTGTGTCAAGTCCTATAGACGATACAACAAAGAGCTAAACAGTACAAAACAGAAATAATAATTTTTTAAAAAGCATGACAAATGGGGCTGGGGTTGTGGCTCAGTGGTAGAGCGCTTGCCTCGCATGCGTGAGGCACTGGGTTCTATCCTCAGCACCACATACAAATAAATAAATAAATAAAGATATCATGTCCATCTACAACTAAAAAAATATTTTTAAAAAAAAGCATGACAAATGACCCAAGGAGAAAAAAATGCTCTAAGAAGAAAAGTGTCCCATATGCTCATTAAAGTTAAAAACACATGGGTGGGGCAATAGGAGTGTCACAGCCAGGGACCCAAGTGGTGAAGATGGAGACTAATAGAAAAAGCAGATGGGTGATTTATCCCTGGAAAATGTTGTATTGCATTTTTGTTCATATTATTTGTAGTGATGTATTTTGTAATTTTTATGAGCCTGAGTTGACAGTCCAGTTTTTATCTATCATTCCTGATCACCAGTTACATCTATCTGCCTCCTTCTTCTGCCTGAGGGGCTCCCAACATGTAGGTGTTAATGAAATGACTGAGCCTAGAGATCTTGATCCACCCCTGAAGGAGCAGTTTTTGATTTATTAGCTCGTGATCAGGGACACTAACGGAAAGCTCATGGTCAGCTGTGAAGGTAAGACATGTCTCTTTAACTGTCCCTATAATTTAACTATCCTAGGTACTACATATAAATGGGATCTTATGGAACTTTTCTTTTTGTGACTGACTTATTTCGGTGTCCTCCAGGCTCATCCTGGCACAGCATGCACCAGAGTTCCTTTCCTTTTTAAGACTGAAAAATATTCCACTGTATGCGTGGACCCCATTTTTTGTCTATCCATTCATCTGTCCATGGACACTTAGGTGACTTCCTTCCTTTGGCTATTGTGCAAAATGCTTCAGTGAACATTTAAAAATGTTCACTGAAATCTATTCTTGATTGCAGGTTTGGATATCCTCTTGGAACATTAATTTGTTCTGTTCTTGACTGCAGTAGATTCAGGGGCTCCCTCATGTTGGGAAGAGTAATGAGTCAGAAACTGGTTAAGACTAAACTCATTCTTCCTCCTTTATGTCTCCAGTCTATGCCCCACATGGGCTGGCAGCACAGGATGGTGGCTCCAAAGCAGCCAATTGCCTTCTCAGTTTCAGAATGAGTTCCTGGGAGGACCCAGTCTCTTCCCCTGGCCTTTTGTCTTTCCACCACAGGAGGGGTTCTTTCTCCTTTCTATGCTGGGGGAACATCAGGTTTAAACCCTAGAAAGCAAACAGCTCTTCAGGAAAATTGTTCATCTTCCTATTACCATTTCATATTGTCCAAGTCTGCAAAACATGTTGCATGTTGACAACATTGTCTTGTGAGGCTTCACAGTAATTTTAATGAGGGGTTCCTCTTGGTAGGTTGGTTGGCATAACTCTGCTCTACTCGTTTAACACGCATGACTCAATTACACAAGAGTTAGCTAATGAGCAATGGGAAAGAAGTTACAGGTTAAAACAAATGGCACCTAAATGAATCAAGGGCAGCCTTTCAGATGCCCACCATTCAACAAAGACCTGGCAAGACATTTTCTTCCCTGGGTATGAATCATCCAGATAAAAGGGGGAAACCAGGGCCACCTACGTTCAGAGCTTGTACAGTATGACCTTGAGGCCCAATGTCTACCAGGAGCTTCCTAGCAAAAGGCCAAGCCCCGAAGAATAAAAGGGCTTACACATAGGCATTAAATAATTCTCTTAGAGATGCAAATTTCTAATTAGTTACTGTGGCAACTGTAGAAGCCTAGAAGTAAGCCCCTTACACAATGAACCTGAGAGTTTACTTTTTTGATTTACTACCAGCCTGCAAGAAGCAAGAAGGAGGAAAATAAATATTGTTTTAACAGTGACAAGAGAATAAAGTGCAACAAGTGAAGAGATTTCATCCTTTTGTTTGAATTCTTACAGGACTAAGAGGGACATTGTGCTTGACACACAATCTTGCTGCAAAAAGAGGCCAAATTTTCAAAAGGCTGGATAAACTCACAACTGTTATAAACACCACCCAATATAAACAGACTATTTCTTAACCAGCGCTGACATTTTACTTCCTTAAAGGAAATAGGACATAGACTGTGATTGGATAAAGCATTTTGGTTGTTTTGTCGGATTGGGTTTTGTTCTTTCAAAATTATGTTCAGTTCTTCAAATGTTTTATTTATCATTTGGGAAACAAAATGTGTATGTTGTTGGGATATCTACCTATTGGAAAGAATTTCATTTCCTAACTTTGCATAATCCATGAAAAGAAAGGAAAGTATCCACAAAGAGCCTATAGCATTAAGGGTAGAACATTCATTTTTATGAAGACACAAAACCAAAGAGAAGATTTATCCTACTAGATTTTTTTCTAGGATTAATTACTTAAAGTCCAGGAGATAAAGGCATAAATGTTTGTTCTCATCTTTCAGTGACAAAAAAAGAAAATAAAATATTGTCCAAAACCTGGATGTTAATTTTCTCTGTGAGGAATATATTACTTGCATTCATCTTCTTTCTTGAATGTTGCAAATCAAATGGAGAGTTATATTTGCTCAGTAATTCAAATAAAACCTAGTAGTCTTGTGAACATGCTTTGTCTGGATTGTAAACCTCTGTGGTCTGTAAATAAAATATAACTGAAATATGAATGCTTTGGGAGGAGGTGAGATTTGGATAATACTGCACAGGAGGGAAGGTAGCATTTTAAAATGTCCTGATGGATGCCACCCCTTCTCTCTCCACTGGAAAGTTCTCCTTTCCCAAGCTCTCAGCCTCTCCAACCTCACTTGTCCTGTGTCTCAGTCTTCCAGGATCCTGCTTTGTGTTAGAATATGGAAACAGACACCCTCGTTTGGGTAAGGGACAGCAAATGCCCGAGATTAATCCTCAGGTTGGCTATTTCCTTTCTAAAGGGAGTCTCTATAGGCACCAGTAGCTTCACCCAAAGAAGTGGCTTCATTGTGTAGAAGACAAAATCACAGTGTTTGGTTACTGATACATTCTCATTGTGCATCCATGCAAGGCTCCCTTTTATTTGTATATTTCTTTGTTTGTATTGAATAATGTAGCAAACACCATGAACTTACTGTGCAATATGAAAAATAAAATTTTGTCAAAAACTTCTATGTGCCAGTGCCTTTCAGCCCAATCCTATCCTCCTGCAATCACTATCCTGAATCTTACTGGGGGATTCTGTTCTTCGTTTTCTTCCTTACAGAACTAGGAATGGAACCCAGGGCCTCCCACATGCTAGGTAAGCCCTCTACCACTGAACTACGCTTTGGGCCCTACCAGGTGAGTTTAGTGCTCTTATTATATCTATGTGTATTCCTAAAGAGCACATTGTTTATTTTGTTAACTTTATAACTCAGTATGTCATCCCTTAAAACCTACTTTCTCATTCAATGTTAACTTGCTAAGAAAGTTATTGCAGCAATGTTGTAATCCCTTAATTGATACATATAATATTATATTGTACAAATATGCCACATTTAATTTCTTTTTTTCTTTGGTACTGGAGATTGAACTCAGGGGCACTCGACCACTGAGCCACATCCCAGCCCTATTTTGTGTTTTATGTAGAGACAGGGTCTCACTGAGTTGCTTAGCGCCTCACCATTGCTGAGGCTGGCTTTGAACTCGCGATTCTCCTGTCTCAGCCTCCCAAATTGCTGGGATTACAAGTGTGAGCCACTGCGCCCGGCTGCCACATTTAATTTCTATCATCAATTTGTTTTGTACTATGAAAAGTGCCAGCTACATTTTCTACACGTGTCCTGTGTGCCTGACACCTTCCTAGAACAGGAAATGCAACAGGAAAGGGCTATACAAAAGAATGGACAAGGTTTTCCAAATTACCTGATTCACACACTCATTAACAATATGTAAGACATTATTAATGTCTTGCATCTGCTCCACCATTAGGTATTGTCAGATTCATTCTTTTTTTTTCAAAAGCATAACTTTCAATATGAAATACTTTAACATGAGCTAACTATATTCCCAAGATGGATTTTCTGCCTCCAAAATTTAAAGATGTAGATCAACTACGTACAGTGCTTCTTTCTTATTGGCAGGAGCTATGAGCTATAACAAGTTCTTTGTCTTAAAGGAATTGTCCCAGCAATTCCTGGGCTCCTGGATCTCTGAACATTACATCATATGTTGGGTACCGGAGTTTCCATCAGATTTATCTTCTAATCTGTGACACTTTACTAGGATATTCATGTCATCAGCCACTTTCTCTTTAATAAGTCTGATTAGCAATATGTCTTCACTCTATTGGGCCAGCATATTATATGGACTATGAAGAATCGGGGCTCCTGAAGCTATACCATAACAGTGGGGGCATTAGCATACCCCTGGGGAGACATAGTGAATGTGCACTGTGATTGCCAGGAGAAGGCCAACCTCTCTTTTATTCTCCCTACTTATAGAATCGAAAATGATCCACTTAGAAAATCCATAAGCTGTAATGATCTTTTGCTATAAAGACACTGTATTTGGAATGGCAGCTGTAATCAGGTTACCACTCATAGCAATCCACTGCCATTTGTTAAGATCTGATTTTGAAGGGGATAGAGTGGTTGTCAGTGTTCCCTTTGCTTGTGACCACATCACTCCAGTCTAGATCTGTTTGATCACATTGCCTCTTCCTTTTATGTATGTTATCAGAGGTAGTGCTTATTAGTGACCAGTAAATTGACAGATGTTAAGCACTATATAAATGAGTGTTTGCCACTATGATGAACATTTGATGCTGGAGATAGAGTGCTGAAACAGACAGCCAGAAATATCTACCCTCATGTTTACATTATGGGCCAGATAAATATAGAAATCTGTACTATGAAAGGTAGCAATGAGTGTGAAGGAAGGGGAAAAAATCAGAAAAGAGAATACAGCACGTCAAAGACTCAAGTTGAAATGATTCACTGAATGGATGAAGTTCTCATCAAGAAGTTGCATCTTGAATAAATACTTGAAGAACTTGAGGCCATCAATAGGGATATTTGGGGGAAAAGAATTCCTGGCAGAGAGAACTGCGGGTACAAAGGCCCTGAATCAGAGATGCACCTGGCTCAATCTAGGAGCAGCAAGGAAGCCACTGTACTTGGAACTGAATGAATGAGGACCAATATAGTAGGAAGCATGTTCAGAGATGTAACATGGTAGAGTACAGAGAGATTGGAGTGCAGAGAAATTGTAATTCTGAATGAGATGGGAAACCACGAAAATTTTTAAAAAATGTTTTTGTTAAAATATAATCCATATAAAGAAAAGCATACATATCATAATATGAGTTTGGGATGGAGAAAGCTTGTATCTTGCCAGGTTCACTGTGATTGGTATGTTGGAAATAAATAGTCTGTGGGAGAAACAGTGCCTTGCACCAGGGGGGTGAGAGCAGAATGAGAAGAGGTCACAGACTAGTGAACTGAGGAAGAGCTCACATGATGTGTAAAGGAACTGGATGTGAGGCATGTGAGGAACAGAGAAATCATTGATGATCCTAAGTTGTTTTTTTTTAAAATGTATTTATTCTACTTAGGTATACATGATAGCAGAATGCATTTTGATTCATTGTACATAGATGGTACACAACTTTTCGTTTCTCTGGTTGTACATGATGTAGAATCACATCATATATGCAGTCACACATGAAGCTAGGGCTATGATGTCCATCTCATTCCATCATCTTTACTGCTCCCATGTCCCCTCCCCACTCCTTCCTCTTTGACTAAACTTCCTCCATTCTTCCCGTGTCCTCTCCCCCATCATGGATCAGCATCCACTTATCAGAGAGAACATTCAGCAATTGGTTTTTTGGGATTGGCTTACTTCACTTAGCATGATATTCTCCAACTCCATCCATTTACCTGCAAATGCCATAATTTTATTCTCTTTTAATGCTGAGTAATATTCCATTGTGTATGTATACCACAGTTTCTTTATCCATTCATCTATCGAAGGGCATCTAAGTTGATTCCACAGTTTAGCTATTGTGAATTCAGCTGCTATAAACATTGAAGTGGCTGCGTCACTGTAGTATGCTGTTTTTAAGTCCTTTGGGTGTAGACCAAAGAGTGGGATAGCTGGGTCAAATGGTGGTTCCATTCCAAGTTTTCTAAGGAATCTCCATACTGCTTTCCAGATTGGTTGTACCAGTTTGCAGTCCCACCAGCGATATATGAGCATGCCTTTTCCCCCACAACCTCACCAACACTTATTGTTGTTTGTATTCTTGATAATTGCCATTCGGACTGGCATGAGATGAAATCTTAAAGTAGTTTTGATTTGCATTTCTCTAATTGCTAGAGATGTTGAACATTTTTTCATATGTTTGTTGATCGATTGTATATCTTCTTCTGAGAAGTGTCTGTTCAGCTCCTTGGCCCATTTATTGATTGAGTTGTTTGTTTATTTGGTGCTAAGTTTTTTTGAGTTCTTTTTATATCGTGGAGATTAGTGCTCTATCAGATGTGCATATGGCAAAAATTTTTTCCCAGAATGTAGGCTCTCTGTTCACTTCATTGTTTCTTTTGCTGAGAAAAAGCTTTTTAGTTTGAATCCATTCCATTTATTGATTCTTGATTTTACTTCTTGTGCTATAGGAGTCTTGTTAAGGAAGTAAGGTCCTAAGCTGAGATGATGAAGATTTGGGCCTACTTTTTCTTCTATTAGGCGTAGAGTCTCTGGTCTAATTCCCATGTCCTTGATCCACTCTGAGTTGAGTTTTGTGCATGGTGAAAGATAGGGGTTTAGTTTCATTTTTCTGCATATGGATTTCCAGTTTTCCCAGAAACTTTTGTTGAAGAGGCTATATTTTCTCCAATGTACATGCTTGGCATCTTTATCTAGTATAAGATAACTGTATTTAAGTGGGTTTGTCTCTACGTCTTCTATTCTGGGCCATTGGTCTACATGTCTATTTTGGTGCCAGTACCATGCCATTTTTGTTACTATAATTTTGTAGTATAGTTTAAGGTCTGGTATTGTGATGCCTCCTGCTTCACTCTTCTTGCTAAGGATTGCTTTGGCTATTCTGGGTCTCTTATTCTTCCAAATAAATTTCATGATTGCCTTTTCTATTTCTATAAGGAATTTTGTAGGGATTTTAATTGGAATTGCATTAAATCCATATAGTGCTTTGGGAAGTTTGGCCATTTTGACAATATTGATTCTGCCTATCCAAGAGCATGGGAAATGTTTCCATCTTCTCAGGTCTTCTTCAATTTCTTTCTTTAGTGTCCTATAATTTTCCTTGTAGAGGTCTTTTGCCTTTTTCTTAAATTGACTTGCAAGTTTTTTTTTTTTTTGAGGCTACTGTGAATAGGGTAGTTTTCCTAATTTCTCTTTCAGAGATCTCGTCAATGATGTATAGAAATGCAATTGATTTATGGGTATTGATTTTATATCCTGTTACTTTGCTGAAATCATTTATTAATTCTAGAGTTTTCTGGTAGAATTTTTTGGATCCTCTTAGAATCATGTCATCTGCAAATAATGATAGTTTGAGTTCTTCTTTTCCTATTCGTATCCCTTTAATTTCTTTTGTCTGTCTAATTGTTCTAGCGAGTGTTTCAAGGACTATGTTGAATAGCAGTGGTGAAAGAGGGCATCCCTGTCTTGTTCCTGTTTTTAGAGGGAATGCTTCCAGTTTTTCTCCATTTAGTATGATGTTAGCCTTGTGTTCAGCACAGATAGCTTTTACAAAGTTGAGGTATATTCCTACTATCCCTACTTTTTCTAGTGTTTTGAACATAAGAGAATACTGTATTTTGTCAAATGCTTTCTCTACATCAATTGAGAAAATCATGTGATTCTTATCTTTAAGTCTATTGATGTGATGGATTATGTTAATTAATTTTCGTATGTTGAACCAACCTTGCATCCCTGGAATGAACCCCACTTGATCATGGTGCACTATCTTTTAAATGTTTTTGTATGCAGTTTGTCAAATTTTTATTGAGAATTTTTGCATCTATGTTCATCAGGGATATTGGTCTGAAATTTTCTTTCTTTGATGTGTCTCTGTCTGGTTTTGGTATCAAGTGATATTCGCCTCATAGAATGAGTTTGGAAGGGTTCCCTCCTTTTCTGTTTCATGAAATAGAAATAGAAAAGTTTGAGGGGTATTGGTATTAATTCTTCTTTGTAGGTCTTGTAGAACTCAGCTGAGAATCCATCTGGTCCTGGGAGGCAGACTCTTGATGGCTTCTTCTATTTCCTTGCTTGAAATTGATCTGTTTAAGTTGTGTATGACCTCCTGGTTCAGTTTGGGTAGGTCATATGCCTCTAGACATTTGTCAGTGTCTTCAGGGTTTTCTATTTTAGTGGAGTATAAATTTTCCAAAGTTTCTGATTATCCTCTGTATTTCAGTATTGTCTGTCATGATATTTCTTTTTTCATCATGTATTTTAGTAATTTGGGTTTTCTCTCTCCTTTTCATTAGGGTGGCTAAGGGTTTGTCAATTTTGTTTATTTTTTCAAAGAACAAGCTTTATTTTTCATTTTTTGAATTGTTTCTTTTGTTTCAATTTCATTGATTTCAGCCCTGATTTTAATTATTTCCTGTATTCTACTTCTTTTGGTGTTGGTTTGTTCTTCTTTTTCTAGGGATTTGAGATGGAGAGTCAAGTAATTTATTTGTTGACTTTTTCTTCTTTTAATGAATGAACTTAATGCAATGAACTTTCCTCTTAGCACTGCCTTCATGGTGTCCCAGAGATTTTGATATGTTGTATTGAAGTTTTCATTTACCTCTAAGAATTTTTTTTATCTCTTCCCTGATGTCTTCTGTTATCCATGCATCATTCCATAGCATATTATTTAGTCTCCAGGTATTAGAGTACTTTCTACTTTTTAATCTGTCACTGATTTCTAATTTTATTCCATTTATGGTCAGATAGGATGCAGGGTAGTGTCTCTGGTTTTTTTTTTTTTTTTTTTTTTAATTGCTAAGACTTGCTTTATGACATAGCATATGATCTATTTTGGAGAAGGATCCATGTGCTGCTGAGAAAAAAGTGTACTCACTGATGGATGGAATACTCTTTATATGTCTGTTAAGTCTAACTTATTGATTGTTTTATTGAGTTCTATGGTTTCTTTGTTTAGTTTTTGTTTGGAAGATCTATCCAGGTGGTGAGAAGGCTGTGTTAAAGTCACTCAGTATTTTTGTGTTATGATCTATTTGATTCTTGTAGTTGAGAAGGGTTTGTTTGATATACATAGATGCCCCATTTTGGGGGGCATAGATATTTATGATTGTTATGTCTTGTTGATGTATGATTCCCTTAAGAAGTATGAAATGTCCTTCTTTATCCCTTTTCACTGACTTTGGTTTGAAGTCCATTTTATCTGAACTGAGGATGGAATCTCTTGCTTGTTCACAGGGTCCATGTGAGAGATAATGTTTTTTCCCACCTTTTCACTTTCAGTCTGTAGATGATTTCTTTTCCTGCCAGATGAGTCTCTTGAAGACAGCATATTGTTGGGACTTTTTTAAAATCCAGTTTGTCAGTCTATGTCTTTTAATTGGTCCATTTAGGTCATTCACATTCAGGGTTATTATTGAAGTATGATTTGACTTGGTTTCTCCTTTGATTGGCCTTTCCTTTAGTGTAGTTTCTCTCTTTGTATATTTTTGTTGTTGGTTATCATTTCCTCCTCATGGAATATTTTGCCAAGAATGCTGTGTAGTGCAGGCTTTCTTGCTGTAAATTCTTTTAACTTTTGTTTATCTTAGAAGGTTTTTATTTCATCATCAAATCTGAAGCTCAATTTTGCTGGATATAAGATTCTTGTTTGGCATCCATTTTCTTTCAGAGGTTGGCATATGTTGTTCCATGATCTCCTAGCTTTTAGGGTCTGGGTTGAAAATCTACTGATGTCCAAATTGGTCTCCCCCTATATGTAATCTGATTCCTCTCTCCTGCAGCTTTTAAAATTCTATTCTTATTCAGTATTCTGGGCATTTTCATTATAATGTGCCTTGGTGTAGATCTGTTGTAATTTTGTACATTTGGTGTCCTGTAAGCCTCTTGTATTTGATTTTCCAATTCATTTTTCAATGTTTGGGAACTTTTCTGATATTATTTCATTGAAGAGATTGTGCATTCCTTTGGTTTGAAACTCTGTGTCTTCTTCTATCCCAATAAATCTTAAATTTGGTCTTTTGATGCTATCTCATAATTCTTATATGTTCTGTTCATGATTTCTTACCATCTGCACTGTATGGTCAACTTTATTTTCAAGATTGTATATTTTGTCTTCATTATCTGAGGTTCTGTCTTCCAAGTGATCTAGTCTGCTGGTGATACTTTCTATTGAGTTTTTTATTTGGTTTATTGTTTCCTTCATTTCAAGAATTTCTGACTGTTTTTTTCACAATCTCTAGCTCTTTCTTAAAATAATCTTTTGATACCCTTATTTGCTCTCTTATCTCTTTGTTGGAGTGATCAATAGTTGCCTTTATTTGCTCTCCTATTTCTTTGTTGGAGTGATCAATTTTTGCCTGTATTTACTCACTTAAGTCATTCTTTAATTTGTAGATCATTTTAATTACATACATTCTGAATTCTTTCTCTGACATTTCATCATCAACTGTGCTGTCAAAGGATTCTAATACTGTAGTATCTTGGTTTATTTGAGGCACTGTCTTCCCTTGTTTTTTCATGTTGATTATGTATCTTCCTTTCTTGCAATGCTGATCTGAGGTATTGTTGTTTCTATCCTATAATCTTGCAGTAACACTGCAGATTACCTGTATCTCACCTTAAAGTTCACTTCCAGTCTCCAACAGGTGTCCTCAAATAGACACTACTGCTACTAAAGATGGTAACGGCAGTAGAGGAGGTAACTCAAGATGGCAGTGAGAGTGGCCCAAGATGGATGCAAACACTTTCAGAGATGGGGCTAAAAGGGTAGGACATACAATGGCTTTGGGCTGATTGATTGGAGATGCAGTGCTTTGGTGGGCCACTGCCTCCAGACCCTGTCAGTTGACCCAAGGTAGAGGCTAATACATGGGAAGAATTATGGGGATGGCTGCAGTGTACAAGATGGATGCAGGAAGGGAGCAACTGCATGGATCTCCACTCTGCAGGGGCAGTCCTGGGCCTGGGCTCTCACACAGACCTATGAGGGCAGTCCCAGGCCTGATCTTGGCCTGGACTCCCTCAGGGATTCCAGGTGGTGGGTCTAGCCCTGGGCCTGGGCTCCCCAGGGATCAGCAGGGGCTCTGGTGATGAATTAGGGTGATCCCAGGACTCACCTGTGGGGTCTCTAGAGGCAGTCCTTTGCCTGGGTCTGGGTTCCCCTGTGGGTCGGCAGGTGATGGGTAGCAATCTCAGGCCTGACCTTGGCTGGGCTCCTGTAGAGGTCCCTGAAGGTGGTCCTGGGCCTTGGCCTGTGCTCCCATTGGTGGGCAGGAACTCTGGCACGAAACTGGGGGCGGACCTGAGTCTCACATAGACCAGGTCTCCTGCAGGGGTCCCAGGAGGTAGTCCTTCACCTGTGTCTAGTTTGCTCTGTGATTGGCAGGTAGCAGTCTCAGGTTTGCCCTTGACTGTGTGCCCTTGGCAATCCCTAAAGGTGGTCCCTAAAGGTGGTCCTGGGCCTTAGCCTGTGCTCCTGCCAGTCGGCAGGAACTCTGGTGCAGAACTGGGAGTGGTCCCAAGCCTGATCCTAAGTTTTGACCAAGAAACTAGAGGAATAAAGTTTCTATAATTTGAGAAATAGCAGCTTCTCTTAATTGAGAAGGAGACAACTAAAGAAATAGCAGATTTTGCCCTGAAACTGAGAGATGCCTTTGGGGGCCTATTAAATTTGCAGTGTCCACCACACATCCAAGGAAGATGATAAGCAGGCAGTTATATGTACATACAACCTGGCTAAGGGGCCATGAAACAACTGAGATCACTGAGGGAATGAACTTGAACATCTTGAGGGAGTAGGCCAAGGAAGGGGTCCAGGTACTCATTTTAGATGGAGGGATGGAGAACAGGACTTGGAGAAGACCTGCCTGAGAAGAAGCAACCAGAAAGGTGGTAAACCCAGGGCAGTGTGGGGTCCTAGAAGCCCAGGGCAGAGTGAAGAGGGTTGAATGAAGTGAGGATGATCAATTTAGTTAGAGGTTGCTCATGAGGTCAGAAAAGGGAAGATGCCAAAATGATACCTGGACTTAGCAAAGCCAGTTTCATTGTGACCTTGTTAACAGTGGTTTTGATGAAGTTCAAGGACAAACACTTGAGTGGAATATATTCAAGAGAGATTTTGATGTAAGGGGACAGTGACAACAGCACTAACAGATATGTTTTTCTGTGACAGAAAATTTAAAAACAGGCAGTAACATAAAAAAGGAGTGCAAATGAAACTGGGATTTTTTTTTTTTAAGAAAGGAAAAGTAGCCGGGCGCGGTGGCTCGCGCTTGTAATCCCAGCACTTAGGGAGGCTGAGACAGGAGAATCGCGAGTTCAAAGCCAGCCTCAGCAATGGCGAGGCACTAAGCAACTCAGTGAGACCCTGTCTCTACATAAAACACAAAAAAATAGGGCTGGGGATGTGGCTCAGGGGTCGAGTGCCTGTGAGTTCAATCCCCAGTACCAAAAAAAAAAAAGAAAGAAAGGAAAAGTAGCATGTTTGTATGCTTGTAGAGTGATTCCATAGAGAATAAAAGCAGGAATAAAAGACAGGGGAAAGGATTGCAGGGATAACATCCTACGTAGCAAAGAGTGGATGGGATCCCGTGCCCTGGGGAGGGGCTGGCCTTGGATGGGGGCAGAAGGCATTTGCCTTTCATGAATGGGCACCCGTGTGGGAGAGCTTTGGACCTTCTTTTCTGAGTGCTTTGTTTTACCTCTGAGAGTGAGGTAAAGCTGAGAGTGAGGGTAAGAAGAAAGTGTTGGAGATTAAAAGACAGTAACGAATATATATAAGAGCAGTCTAGGAAAGCTGATGAACAAATTTGCTAAAGAAAAGAGTGGAATTGTCAGGTCATGTTAAAGGCTCATGTGAGATGAGCAGTTATCAGCTGAAGTCAGACTCTTCGGCCTGGATGAGTGGACTCCAGACAAGTTAAGCATCTGTTCCCAGAATAGACAGTAAATTTCAGTCACAGCAACATATTTCTGATATTCATTCCAGTTTCTGCCCCACTTAGGCCGTACTGTAAACCTGTCAACCATTCTGTGGCTACCCAATTCTGTGAACACGGTTGATCAGGATTTCTCTTTCATAGTTCTCATTTCTCAAATTCTTGCAATTTTCTAACATGTCTCACCCCTCTTTATCCCACTCAGACAGAACGTCATGGGAGGCAGAAGATTATGGCAGAAAAGTGTGGCTGAGGAAAGTGGCTCAGGGCATCACATCAGTAAGCAGAAGGAGAGAGAGACTCTACTCACCAGATACAAAATATACACCCCAAAGGCACCACCCCAGTGTCCCACTTCCTCCAGCCACACCCTACCTGCTCAGTTAATTTCCATTAGGGTATTAATTCACTGATTGGGTTAAGGCTCTCATAACCCAATCATTTCACCTCTAAACCTCCTTGCATTGTCTCACACATCAGCTTTTGGGGGACACTTCACATCCAAACCATAACAATTACTCATTTCTACACTTATTTGCAAGGTTATGGCAACATTCACTAAAAAAATGTGATATATAAATTAGTTTTCTTTCACAACTTCTTGGAAATTTCTTGACTTCAGAATGTTTTATTTTTGAGATTAATATTGCTTTTGTAACCTTTTAAGTACTGTTAATATGAACTATAATAATGATATCTTAATATTGTCATACTTTAAAAAAATCCCTATGGATTTGGTATCATTATGAGTGGCTTTGTGATCTCAGGGGTAGGGCATACTCAACACCAGATAACAGGATCTGCTGGGAGGACAGGAACTAGGGAGTGGTTCCTGGTTTACCTCTTTATCCACTCAGTCTTCAATGTGCAAGCTTCTTTGACATGAGATTTGGGTGGAAATTTGGTTCTATATTTTTCATGCTTAAATATCATATTAGATGAACAATCTAAAGAGGAAATTAAGAAAATTTCATTTACATTGGCATCAGAAGGAATGAAATACTTAAGAATAAATTTAACTAAATAGGTGAGACTTGCACACTGAAAACTATAAATGTGTCTTAAAGAAAATAAAGCAGACACCAAAAGATGGAAAGACATCATGTCATGGACTGGAAGACCTCATAGCATTAGTACCAAGTTGGAGATCTCACACTTCCTTATTTCAAAACTTACTACAAAGTCAAACTATGTGGTACTCATATAAAAAAAGATAAACAAATGGAATAGAAATAAACACTTATTGGTCACTTATTATTTATTAATAAACACTAATTGGTCAAATAAACACTTACATGGTCAAATGATTTCAACAACGATACCAAGATGATTCGATAGAAAAAGGGAAGTCTTTTCAACACTATTGAGAAAACTAGATATCCACATAAATACATATATAATACACACACACACACACACACACATATATATATAAAGTTGGACCCTGACATTATACTATATACAAAACCTAAAATAAATCAAAGTTCTAAGTGTAAAAGCCAAAACTATAAAACTCTTAGAGAAAAACAGAGGAAAGATTTCATGACATAGGATTTGGCAATGATTCCTTGGAAATGACACTAAAAATACAAGCAAAAGAAAAAATAGATAAATCAGACTGTAGCAAAATTAAGATATTTTGTGCATCAAAAGCCACTATCTATAGAGTGAAAAGGCAACCCATGGAATAGGATAAAATATTTGAAAATCATGTAAACTGATAAGGAATTAATACCCAGAATATATAAAGAACTCTTACAACTTAAAAGAAAAACAACCCAATACAAAAATGGGCAAGAGATTGGAATGAGGCACTTCCCCAAAGGAGACATACAGATGGGCAGTAAGCACAGAAAGAGATTATCAAATCACTAATCATCTGGAAAAGACATATTAAAACCATAATAAGATATCATGGCATACCCATTAGTACAGTTATCCTTAAGAAAAGAAAGGGTTGACAAGGATAAGTAGAAACTGGAACTTTTGTGCATTATTGATGCTGTGATTACTGTAAAATACTCCATTGCAGTTCTTCAAATATTAAACAGAATTACCCTATGATCCAATGGTCCAAAAATTCCCATTTAGGTATATTCCCAAAAGAATCCATGTCCACAGCAGCATTATTCACAATTATCTAAAGATGGATGCAACCCAAGTGTTGATGGACAGATGAATGGATGAACAAAATGTGGTATATACATGCAATGGAATTGTTTTCAGCCTTACAAAGAAAGGAAATTCTGACACGTGATACAACATAAGTAAATCTTGAGAACATTATGCAAAATGAAATAAAACAGTCACAATGATAAATATTGTGTGATTCCTCATACTTGTATGAAATACCTAGAGGAATCAGATTGATAGTGTCAAGGCTCAGAACATGACCACTCAAAGTACACTACCATGGCTTGCTGAGTGCTTGGAACTGAAGGACATTGAATGGTCTCTCTGAACTTCTCCCCTGTCTTCCACTCCTATTCTTCCCCGAAAGTAAGGCCTACAAACTGGAATTTCTCTTCCCTGAGGCAAATCACAGAAACTGAAATTATTCTCTGAAGCAAGCCAAAAAAAAAATCTAGAAAGTTCACTCCATTCTCCCTTCTCTCTCAAAGAGGTTCCTGTCTCATATCAGGGAGAAAGGAATGCTACCCAGAGAGGCCAAAAAGAATCAAGCAGCCAGGCTTTGCTGTTAAATGCTAATTGCTGTGACTGTCATCTTATCACCATTAGATCCTGCTCTTTTATCTAATCACATCACTACACAGCCATTCATTCTTCATTAAATCTAAGCAAAAAAATAAACAGTTTTCCCTGAGTCTATGGATCATTATTTCTGAAGTCTCCTGCATCACATTAAATTTGGATTAAGCAAACGTGTTATGCTTTTCTCTTGATAGCCTGTCTTTCATTATAGGAGTGCCTATAATTCTTGAGATGGATTCACAACTTTCAGTTCCTACATAGATACAGAATGTTCACGATAGATACAGATGTTTACAGCTTTCAGCCCCAGAATAGATACAGAAAGCAGAAGAGTGGTGGTCAGAAATTGGGGTGAAGGGAGAATGGGAAGTTGTCTAATGGGTACAATTTCAGTCAGGGATAATGAAAAAGTTCTGTGATGGTGGCAATGGTTGTGCGACAGTGTGAATGTACTACATGTCACTGTGGTTCATGTAAAAATGGTTAAAATGGTATGTTTCATGTCATGTATATTTTGCCACCGTAAAAAAAAAGAAACCATAGAAAAAAAGATCTAGTGTTTCTCTTTCATGGTATGAAGAAAAGAACAGTAGAACTTAAAAGTCAGAAAACATTTAGGAAAAGTAGAAGTTGAATTGGGTGTGGTGGAGCACACCTGACAATCTCCTTGGCTGAGGCAGGAGGATTGCAAGTTCAAAGCCAGCCTCAGCAATTTAGCAAGACCCTGTCTCTAAATAAATATATAAAAAGGGCTGGGGATGTGGCTCAGTAGTTGAGTTCCTCTGGGTTCAATCCCTGGTACAAAAAAAAAAAAAAAAAGTCGAAAGCTTGTGGTTTTGAGGGCAGCCAAAATACAGAGTTCCAAGCAGTTTCTTCCATAACCCAATCTCCTTACAGGGACTGCATGGCTAGGTTAATTGCAAAAGATGGGAAAGGAACTCCTTTCTTCTCACAATTTCCAGTCAGCTTGGCTCCCTCTTTGCCCTTCCTCTTTGCCAGGTTGGTGGCCTCATTCGTGTGGCCATACCAATGGATTTTCATGTTACCACTATAAAAGAGTTTAGTAATTAAAAGGCCACAACATAATACTTGACCACAAAACTCTTTGACTTCCTTGAAGCCTTCTACTCAATACACATAGTTAATGTGTAATTAGTGAGACACCCTTTCTCAGAGTAGCTGATGATCAAGCCTCTCTTGGGCTGCAGTAAGGAGGCTGCCTTGATAGCCCTGGACTCCATTCAGAAAGATTACTCACAGCCTTTTCCAGCCAGTTTACATCTTAATCTCTTCTTTCTAAGTCTCTCTCTTCCTCACTTCCATCTCCTTGGGGAAAAGTAATAACAAATGAAGACAGGAGAGAACCTGCAAGATAAACGCTGTTGACCTTTCTCGACAGACCAAACTCATAAAAATATCAAAGCTGAATGAGGACAGGCTGAAAGAAAATAGGGGTGTAGGGGAGGGAGGAAAGGAGGAAAGAAGGAAGAGGAGTCAATAGAAAAAGGAAAAACACTGCAACATGGATTTATTTGGAAAAATGAGCAGGATGGATCTTCAGGCTGATGTGGATAGACCCCTAGTAAAGGCTCAGTAGCTCAGTGTTATGTTACAATTCCATTACTATCTTCTTATTGTGTCACCAGACTAGCAACTGGTTACTCCAGAGAGTAGATGACAGAGTCACTTTAGAGCCTCTTCAAGCACCTGAACAGATGCAATAGCAAACAGGTGGAAAGAGGCGCTCCCATGGGGCTCCTGACAGGATGCATTTGAACCAGCACTTTCCCAGAGTGTAGAAGAAAATGAGCTGTCTAAATGTGGGCGCCACGTTTCTCTTCAGCAGCTTCAAATTTGGATTATTTCAGAAGATTCACAACTATCTTATAGAAGTTCTTGAATACCAGCCTTAGAAAGCAAAACACTGTTTAAAGATAAGTCGTGAATCTCTGCATTGTGACAAGCCAGTCCAAGGCACATGTTTTCATTTGGGAGCATACTGAGAGAATGCTCTTCCAACTTGAGAAGTTTCAACTGTTATTTCTAGGATGCACAGCAATTTTAACTCTAGACTCTGCAACATTGCAGAACTGTCTTTTTGATTCTTCTGACCTGGTCTCACGGAATCTCATTAAGGCGCCAGGAATTGTATTGGAAAGTATTGTAATATCCTGAGTGGCAGTCCAGTTAATATTCAGCATATTTCTTCAGTTTAATTATTTTAATTTTGAAGTGAATCAACAATCAGAAATGACACAAACCTGTCCACGCATACACTTATCCTGCAGCAGAGGTTAAGAGCCACGTATGCCCTCATTCTTTGGAAACTAGGCTGAGACTGCCTAGTTGGATGTCCTTTAACACTCCATGTTCTGAGAAGCTTCCAGAAGTCCCTAGTAAAAAGGGCAACTTGGAATCCCTCTAATCCTACTGTCTGTAAGTGACTCCACCACCAGCAAATGGCTTCCCTTGAAACTGCAACCTAAAGAAAATCAGCACCTTTCCTGGCATCATAAATTAAGGCAAAAGTGGACACTGTGTATCCTCTTTTTACCAGGTGTGAAAGCTTCAGTGAACACCTTTCTCTGAATATCCAGTTTCATCTGTCAAGCAAGACTAATAATATTCATAAAGGACTTGGGAAGTATTACATGAATGTAAAATATTGCTGTGTCTTTCCTTTAATAAAGAAATGCTCCGGAAGAATACTCTGGAAGAATGGAGTCTTGTTGCTGTATGCTCTGAAATAAATCTATCTATCTATCTATTTGTTTGTTTGTTTGTTTGTTTTTACAGCAGTGGGGATCAAACCAAGAGACACATGCATAAGAAGCAAGTGCTGGACCACTGAGCTACATCCCCAGATCATGAATATTCTTTAACATGAGGGCTCAACTGACACTTATAAAGGCCAGGAGTTAAGGGTCAGCACTCTATTTGACTCTGGAATAGAGTTTAGTCAAATTTTATTTTTGACAGCATGGTCACTTTTCTGTGCTTGAACTAAGTAAGTTGCCTAAACTTCCTGGGCTACAGTTTCCTCATCAGAAACTGACTTGATAAAGATGGTTGACATCATCATCACTCACTCACTGGGTTTTAACAGTGTATTTGAATCACTGTCATGGCACATGAAGATATGAAGACATGAACCATCTTCATAAATTCATACTACACTTTGAACAATAGTGAACGACTCCTTATTCCACGAAGATTCTTTATATATCTGGTATCTCACAAGTTGCTACCTTCACCCTGTTTATGTCTTGCAATTGCATAGATGAATTGCTTCAAAGCTGGTATTATATGAATGCCTGAACAATATTATAAGGAATTGGTACTAATATGTCACAAAGCAAATGGCTTTGGGGATAGAACACCTTCCCTCCCTGCTGCCCCCGTTTAGTGTTGTGATTAAATTTTGGAAAATACCAGCAGAATATATTGGTCTTCCTTGAAATAAATGATAGCAATTCCATTGGTAACCAGATTTATTAAATTCAGAGTACTGTGAGACATTCATTCTCTTTGCTCAATCTAAGTACTATCTGTGATAAAATTTAAAATGATTCAATAATTTCATATTCTAATATACTCATTATAAAGTAACACTGTCTCTTCAAGTCATCTCTCAGACTATTGTTTACTTAATATTTTGATTAGTATAATTTAATCTTATTTAGCCCAGATGTCAACCTTATTTAAACTGGCCTCTCTCTTTTTTTAAAATAATTTTAAAAAGGAGGGGGGCATGTGCAAACCCAGATTTCAGGTTCTTATAAACTCACACATAACTATCACTTCGATGTTGAGAGCTGACACTGTAACCTTCTGGAATCACAAACTGGCAAATTGGAGCGTCTTCCCAGTTTGCCAGACTGGAACGACTCTTTAAAAAGCCCAAAACCTGGTGAGGTACACAGATAGAGATTCAAAAGAAACTTTGTGCCCTTGCTTCCAATGCCTTCACAGGTCAGGAGAGGATGTGTTTGTGGAGGGGATTAGCTCCCTGCTGGTTCCCCTACATCT
>CM053406.1:23863647-23891786 GCA_028644305.1 Xerus rutilus
GGCTCCAGCATAGAAAAGCCAAAGAGAGTCAATCATTAGCAAGTGTGCATAATGCCCAAATAACACCACCAGATTGTGTTTGTCTAAAGTGCCAAAGTGAATTGTTCATTAACATTTCTGAGAAACACCCGAATAACACCAATAGGGGTGTTAAACCATTCCATATTGTTGGTGAGCTTTTTCTTAGAAGAAGAAGAAAGGGGGAAAAAAAGCCTAAACCTTCTTGGACTGTGGGTCAATGTCCCCTCATCCTTACAGATACAGCCAAAAGAAAATGTAGGCAGGGAACACCCAGGATGCAGGAGCTTCAAACTCTCTGTGAGCCACTTACCTCCGTCCACATGTAAGAAGCATGAAGGAGAGAAAATTAATGCCCATTGGCTTTTAATTCTATTTCCTTCCCTAAATGTCATATTTTTCTTTCTTTAAATGTATTTTACATAGTTAATGATGAGCTAAATTATCTGCTATAATTTGTAGTGAGACTCTTAATTTGCTAAATTTGTTGCCTGAATTGTATATTATTAATAGTGTGCAGCACACAAAATCTGCTTCCTTGATATATTCTGAAGGAAAAAAGGCCAAGTTTATAGTATTAGAGCCACAAATTGGAATCTTATTTTGCTTCAAGTTGCTTTGAAACATGCAGTTACGAACATAACTCTGTTTGTGATCTTGTCCTCATTAACTTAGTAATTAGCAAGATCTTGTTTGATCTTGGAATTCATTAGACATTGCAGGGGAAGACTGCTTCAATTTTGACACATTAGAATCAACAATTAAGTGGATAGTAAAAAAAATCAATATTGCTTTCCTGCTTATTACATTTTTTCCAAGGCTGTACTGTGCCTAATTAAGCATGGTTTTACATTAGAAATATTTTAAAAGAAGCATTATCACATTTATTTTAATATGAAGGCAGAATGAACTTCCATTTAGTAAAAAGTTGTCACCAATCAAGTCAGACTGGCTTCTATTGCCAAGCCCCTTTCCTCATCTGACTCACAGCACTCTTCTGAACAGCAAGTATGAGAAAAATTGGGGTGGGAAAGTGGATGTTAGAGCATCTTCCTGCCCTTTGATTCTCAAAGCATCCCTCCATGAGCTAGAATTCTATCAGAAACTCCACCAATGCAGTCAGGTGAGTAAACTCCATCCAGTGCTCAGTAAATATTTCATGTCCAAAGTCCTTCTCATCGGTGAGTTGGGTTTGACAGTTCCTGCCATTTATGCTATTTGTTGAAAGTGTGAACTTAGCTCATTCCAAAATTAATTTCATTTTTCTCATTGTTCTTTAGTGGTAAAAAATGTTCTCATTTTCCCATTTTTTTTTTTAGTAATGCTAAAAATTTTGTGTGTGTTGTGTTAAAAAGTGTCAGAATCCAGGCCAGATGTACATCAACAAAGTCACGTTTGGATGAAAGCTACTGGGTATTTTATCCTGAGAGTTGGTTTCCTTCATGAGCTTTCTGCCAAGAAGCGTTCACTCCTTCTCTTTGGGAAACACCTGCTACGCTGCTGCTGCTGAGTGCTGAAGCAATTGCTCATTTTTTTTTTTTTTTTAGCTTTTGTTAAAAATTTCTTCTAAGATTGCCTCTCTACAGTTGCTTCCACCCACTGTCCATGGAAACATTCTTTTAACATTAACGATATAACTTACACTTTCTGATGAATACTATTCTGAAGATTCAACTTGCTAGGTCCCATGGGACAGCTTCCCATTTCTCTGCACTCTGGTTGTTACCTCCTGGATCAGTTGTACCTGTTAATGCCTTCTTGAGATGTGGCAGTACCAAACATAAAGTTTTAAACAGAGACTGACCAGTTGATGAAGTAAGTTACTATCACCTCCCTAATTTGAAAAACCACATACTTATTAATATTATTATTGAATTTTTTTCAAAGAATATCTTAACCAGGATTGTCCCAGAAAACAGACCTGAGATAAGAGCTCGTATACAGACAAGAGGTTGTGGACAAACAGTATCTTTGGAGAAGTAGAGATTAACAGAAGGAAAATACAAAAAGGTGAGAATCAAAGAAGTTGCCAGATAATTGAGGTTTATACATCATCCTGCATCACAGAAAGGAATTGTGGCTGTGGCTTCTGGGGTCTGGGATTATGGGAGGGTACAGAGAGGAAATATAGGATAAATAGGTAGCTCATTTATGCAGATAAAGTCTCTGAGGTGATAAAAATCATTTTGGATCAACTCTCTTCTGGCTCAGGTACATTTATGAATAAAAATTTCCTATTAGGTATAAATTTGCTTACAAAAGAAGAGTTCTTCAGAAATACATCTGTGTCTGCAGTTCCTCAAAATAACAGCTCAAAATCATCAATATGCCAAGGAGGTAAATGTTGAGGCAGCATATTTTGGGTAGTGTGTCCTCAACCTCCATACAAGGGCACATTGTCCAGCTAGTCATGACTCTGGATACCTGGAGCTCTGTCTGGCTAGGACCCCTAAAGAGCTATAATAAAACACCCTCAAAATTGTCTGCCTAGGAACAGAAGAGGAAGCAGGTATCCATTAACTCTCATGCTTCTTTGATCCAGGGTTACCGGGTGCTGGGGGGTACCTCCCCTTTCCAGGTCTACACATGTACAAGACTGTGCATCCCAGAAGCCTCTGTGCAAAACATGAGCTGCAAAAGGTATGAGGTGCCCAGGTGCGAAGGTGCTGACCAGGAGCAATGGAAAAAGTAGGTTGAGAAGATGTGAAGTGTGAGAGGGGTAGCATCTGACACAAGTAATTGAATCCAAAGGTCAATCACATTTAACTTACAGTATGCTAACCCTGTGTACCCTCTATTTGTTCATTACTTGGTTAATTGTTAATGTTGTCTGAAGTTGTGAAAGTTGGAGAATCGCAAATACTTTAGAAATAGACTGGACTTTCAAGATTGAAGAGATGGAGAAACTAAGGCAAAAGCTGAGGAAACCTCTTCCAAGGCCACAAATCTTTTCCAAATAACTATCTCAATTTTCTACTCCACCTTGTGGGGATCTTTTAAAATACATATTCGAGAAATTGTCCTTAGGTTTCTAGGATTTAGAGAAGAATTAGTATCTGAATGCCTAAATTTCATTAGGAGCTATCTCAGAGTGATTTCAGTTCTGCAAATCATGCAGATATTTATTTAGTTCACTGACATTCACATGTGTGCTAGAAATTGTTACTGGAAGATTCAGCCAACCATTGTCCTGATTCTGCTTTCCCTTCTCTCGCAATGAAGAACTTTAAAACTACATTTTATGTTTGATTCCATTGTTGTAATTTTGAGATAGAATGTGTTCAGAACAGGGTGTTGGTAGGAAAAGCAGCTGAAAGAGAGGCCAGGAGCGCAGCCTGGAGCCAACCTGCCTGGGTACATCACCATGTGGCTCAAGGGCCACATTCCTGGGCCAGTTAAATGAGTCCTATTCCCATTTTCCAGATGAGCAAAAATTTAAAATTTTACAAGCGCCCACCCACCCGCTAGAGCTTCTATGGTGCTCTATCGAATTTATATTTGGAAGTCCCATAGAATAGTACTTGATACATAATAAGTAACATAATTTAAATCTCTGAAGTCAGTCTGGGGTAGTTGGGTTTTTTTGTTTTTGTTTTCTTTACATTATCAAAGCCCTTTTTTCACTTAAAACTCTGAACTTCTCTCAATTGTGGAAGAAATTGGACATTTTTGTGGATGCCTCTATACACACATGCACACACACACATAGTTTGTATTATAATGAATACCCTTTTTCTATTTTTTTTTTTTTTTTGTACTGGAGATTAAATGGGGCAGGAGAGACTTTTTACTATGGAGCCACATCCCCAGTCCTTTTTATTTTTTTATTTTGAGACAAGGTCTCACTCTGTTACTTAGGGCCTAATTTGCTGAGGCTGGCCTTGAACTTGTAATCCTTCTGCCTCAGCCTCCCAAGTCACTGGAATTGCACACATGCAGCTTTGAAAACACTTTTTTCCATTATATTTATGGCACCACTAACCTTCTCATTCAATATTAAGTATAAGGCTATTTCCCTATCAGGTCTTGTGTTTTGAAAAACTTTTCGGCCTAAAATTTGCCCCAGAGTTTTTAGTAGCAGTTAATAATTTTTAGTAATAGTGAATGAATAAGAACAAAAATGACTCAAAGTAGAAAAGATAAGTGTTTGAATTACCTCTTATGATACAACTTTTAATTGTAGTAACTACCTGACTGGGGTATTGTGTTAATGATTCTTTTCCTAGGCTGCTATGGGTTGAAAAAACATGTATCCATTCAGATAAATAAATCATATTTAATATAATTAGGATACCTTTTCCACTAAATGTAAATGGTAGTATCTATATCATCTTTCTCACAAGGTTTATAAAATATGAAAGTTTAATATTATTCAAAAAAAGTAACACTTTTATTCCTCACCAGCACTCTGGCTATGGAACAAGTTTCAAAAATCAGTAATTAAATATTCCACAAACTTTAAAATAATCTGTTTGCAAAAGTTATTATTTGTGAATGGATAGACATGCATTTTTCACCAGGAAGAAAATACAGTCTCGTTTCCTTTAAAAAGTTCAAAAGCTGCTGGGGCCTCTTTACTGACAATCACAACCAGGATGTTCAGAGACTCACAAGCTGCCTCAGCAAAATGAAAAACAAAAAAATTTAGAAACTTAGAATATGTCTCTGGCTGCTGTTTTAAAAATGTTGACAAGGCAAAGTCCGTGGGATTATTCTATTTCTTGGTTTTTCTGTCAAAATTTACACACACACACACACATACACACACACACACACACACTGCCGACCCCCCTCCCCATTGGAGTAGGAGCAACAACTCTGAAATCTGTAAACAGCCGGCGCCTGGTTTAAAGGAAATTCTGAAACATAATGAAGCCCTCACGTCGTGGGGCCTGGCCTGCTGGGTTCAAGCCGTTGAAAGCAGCTGCTGGGTGAATTTCCCAGCCTTTGGAAACTGTCTCAGTTCTGTGAATTTGCTCAAGTGTACCAAGGGTTGTTTGCATGGGCGGACTCCAGCTGGGTGGGTTTGCTCTCCTCCCAGGAGCTCAGAAAAGGTGAGAGGGCTCCTTCATATCTTCTCCCAGGCCCCAGTCCCCCCTCTTTTTCCTTGAACCGACACAATAGTTTCTTCAGCAGGTCCCTCTGCCAGGGACTCTCCCTTTCGCCTCTCTCACACTGGGACATTTTTCCACATTTCCAGGATTAGAGCCACTTTCACTTAGATCTATGTGTGCTGCCTCCACATACAAAGAAGCACTTGGGGACAGGATTAGTAGGATTAGAAGAGATTCACATATGTCCAGTTCAAGCAATTGGTATTCAAAGCTTTACACTTTCAAATGCCACCAAGAGAGAGAAAAGGAACAGGGAGCTTGCTTTGCATTTCACACCTTCAAGAGAGGAACACTGCTTTTTATTGGTATTTAAAGCTGAGGGGATAAACAGATTCCTCTTCTGGGTTTAATCCAGTCCGACATACCATGGCTTCTAATCTGGGGAACCAAGTAGAACTGCTCCCAGGCTTTAAAATCATAAACTCTGCCTTTGGGTGGTTGCTAATGTGCCCAGGAACAACAACAGGGCCCACGTTTACAGGTTCTTTTAGGGGTGGTGATTGGAACTCACAAAGTACTGAGGCATAGGTTCCTTCAGCCCCCACCCCCTTGCAAAATCTTCATCACTCCATCTGCAGTGGGGTAACAATGAAACTTTCTCGCACTCACTTAGACCAGAAGGTGAATTTTGATTCCATTCATGGGTGGGAGGGAGCTGTTAATGAAAAGTGAAGGGAATCACACTTGAAATCTGAAAATAAAAGTTGTGGCAGGAGTGATATTGTTTCTGACCCTTGCTTTGGAGGCCCTTCCCCATCACTTTTGTTTGCAAGCCCTGAACAATTCCCTCTTCTCCCTCTGTCCTTTAGTCTTATAAAGACCTGTTTTCCTTTATGAGGAACAAAATATCTAAGGAACACAATAGCCACCTTTCCAGGTTATATTATATCAGCCCTAATTCCATAATGCCCACTAGGCAATGTGTAAGGAAAGTTTTATTCTAGATGATAACTTTTTTTATTTTAATTAGCAAAGGCCACCTTAATTATAAAGTTCTATTATGATATATTTTGATAGTATCTCAGCATATTTCCCAATGCTTGTGGGCTTTTGAAAAATGGATTTCTTGTAAACTCTTAAATGTTACTTTGAATAGAAATGTGCCCCTTTTCTTATGGATAAATATCTTTTGAAAAATTATTTTTATTAATGGAAGAAAGATTGATACTAGCTGCTGTCAGACCTGGGGCTCTGTGCCATGTCTATCATTAACTGGATGTTGACCTTAAACAAGTCACTTTGTTTTCTCTTGGCCTGAAATTTTCATGTATAAAATAAAGGGATGGAGCCTGGAACAGTGGTGCATGCCTATAATCCCAGCAACTCAGGAGGCTGAGTCAGGAGGATTACAAGTTCAAAGTCAGCCTCAGCAACTTAGTGAATTCCAAGCAACACAGTGAGACTCTGTCTCAAAATAAAAAATAAAAAGGGCTGGGGGTGTGCTTTAGTGGTTCAATCCCTGGCACCAAAAAAATATAAAAATTATACAAATTGAATGAAAATATCAGTTGCTTTCATTCCTAGCACTATACAACTTACCAACTTAGAAAAATTAGAAAAATGCTTCTTTAAAGTATTTTTTAATATTAACCATTCTATGCTCTTTTCCATAATCATTTCAAAAGAAAGTCATTTATGTTCCATCTTCACAAGACAGACACACACACACACACACACACACACACACACACACACCTGAAAAATGAACTGCAATAGTTTGGGACAGGAACTCTTTTGAAGAGATACTTTATGATGAGCACCATCTCTATAGGATATGATCTCAACTGCCAAAAAAGCCTGTTTGGTGGCAAATTACATCTCACCCCCTATAATCATTTTTTAAGTCTACTTTTTATTATTCAGATTGGGTAAATTTTATTGTTTCATGTTCAAGTTCACTGTGTCTTCCCTCTGCCATCCTTTCCTTCTACTGAGCCATCTAGTAAAATTTTTACTTTGGTTGTTTAGTTTTTCAGTTCTAAATTTTCCATTTGGTTCTTCTTTATATCTCCTATTTATTTACAGAGATTTTTCTATTTCCCCCCATTGGTTTCAAGTATGTAATTGTTTATTGAAGCTTTCTTGATGACTGCTTTAAAATATGTGTCAGATGATTTCGACATCTGTGCCATCTTGGTGTTGGCATCTGTTGATTGTTTTTCTCATTCAATTTTAGAATTTTTTTTTTTTGGTTCTTGGTATGATGAGTCATTTTTATGTGTTCTGGACACTCTGGATATTACAGATTCTGAATTTTATTTAAGTCTCCTGTGTTAGCTGGTCTCTGTGGAAACTGGCAGGAGGAAGAAAGGCACCTACTCTTTACCTCTGAAGACAGGGGTAAGTCTAGGCTCCCTCTTTCCATAATCAAAATCTGATGACAAACATTCAGAATGGTGTGAGAGACAAAGAACTGCTTTTGGAGCCAGACAACTCTGAGTTGAATCTTGCATTCTGCTTATTTTGTATTGTAGGATATGCTACATAAAGTTGTTGAACTCAGTTTCCCCATATCTAAAATGCAGAAAATAATGTATGCCAGGGTATGCCATTTCCAGGATTAGAAATGCAACATGAAGATCCTGGTGCATGGCAGGTGTTTCAACAAATATCAAGTCACTCCTTTTATAAAGCAAGAATCAGTATATTGCCAAAGAACATTCTGTAGGTCACACCAACCCCAAGTCTCCTAAGGGATAAAAACGCTGCCTTCTCTCACAATTCTATATTCTTTTTGCACATTTCCCCTAAGTAATCCTATTTTCCAATAACAGTTTATATTTGGTATAAAATGGTATGATATATTTGCAAAATTTCTTTCTTGTGACATTGGGAACTCCAATAGGCCTTCAGACTGACTTGTTCTCGCCTTTGCTTTCTTATTTAAGTTCTCCACTAATTTCACACAATTGAATGACCTAAAAAAGAAAAAAAAACTTCCAAAAGCTTTTCAGAATAAAAATCTCCCTATAGTGGAGATTTTCATGAATTATTTCTGTCTTGATAAGCCTTATCATTTTATTTGTGAGTTATTCTTTATTTTGTTTCTCATCTATTTTTGTGACACTGGGAATTGAAGCCAGAGACACTCTACCACTGAACTACATCACCTGCCCTTTTTATTTTAATGCAGTGTTTCAGTAAGTTGCTCAGGCTGGCCTTGAATGTACAATTGTCCTGCCTTAGCTTCCTGGGGAACTGCAATTATAGGTGTATATTATTGCACCCAGATTCTCAGTTGCTTTTAATCATGGTAAAATACACATAATACAAAATTTGTCATCTTAACTATTTTTTAGTGTATAGTATTATAATGCCAAATACATTCACATTGTTGTGCATCCAATCACCAGCACATTTTTGTCTTATGAAACTGATACTACCCAATTACCAACTCTTGGTTTCTTCCTTCCCTCATGTCTTAAGAATCAACTTTTTACTTTCTGTTTCTGTGACTCTGACTCCTCTAGATAGCTAATATAAGTAGGATAATGTTTTTTTTTTCCCTTTTGTGGCTGGCTTACTTCACTTTGTATAATGTCTTCAAGGCCCATCTATGTTGTAGCATGTGTCAGAATTTCCTCTTTATAAGGCTGAATATATTTCATTGCATGTGTATACTATATTTTGCTTATCCATTCCTTTGTCAAAAGACACTCAGGTTGCTTCTATCTTTTGGCAATTGTGAAGAATACTACAATAAGCATGGGTGTACAAAGCCTCCCTTTGACGCTTTGCTTTCATTTTTTTTTTTTTTACTGTATACTCAGAAATGAAATCTCAGTAATATTTTTATATTAAATAAAGTATATACCTTATTTTGGCACAAAAGAGGACCTGATTCTTCTCTTTTTATAGCCTGTGTGTGTTGTAGTGTTGTATTAATCAGCTTTCTGTCAATGTGACAAAATACCTGAACTAATCAACTTAAAAAGAGGAAAAGTTTATTTTGGTTCATTGTTTCAGAGGCTTCAGTCCCCTGGCCCTGTTGCTTTGGACTTGTGGTAGCACATAGCAGAGGGGGCTTGTTCACCTTATGGCAGTCAGGAAACAGAAGAAAGACCTGAGGGGCACACCTTCAGTGGTCTCCTTCTTTCCCAAGTTCCATCTGGCTAAAGATTTCACTATTTCTCAATAGTACCACAGGCTAGGACCCAAGGCTTTAATACATGGGCCTTTCAAGAACATTCAAGATCCAAATTCTAATAAGTGTCAAATAAAAAGTGTAGGTTATCACCTTAAGACTTAGAAATATCAGTTAAAATGCATGGGAGTTGGCGGGGAGTGAAGAATAGAAGTTCATTGGATTAGACAAAGGAGAATGAAAGGGAGGAGGGATGGAAATAGGAAAGACCGTAGAATGAATGGAATCCTATGTTCATATATGAATACACCACCAATGAAACTCCACATAATGTACAATTACAAGAATGAGATCCTAATTAGAATGTTATACTCTATGTATGTATAATATGTCAAAATACACTCTACTGTCATGTATATCTTAAAAGAACAAATAAAAATGCATATATCATAAGTGACAAAATATCCAAGTAAGTGAATTTAACAAAATAGGACATTTATTAGACTCCAAAAGAAGGTTGTAAGGAAGTTGACCCAGGTCTGGTCTGTTGGCTCACTTCAGTAGGTTGAATCTTTTCTTCCATTTTGTTCTGGAAGAAGGTTGACATCTGCATTCTTTTGTAACCTCATGGTCGCACAATGGCAGCCACAACTCTAGGCATTTTCATTCTCAGGAAGTAATCTGAAGGAATTAACGTGATTTTCTTTATTAGAGAGGAAAACAGCTTTTGCAGAAGCTTCCAATAGTCTTCTTCTTATTCTCAATGGCCAGAACTGGATCATATAGTTACCTCTATCTCGAGTAGAGAAAGTGAGTATGTGACAAAATGGAAATAGATTATTATGACTGAGACCAAGCTTGAGCTGTCTTCTCAGTGTGAGCACATTGTCAAATATGCAAAATTAGAAAAGTTTATAGGGAAGAAAACAAGAAATGACCTGGACAGACAATAGGTGGCATCTGTGCGGCAGATCAGCATCCCTGCACTCCACCTCTCCTGTTTGTAGCAGGGGGCATGCCCATGGGGTGATCATTGCTCATACTTCCAGTATACCAGTGATTGTCCAGGTTGCCAGTGGTGTCCATGTTGATAAATCCACATGGACAAGTCTCAAGTCTTCATCTCACCAGAACTATGAGAAGAATGTGACTTTGTCGATAACTGCCTCCTCATTAAAGCCCTGTTTTCCTTTAGCTTTCAGAACTCTCCTGTTGCCAAGCTTTTCTCCAGTCTTAGTGGCTGTTCCTTTGGAGTCCCCTTCTTTTGTTTTCTCTCTCTATGAAGTGTACCAAAGCTCAATCCTTGGGATGTTCTTATCTTTATCTGCATTTAATCCTTTGGTGATATATTAGTTTATTTAACTCACAGTTTGGGTATTTAAGGCATGGAGCTGGCATTGGCTCAAGTCTGGTAAGGACCCTCTCAGCTATACCACCTCATGGTGAATGGCAATCGGGAAGTGTGGAAGCAAGAGGTTCCATCACCAAACAGGAAGCCAGAGAGAGGCTGCGGGGAGCCATACTCTGGCTTTCATAACAATCCTATGGCAAGGCAAGCATCAACCAGGGTCCCAGGAGAAGCACCTTAATCCCTTTCAAGGACACAACCTAATTGTCCTAAGGATCTCTAACTGGGATCCACCTCTTAAGTGTTCCACCACCTCCTCACACCACCACCGTGGGGACCAAGCCTCTAACACTGAAACCACAGCACTCAGCAAATCCTGTGGGTTCATCCCACAGATTATATCTAGAATCTGACCACTTTCACCAATCAGTACAATCCACCATCATTTTGTTCCTGGATTCTTATGATAGCTCCCTATGTGATCTCCTGACTTTTGGCCTTGCCACCTGTCCCCACCGCACACACACTTTTTTATTCATAGAACAGGATAAGCCTTGTAAAATATGAGTTGGCTCAAGTCACATCTCTGGCTTCCATGCTTACTCAGAGTTAAAGCTAAAGTTCCTGCTTAAGAGTAAAATTTGCAATTACCTATAAAGTACTCTATATTCTTGGAGCTTTTTGCATATCTGAGACGAGACAAGATCCTTTCCTTGCACAGTCTGAATATCATTACCACAATCTAAGCAAGCATGCCACCTGCAAAGAACTGGGAGAAAACAAAAGAAGTCATCTTCGCCAAATATTCCTCAGGCCAGCCTAACTTTTTAGCTCTCTTACACAATTTAGTCCATTTAACATGTCTTATTATTGTATTTAGTGCCCCCCTTGAAAAATGTTTGTTCTGTGTCTATATAAGGAAAACCACAGCAAGATTGCTCTAACATGAAGAGCCAAATATAAAATAACATACAGAACAAAAGAGTTTTATTCTTGTTTGTGCAACAGATCCAAGATTAATATAGTTGCATTAGTTCCAATAGTTTCAGTTCTTTAGGGCAGTTCTGCTCCGCACTGTAAGTTGGGGGTTTAGAATCTTTCTAAGTTACTGTTTTGCAAGACCTAGGGCATTCTTATCATCTATATGGTTACAGTGTGGTCAGAAAGTAGACATAAGTCAAAAAAAATGGAAGGATTATGTACCGTCTTAGCTCCCAGACCTAGATATGACTTTTAAAACTCCTATCCACTTTCCACCACTAATGACCTAGTCACAGGGTCACTTCTAACAAAAAGGATAACTCAAAGTTAGTCCATAGTAAATTGGCTTTGGAAAACCTGCAGCCACCTCTGTTGACCTATCCTCATTACGTTGGACCCTGATCCTTTAACAGTCCTAGATACCAAGGAAGAATGCCCCCATTAAAAGACACAATATTATTTCTAATGAACTGGAACTAGACTACAATCTGGAATTCTAAGTCCTTCGTACTACTCAACCACAGAGAGAATAAAAGTGTATTTCTGTGTTAGCTAAAATCACTTTTATGATGACTGTTAAGAAGAAATAGTTTTGCTGCAAAACAATGGGGAGAGGGAAGAATTTGCAACTCAAGAGATCTTTTGGGTACCTGACACTACTTCCATAGTCAACAGTAAAAGTTCTGGAAGATTGACATACAGGACTATCAAAGAATGTTAGTGTGGCTCATATCACCAAGGAAAGAACTCTGGCCACTTGAGAAGTTTGCAAAGGATAGGAGGAATAGGAAACAGTGGTAAAATGAAAATTTAAAAATTTAACCATAAATTCATCAATTTCTTCTTCTCTTTACTATATAAAATATATATATATGACTATGTATTAACCAATTTCCTTTTTTTCTCTTCCACCTTTCCTCCACTATTTTACATAAGTTGTCTTAGCCGGGCGCAGTGGCTCACGCTTGTAATCCCAGCACTTAGGGAGGCTGAGACAGGAGAATCGCGTTCAAAGCCAGCCTCAGCAGTGGCGAGGCGCTAAGCAACTCAGTGAGACCCTGTCTCTACATAAAACACAAAATAGGGCTGGGGATGTGGCTCAGTGGTCAAGTGCCCCTGAGTTCAATCCCCAGTACCAAAAAAATAATAATAATAAGTTGTCTTAATATATTTAAATGACTAGTTTCATATAAAGAGCCTGATACCAAGTAGAACTGACTAACTTGGAAGAAGAATGAAAATTGCTACATGATAGATATAACAAGTGGTAGAATATTAAATTTCCTTTGAGAAGAAAAGCTGAGTACATTTTTATTGTTACTGTTCATTTGTTTGTACGAGTAATTGCATTATGTTGGAAGTAAGTATACTTTTATTCTAATAGTTGCCATTCAGAAGTTCAGCTTTGAAGTTATGTGGATGTGAAGTAATCAAGGGAATAAACTTGATGGGCATTTTTTTTTCAAATTTCATTCTGTCCTCTCTCTAATTTGAAAGAAAGAAAGTTAAATCTTCATTCATGAATTAACTAGCAAGTGAATGCAAGTTAGACTCATTCAGTTAGTCATACTCATGTAATGTTTGGGAAGTAAAACAGAAGCAGAAACCATTTTCCTGCTTCCTTTAAAAATTATCTTTTATGCAGCTGTGTCACTGAAATGTTTTTACATTTCTTTAACAATGTTCCAGGGACCATTCTCCTGCTTCTGGTTATGGAGAGTCAACTTCTTCTTGAATCCAGCTTCTTAACTCCTGTATCAATTTATGCTGTGTATTCTTAAATTTATGACTTCACCTGCAAGCTCAGAGGTAGTAGCTCCCTCATGGTTTACTTATGGATTTTTCTGGGAGTTGCTCCTGGAGACCTGGCTTATGTCCACTTTGGTCCTTCTAAAGACCTCTAAAACAGGCAATTTCCTATATTGAGTACTGTTGCCAGCACTGAATTTTCACGGATAGGAGTATAATGTTTGTCCCTTTCTTCCGTACTTCTCCATCGTGTTTCCTGGAATGCCAATGTGATTACTACCATTTTGAGCCAAGTCCATGAGTGTCCTCTATCACAGGTATTAAAACTATAAACTCAGAGCAATCAAGTTCTTAAGGACATTATATTTCAGTGTTGCTCTCCCAGCCCTGAACTACCTTCTTCCAGATTTTATATAAAAGAAATTTTATATAAAAACTTGTATCTTTAAGGCAGTGTTATTTTGGGCATTTGTTATATTCAACTAAATCAAACTTTATTGATACAAACCCTAAAGAAGATACAGAGAATGCGATTAATTACAATTCTGGTAATTCTTTATTCATAACACACTGTGCACACTTGTGTGTTAATTTGAAACACATAATAAACACCAATGGACATCCTTCCCAATTTTTTTAGTTGAACATGATTTGAGTGTCCATATGGTTGAAGGCCTCATACTCAGGGTGCTGGTATTGAGCAGTGCTAGAATCTTTAAAGAGGTGGGACTTAGGGATAGGTCCTTAAGTCACTGAGGATATGAGGTAGTTCTCAAGAGACCCTTTGACAGTTTTCAGAGCAGGGTTGGTATAAAAGGGACAATTCTGACCACTCTAACTGTTTGTTTCCTGGCTCATATATGATCTCATGATCTGACCTGCTCCCACTATTGCAGCCCTCCATGAGGTGATGCAGCCAAAGAGTGGTCCTCACCACAGAGCTGGTGCTATGCTGTTTGAACTTAGAGCTTCCAAAAATGTGAGGAGTCAATTGTTTCTTTATAGTAACAAAATCTGACTAATACACCAATGCAGAGACTGGAACATGGATAGTAACCTCTATCATTCTGTGTGGTACCTCTTGTACTCCTTCCTTCTCCACCTGAAGTGTCTGTTATCTCAAATTGAAGTTGATCTTTCTCTTACTTTCTTTATTTTCTCTTTTAAATATTGTTTTTCACTTCTCTGTTTATAAGTATATTGTTTTGTCTTGGTTTCTTAAAATTTTAAAAAGTTGTGATCATTTTCTATGTAATCTTTTATTATTATTCTTAACTTTATGTTGGTAAGATTTATCTGTACTTCCTGCATGTAGCTACTGAATGATTTAGTAGCTTGCACTCCAATTTAGTTAACTGTTTTCCTGCTAATAGCTATTTGCTACTGTGAATAGTGATGGTATGAGCATTTTATTGTAGTATTTGTCTTTGAGTGTACAGGTTCAAGGGTAGTTTGGGGTGGAGTCATATAACCTAGGAGGAGAATTGCTGGGTCACAGGGTAAATAACTATTCAATGTAATAAGATGTCAAACTGTTTTTCAGAGGCTGTGTCAGCTTCTGCTCCTAGCAGAAATGCACTGAGACGCTGATGAGTTATGTGGCCTCAATATTTATGTCATCAAACTTCTTAATATTTCCCATGTGAATGAATATAAAATACTATCGCTTTGTGTTTATTTGTGTTTTCTTAATACAGTTGAAAATCTTTCATGTATTTATCAGCATATGCATTTCCTGTCCTGTGATATTTCTGTTTATGTCTTTTGCCCATTTTTCTATTATCCTTTTCATATTGATTTGTTAGAGTTCTTTATATATGCATGACAATTAAGTTTTATTGGTACTTTATGCTGCAAAGATCTTTTTCCCGTGTAAAGATAGTCTTTCAGTGAATTCTAATGTACTGTTCATTTTAATATAGTCACATTTATCAACCATTTTCTTTCATAAATAGTTGCTTTTGCTAACTTAATAAATTTATCTCTATTTCAACATCATAAATTAATTTATTTTTATTAAATGTTTTAAAATATTGCTCTTGGAATTTAAGTCTGATCCATCTGAATGGATTTGCAGATGATTTTAAAAGGTTTGCAAAAGACATACTTAATTCTCTCAATTGTACATCATGAATCTCATTATTTTCGTTGTGGAGATGACAAAATGAGGGTTCAGAAATAGAAACGTGTCTAGGTGTGCATAGTAGGTAAGCAGTAAATCTGTAATATCTGACTGCCCTTTGAACCACCAGGAGGACACTCCCACCAAAGGGGAAGTGACTTCACTAAACATAGGAGTTATTAAAAAAAAAGTTTCTCTCTCTCCAAGAGACCATCTTTCTATAATCTCATGGCATTCACAAGCTTTGGCCAAAAGACAACTTATTAGAGAAACCTATGGAATATTGTTGCACTGATGTGTATTTGACACCTTCCTCAGTTGCATGAGGAGCAACACATACCTGGAAAGGAACTCTGTTATTCTATACTCATCTTTGTAAAAATTTTGACCCTAAGCTGCATATGCCCATGAGTTTTTTTTGGTTCCTGCAGCTACTTAAAACTCTCAAATTCAATTGGTTATAGAATCTTGGCCCACATCTTTCCTGGCACACATATCTCGCATTACTTTCCATAGAGGAATTATTTCCTATTCAATGTGATTACTTCAATTAATAAATCTAATGGGAGCAAGCAAACTATTGCCCTCTGCTTTACTTTCTTTTCTTTCTTTTTTTGGTACTAGGGATTCAAACCAGGGGCACTTTACCATTGAGCTACATCCCAATCCTCCCTCTCTTCTTTTTGGTGGTGCATAATGGTGAGATTTGTTGTTACATGTCCATACATGAACACAATAATATAACAATGCAATTTGGCCAATATTGTTCCCCCGTATTTCCACTTTGCCTTTCCTCCTTCCACCCACTGGTCCTTTCCTCTACTAATCTCCCTTTTATTTTCATGAGATTCCCCTCCCCCACCTTTATTTTCCTTTTTCCTCTCTAGCTTTCAAATATGAGAGAAAAAACTACAAGCCTTGACTTTCTAAGTTTGGCTTATTTTGCTTGACATAATGTTCCAAACATTTTTTTTATTTTTTGTTTTGGGACAGGGTCTCATTAAGTTGCTAAGGATCTTGCTAAGTTTCTGAGGCTGGCCTTGAACTTGCAATTTTCCTGCCTCAGACTCCTGAGTTGCTAGGATAACAGGTGTGAACCCCATGAACCCAGCCACTACTTTATTTTCACCTGAGATAAAATGTGATAGAGATGAAGAGATAGGACAATTTTAATAAATGTGCTTAAAAATTACATACATAATTGCATGTGATTTCCTTTTATACAAATAAATTAATAATAAAATGTTTTCCCAGAGAAAATAATTTTAACTCTGGAAAGAATGGCTCAGAAACCCATGTCAATGACATAAAAATTATCTTTTCCTTACTACAAATATCTAATATTGTATAAATAAATGCATTATTGCATGCTAAATAATTATTGGGTCACTTGAGCCATGCCTTGGTATGAAGTTGGAACTTTTTGCTTATTTTTAGCAATAGAGAAAAATTAAGAATTTATCTGAGATCACTCTGCAGCAACACTAAGCTATCTAGAGTATTAACTTTAAAAACTTCTGATTCTTAGTAGGATTTCATTCTGAACATAGTCTCAGTTTTCCACTTTGACTCTTCAGCATAGTTTCTGAGCTGTCCCAATACCACAAGTTTCACCCTCTCGCCCCGAGAGATTATTTGATGTTTTCATTCTTCCCACTGCTTCATCTTTGGCAGTTTGGTTCAATATACTGCAGGATGGATAAATGGTAAATGAGAGTGCCAGAGTCCCCAGGGCATTTAAACAAGATTGGCAAATTTGCTACACCTTTGACCTTGGAAAACAATCACAAATGGGTCCTATACTAAAATATCACTACCAATATGATAACTTCCATCAACTTATAATGTGAGCATATACTTTGGGAGAGCTCTCATGCAAATCACTTCATACAGTGCCCTGAAGGGTAAGATTAAATTTATGCATTGTGAACTAAGAACATGTATAATTATGATTTTTATATCCTCCTTCTCTTTATTTTCCTCTTCATTATAAAGCTTTATTTATCTAAAATTCTACTCAAATTTATTACATTTGCCATTATAAAAAAATTTTAAAAAATACAAAGTTGTTTTAAAGTATTTAATTGAAATACTGCTGCAGATGTAGTCAAATGTTCTGCTGTTTCTTATTATCAAGGGTGATAGGAAAGATAATTAAAGTTACTAGAAAAAAAAATGAAGACCTGAAAAATTATCAACTTTATTTCTTCAAGACCTTAAATAATGTTGTGTTATAAAATGGTAATAATGTTCAATATTCTTTTAATATTATAAAAATTAGCATATGCAAAACTTATGTGGGGTTTAAAAGAACTCTCAAGAATATAATTGCAATAGTCAAAGAGGAGACAGCACAATCTGCAAGTAAAACCGCAGTGACAAATATCAAGAAATTGTGGTGATGATTGGTTTGCATCCTGCTTCCTCTCTCTCCACATCCACCTATCCTACAAAATGAAAGAACAACGCATCTTAAAAGTTAAGTTATTGAGATCAAAACTGTAATGGGTTGCACCCCATGTATGTATAATATGTCAAAATACACCCTACTATCATGTATATCTAAAAACAACAAATTTAAAAAATAGTTGAATTACTTGGATAATTGTTGCAATTTTATTATAAATCATAATATAAAGATAAAGATGAAATTTTAGTATTGTAAATGATGTTAATTTGAGTTTATATACTTTACATTCAGACTGTTGGTATTATGCAAACAAAAATATCTATAGATAGAAAAATGCAAGAGATGAATGAGAAAGGACCTTTTATTACATTTTCAGTTGGTATTAGAAATAATAAAGTGGGACCCACATCGTCCACACTATGGATTCAGTACAAAATCAATCAGACATTGAAAGGTTGATTTTTGAGAACTGTCTTGTCTTTTTTAACTTTTCAAAATTCAGTAGCAGAATATTTCATGATAATTTTCTCAAATAATGTTTGTCATTATTGTTAGGAGTCAAGCCAATGTTAGAATGTTTCAAATTCAACTTTACTTACAAACAGGTGTTTAATATGTCTTTTTGGTATGTCTTCTTCTATTAGATAAAATTTGAAAAATAATTTATTTTAATTTATAAGACAAAGCCGTCACATAAATATTTTAATGTATTTGACTTTATGAAAATATACATGTAAGTTTCAGAACTTACAAGTATAGGCACCAATAAAATAACATAATAAAAAGCCAATGCAATACATTGCTGTCATAAATGTAACATCTCTGTTCCTCTGTACATTGATTGTATTCTAATCTCTTTGCGTTATTTACTTATAGTCTTTGTGTATAGACAAAACATTACTGAACACAAAATGAATATTTATATGCTACTTAAGATAATTCTCTCTAAAATAAAACTAAATTACTTAGGTATTTCAGCAAAAAATACAGAAATATATGTTCAATTTAACTATCTAACAGAATACACCAAGGAGATGATCCATTAACCTCCAAAAATAAAAAGCAGAATTGAGTATTCTCTGCTACTTTTGCATTAATATATCAAATTTTATACAGTGGCTTTAACCATCAATTCATAAAGAAGTAAATTAATATCAATAAAATATTATTAAGAAATCATCTGCTTAGTGGTTCTTAAAGTATTATTATTAATGAAGCCACAAATCCAAAATGTCAAGGCACATGCCAAGAATGTGTGTATAAGTATGCAAATTTTAATAGAACTCATCAATTTATGAGATTGATCACCAGTGATATTCAAATCAGCCTAAATTTTCCAGTCTTGAGGAAAAATGTTTCAAATTTATAAGCTTTCTACAGAAGGAAAACTCAGTTGAGGTTTTGGCAATTGAGCAGATGTTAGCAGAAAGAAAAAAAATAAAAGAATACTGAAGTATGCTCACTAATTAAGCAAAATCCTATAAATGAAGCCCAGAAGTTCATATCTCCTTTGACTTTAGTGAGTCTTTAAATAATTATAATGAATCTGTAAGTTCTAGCCGGCCTTGCTGCTTATGCATCATTAAAATCAAACTTCTAGTTGTGCCAGTGTATTAACTTGTCTGTATATTCACATAATTAGCACCTCATCATTTCATGTGATTCTGGCACTTGGTCTCATCCTCCAGTCTCCCATTCAGCAGTGCAAAGAATAGTCACTACTGCCTCATAAAATTTTTGTCTTTCAACTTGCACTCTTTTCCTTGTATGAAAATTAGGATTTAAACAAGGAGAGGAGAAAGACTGGGCCGCTCAATTAGTTTTCCGGGATGTTATTCAAAATATGGGATAACTCAGAAAACTAAAAGGCTTTACTCAGTCAGTCCAGATTCATTCTCTCGGGCCCTTGTAGCACCTATGTAGCTGCTGGGATTTTGACTTGGGCATCTTGGAATACAGGAGCTCAGAGTTCAGTACTCTAGCCACACTCCCCAACCCTGGAGGGGTTGCGACAAAAAGAAATAATTCCTGCCTGGCTGAGATTGATGTTAATTTTAATTTTTAAAAATACGTGTTCTTTATTTTCTTTTTTGAACTGGCTTTTTTGATCAGTCTAACAGTCTCTGGGACAGCATCTCTATTATTTCTCTGAAGTTATTGCTTTCCTGAGCCGAAGAAAACACTTTTTGAGAAGTTCTTCAGTCTGGTCAACTAGTTTTTAGGTGAATCTTTGGTTGCACGTGACGGAACTTGAATAGAAATACTTGGGCTTCCCTTTTTTCTTTTTTGTTTTGGAAAAGGGTTGGATTGAAAGGTGAAGCCCAAAGGGCAGCCTCCAGCCTTTCAGTCTCGGCCAAAGTTTCTACTGGTCAAGTTTGTGGCTTTGATGAGGGAGAGGAGCCCCTGGATGTTGCTGATTGACCTGCTCCTCACAGTAGCCTCCCGGCAGGTCAGCCCAGGCGACATTTGCTGCTGGACTCTTGCAGGGTGTGGGGGCGGGGTGGGGGTTCGCTCCAGAGCCAAAATCGCAGCGGCCTCTGGCAGAGCAGACAGATGCTGGAGAGGAACTCGGTTGCTGGAGCTACGGAGCAGTGGGTGTCGGGCACCAAGCTGCACGCACTGGGCATCGGGTAAGGGACGGTCGCTGGTGGTCTGGGAGGCAGAGGGAGGTGTTGGGAAGATTCAAAGCAGCTCTGGAGCTCGCGGTCCGGGGAAAGCTGGAACGGCGCAGCCTAAGCTGTAGAGCTGAGGCTGTGCGCCCAGGCGCGCGGGGACCTCTGCGCTACTACTCTTCATACCCGGTCCCAGTGGCAAATCGCTGCTTTCAAGGGTCTTATGCAGGTTAGTGAACTCCCAAAGCCAGGACAGGCGAGGCTGAAAGCAGCCGCACCTGTTGCCAGAGACGACCCCCGCCTCTGCGCGCCGCCGCCCTCCCTTGCCGCTAGAGAGCGGGGTGTGGCCCCAGGGAGAGCAGCCCCGCCAGGCAGCCCGGCCGCTAGCTCCAGCTTCTTGCTTGTCTGAGCAGTCTGGATAGGCCCCCGGCCAGGGCCAAGGTCACGGTGCCTCTCTGGCTGAGGCCCCCTTGGACAGCTGCAGCCATGGCCCAACAGTGCCTACTTTGCTCTCCCCTTCCCTCACATGCCCCAAAGGGAGATGGCACAGGAGAGAGACAGCCCTCAGAAATAAATCCGTTTGAGCTTCGGGCTTGCTCCTTTTTTTGTGTTCAGGGCTTATGCAGAGGGCCTGAGCCAGGGTTACCGGTCAATCCTCGGAGTAAAAAGCAACTCAGTAAGACAAGATGCTTGTGATGCCTCGGCCTTTTGAGTCCTGACCATTATCAACCCATTTCCTGGCGAGCAAAGTTGTTTCACCTTTACTTCTTCGTTCTTTTTTAAATTAATCTCTTCACCGGAAGACTCCAAAAAGTCCTCACCAAAAGTGCTTATCTGGCTGCGGTCCTGGTCCTTGGGTCACCCAACATTCTCACATTGTAGCTTTGGAAAAAGCAGAGGGCGGCCAGAGAGCTGAGAGCGCGCGGCACCGCGACAGCGTCGGGGGATTGACACAGTAGATCTACCATTTCAGGCACCGCTATGTTTTTGAAACTAAAATCCCTGAACTGGGGTCGCGTGTTCAGGCAAAGTCTCCGGTGCTTCTTCCTGGCCTAGTGCAGACCTCGTCCTCGCTGGTCGCGGTCAGATTAAGTCTCTTCCTCAGAAAGCCTGGGGTGAGGGAAACAGGCTTCTGGATTCAAGTCCCACAATCACTTTCCAGCCCTGCGAGAGAATGGTTTAGCTTGTATTTCTAGGTCTGCTCTCCTCTTTTCCCCTCTCCGCTTTCTTTAATTAACTTGAAGACACTTTAAACTTTATTTTACAGTGTTCATTGAGAAATTAAAAACTTTTTTAAAAAGTTAATATACCTTGCAACAGCATTTTTTTTTTTATTCCTTCATTTGAAATCTGTCTCCTCTGACTTTGCTACTTTGAAATCAAAACTCGGGCTCAGCATTTTCAGTTTTAGCGTGGAAAAGACAGACGAGGATACTCAAGGGTCAGGAAGGTGCTCTCGAGAACAACAGGAGCGAAGTGAGTGCACTGGTTCCCTACGAGCTAGCGGCTTAACCTCCAGTAAAGAGCTCCCGCGCGCCCCACAGCCACTAGGTCTTCAGGAGAGCCGCAAAGGGCTGTGTTTGGAACTCACTTCCCCTAGCTTCTGTCCATCAACTGGGACTACAGATGTTCTTTTTGAGCCTTTTTTCGAATGAAGGGTGCTCGAGATGTCACCACCTTAGCTAAAATGAACGAGTGTGGAGGATAGGGAAACAATTCTTTTGCTTGAAAGTTAGAAGTGAGTTTCCAACTCCATGGAATTTTCCAGATCCTTCATTTGAAGAAAATTTCCTGACATCCAAGTGCAAGCAAAGATTTGTGTTCATTCTTCTAGAGTATTGATATGCTGGCTTTGGAGGGGGATTGTTGTCTATTTTCTCTTACAGGAAAGCAATTTTGGTGTAGAGAAAGCACCCATTCCAAAATTGCTTCTGCCCATCCGCCGGTAGTGCCAGGGCTAACATTCACGACATGACTGTGCCAGTAAGACACAGCCTTACAGAATGTGCAAACTCTGGACCTGGACATACACCCTTCTTCTATTGACCGCTCTATTTGTTTCATTGGAGAGTGGAGATTCCTCTTGGCTCTCACAGTGACTCTGAGCCGCCGAGGCCCTAAGTACCTATGGTTCGGGTATTGATTTTGTTTCTTGTTTTCAGTGGCGACACTGCCGTAACTGAGTGTCTGTCCTCGGTTCCTCCAAGCCTGTGGCGATGACCAGGTTCTCATAGAGGCCACCGTGGGACTCCCTTCTTTCGGGGAATTTCTGCCTTCCCTCCCCTTGAGCTACTTAACCCAAGCCTTGCCTGGACAAAAAAGCACAGCACAGGGAAGGATAACCTGTGCCCACTTCTGCACTTGCATAGACCGCTCCAAACGCCAGGCCTTCTCTTTATTCTCAGAAACTGCGCTGGACCGCAGTGCCCACGCGCGCACCCACAAGGGATACTCCAGGTCTTTTCATTGTCCGACTCCCAGTCAACACACACAGAGAAGTGGTTTACTGTTCGACCCTGAGCTCCTGCTTTCCCCATTCCGCCAGTGTGGGGCCAGCGGAGAGGACCTACCCAGAGGCTCTGGGCTGGCCTGCATTGCGGAGCTTCGGGCGGAAACTGCCCCAGCATCTTCCACTAGCGCCAGAGCCCAAAAAGCATCTCCGGAGCTCTTGGGGATCTTTCCAACTCCCAACTCCCTCCCCGCTCCATCGGCTCATTTTTCTCCCTTTCCCCTCCCAGACTGCTTTTCTTGTAACAGAGGGGTTTTACCCGTTCCAGATCTAAGAAATTAGAAAACAGTTCAAAATTCGAATTACTTCAGTCGTCAATTTTTTAAAACGAAAATCATAGAAAAAGACTCCTCTCCACATCAGTGTCAGGGGCAACCCCATCACCAAATATGGACATCCCTTTGAAACCACACCAGCGGGGCCCAATGTACAAGATTAATAGAATTTCTGTTTAGGAAAAGAGACCTAATGAAGAAAAAAAGCTCTGCGAACCTGAGCATACATCCTTTCTCTTCTCCCAGCCCCCGCTGGTTGAATCTGGCCTTCATTTGCACTTCTGTCCCTCAAATCGTTCCATTTGGGACCTATTTTTGCCTACATTAACCTAAACTTAGGAGTAGTGATGAAAGGAAGGAGAAGAAATGTTTCAATTCATCTCTCCAAACCCAGAGGAACCTGCACTAACCGTCTGGCCAGCTTCTCTTCCCTTCCTACGTTTCCTTAGGTGTAAGAGTTGGTTTGGGAAATTGGGAAAAGGGGTGGGGTGGAAGAAAGTTAAAAAAAAAAAAAACAGGAAGGCTTGAGCTGGAGCGGTGAGTGTGTCAATCAGAAGGTTTTGTGCCTGGGGGCTCCTAGCGGTTTGGAGCAGAGGTGTCCCTGGGCGGCCCCACAATGAATATGAATAGGAATCCTTGCTAAATAGGACAGCAAAGCGCACCGCCCTGAATGATGGCACGTCATCTTAACCAGTCCAGGATAGATAGGAGGGCTCCTTTTGTCTCTTTTCTCCGCCGCAGCTCTATAAAAGCCCCTCTTTTTCAGTGTGAGGTTAGTTCAAGCACACACCAACTAGCTGTCCAGGAAACGGCCCAACCAGAGCGAGGGGCGCGGGGAGGGAGAAAGGCGGGGCAAGGCAGTGCCTCTGCTTTTCTTCTCAAGTCTTGCAACTGAGAAGTGGGTTGTTGGGCTGTGCGGATTTTTTAATAGTCAAGATTCTCTTTAATTTCCCGCCTAAAGCCTCCCCCACTGTAGGGCCGCATCCCCTGTAATAAAATGAATTCTGATTCGAGCTCTGTCTCCAGCAGAGCTTCATCTCCGGACATGGATGAGATGTACCTGAGGGACCACCACCACCGCCACCACCACCACCAGGAGAGTCGTCTCAACTCGGTTTCGTCCACACAGGGCGATATGGTGCAGAAGATGCCTGGGGAAAGTCTCTCGCGGGCTGGCGCTAAGGCCGCGGGAGAGAGCAGCAAGTACAAAATCAAGAAGCAGCTGTCGGAGCAGGACCTACAGCAGCTGCGGCTGAAGATCAACGGACGCGAGCGCAAGAGGATGCACGACCTGAATCTCGCCATGGACGGGCTGCGCGAGGTCATGCCCTATGCGCACGGGCCCTCCGTGCGCAAGCTCTCCAAGATCGCCACTCTCCTGCTAGCCAGAAACTACATCCTCATGCTCACCAGCTCCCTGGAGGAGATGAAGAGGTTGGTTGGCGAAATCTATGGTGGCCATCACTCGGCCTTCCACTGCGGGACTGTAGGGCACTCGGCCGGACACCCCGCGCACGCGGCCAACACTGTGCACCCGGTGCACCCCATCCTGGGCGGCGCGCTCTCGTCCGGTAATGCTTCGTCGCCGCTGTCCGCCGCCTCACTGCCCACCATCGGTACCATTCGGCCTCCCCACTCGCTGCTTAAGGCGCCCTCCACGCCGCCAGCGCTGCAGCTGGGCAGCGGCTTCCAGCACTGGGCCGGGCTGCCCTGCCCCTGCACCATCTGCCAGATGCCGCCGCCGCCGCACCTGTCTGCTCTCTCCACCGCCAACATGGCCCGGCTGTCTGCCGAGTCCAAGGACTTGCTCAAGTGAGCAGCGGGCCGGCCCGGCTGCTGAGGATGAGGAGAGAGCGGCCGGAGGGGCTGCGGTGCCGGGCTGGGAGGGAAAGGGGAGGCTAGGCGCTCGACCTGCTGGAGGGCGGGCGCGGGGCCCCTGGGCCTCCCACCCTGTCTGAGAGATTTCAGATCCCACTTGACCCCCAGGGAGAAAAGATCAAAACCAAACTACAACTTCTAGAAGGTAGCAAAGGGGGACTCGAATCAGACGTCGTGTTTTGCATGCATGCTTCTTTTCCCCATGCCGCGCCAGTATTTCTCACTGCCATATGCTCTTGTCAAAACTGCATTTGTTGTAAAAGACGGGATCGGTGTAGTTAAAAAGTTGCAAAGGAACTTTCGATTTGACTTTCTCTGGCTCTGTTCTCACCTTGGGAAAAAATGGCCATTTTTTTTTTTTTTTTTTGCGAAACAAATGTAAATATTTCCTTGAGATGGATGCAATTATGAGTCTCTGTCCTCACCAGACTTTTTCTAGAGACAACGGAGAAAAAGAGGGATGGGGAGAGGGAGAGAGAGAGAGAGAAAGAGAGAGAGAGAGAGGAAGAAAGAGAGAGGTGTGTGTGTATCTCAAGACCCAAGTTTTGGATCTCAGTTCCCGTCCAGGGCATGACAACCTCCTATGTGGGTTTTCCTTTCGACGCAGTGTAGGTCAAAAGAATGCATGCAGGCTTCTAAATGAATCTTGTCTAACATGTTGTGCAGGCCATGGTGCCATTTTCCTTGTAACAAGGATTTATTAGTGAATTATCTGAAGTACTCCATATATCTGTCTGTGGTTGTATGAAATGAAAAAGGGGGCAGAGTGCAAAGACCCACACTCACGCACACGCGCTTCTTCCCCCACCCTACGCCCTTCAAACTTCATTCCAAACCTTCCTGGCTGTTGTAGGGGACCACTAGCAAGCTTGGGTTCCTTTTAGTAGCTTGCCCCACCCCCCTTGCTTAGTTATTCTGCATGCGGGGTCGGCTCTCTCTATTATCAGCTTTGAAAACATATCATGGTTTGGGGGAGGGGTGCCGTTTTTATTTCCTGAACATTTGCTTGAAATATTTTGTTAGGGCCTCAAAGACAATACCTGTCTTTATTTTTTATATATTCTTGATAACTATATTTATTAATAACCAGTGTTTCTGGATGAGATTTCAAATAAAAAAGAACCTTAAATCCTGCTTTTGCCTTTGCCTAAAATCTTAGAAGACATGGTGGATTCCAGGGTGAGGTGTGTCTGGGTGTGTGTCAGGGATTTGGGTGGGGAAAGGGTGTGAAGATTTTTTCCCCCTCTGGTCTATTACACATAAAGAGGATGGGTAAATTGGTGCTAATTATTGCAACAAAATGTCCTTCATATGGAGCACGGTCCATATTCATAGTCTTGTGCTATTTGAGCTCCTTATTTCTCTGCAGTCATCAGACCCTCATAAGCTCAGAAACTGAGTTTTTGTTTAAAAAAAGCAATCTGGAAACAAAGTGGCAGGAAATAAGAGGCAGAGTGGTGACTAGCCTGAGTGTGTTGGTAACAGACAAGAATGAAGCAGTAAGTTAACTTCTTTTTACTTTCAATTAACCTTGTGATCGCTCCTCACCCATGTTAAAATCCAGTGTATGTTTAAAAAGTCAACAAAGAATGATCTTAGAAAATAATCATTCAGCAGCCTGCCTGCCTGCCTCCCCTTCGGCAGCATGCCCTGCAGAGAAAGAGAATGCTGCTCTGCTTTGTAAGGTGAGCTCTGGGAGGAGGCAAAGCACTGTCCAAGTCTCAGCATCTTGAAGATCAATGGGAAGAATTTTCCTTTTTCCCCCTCTTTTCGAACATTGCAGTTCTGATTAACCAAAGACATTGGGCATCTTCGGTTTAAATGCCACTTAAGACAAGGGTCATTTTAACCATTACTTTACTCTCTTCACCCTCATCTCCTATCCCCAATAACACTTCCAAATATTTGGTTTAAACAAGAGTAAGTAATCCGGGAGGGGATTTTATTTGTTTAAAAAGGACAAGAAATTGAGCTCTAGTGATAATTCCAACAGTGCACGCTGATATTTTCCACTGAGAAAAATAGAACTCTGATGGAAATGTACCACCCAGAATTTGTTTCTGAATTAGATGAAATATCATCTCAATATTGGTTGGGGTCTGTGGTCTCTTCACAGGATCCAGTCAGGAGAATGCATCTAGGAAGCATTTACCCTTCCTTTCCTGGATCCCCAGCACCTGCCCAGTGCTGCCCTTCTCTGGAAGAATACCTTTGTGGGTCTTACTTCAATTCAATTCACTGTCCTCCATCCCTTTTTCTTCCATCCCTTTTTCCTTTTTTACTACCGTCACTGGCCAAGGAGAAAGACCAAAGTGAGAGTTTGTAGCAAAAGGTACTTGTTTCCACTGGTTTTAGGTAGACAAATGGGGGAATAATCATCTGTTTCCCAAGTGTGATTCATTTCTCTGAGTAAGGAAAGAATAAATCCCTGTTGAGGATTTATTTGAAACCAACACAAGGCAGCCCTCCAGCCTTTCCCTGAGTTTATTATTTAGAAAGGGGAGGGGAGGGAAAGTTTCATCAATCAGGAAAACGACTTTGTTTTGAGTCACTTGCTTCTTTTGAGTCCTGTTTCCAAGGCCTAGTTCGAGGAAAGACTCAATGTCTCACTGGCCCAGGGGTGTGCTTTTCTTTTTCTATAGCCCAGGCTTAACTTGGGGACTGGAAAAAAAAGTAAGGTCACATTGAACACCAGGGAGCATTGGCTTTCCAGGTTGCTGGGACAGGAATTCCTTACATTCCCTCCAGCGGTCAATTTAAAGAGCTGTGAGGTCCACTCTTATGAAGTACTGAACTAAAAGGAATCACAAGCCCAGGTAACTGTACCAGAATTCAGCCACTGGGGGGGAAAATCCACAGCTCCTTCCAACATTTAGGAGATCTGCCAATGCCTACAGCTCTTTTCTGGGTTACAGAAATTCCTTTGGCCCAGAGACCAGGAGAGAGAATTTGTTTAAGAACTGGACAGGACACGGGGAGGAAGGCAATTTGTGAACCAAGTCTTCCAAAGGTTTCTGATTTGTTGGAAAGAAAACCACC
>CM053406.1:23892286-23920311 GCA_028644305.1 Xerus rutilus
TAGTTTCGTCGCAGTTGTTTAGAGATTTATTGACCAAGAGATAAACTTCAGTCTGGGGCATCTCCGTAATTCATGTCGCCATTAGTTATCACCAAATGAGCAAATCGTTTTTCTTTTAACTGTTATTTTTTAAAGAAAAAATAAAAGGAGGGAGGAGGGAGGAGGAAATCTTTTTAAAAATAGGATTAGAGTCATTATCCTCCTTTTCTCTGTGGCTCCCTGAGCTACAGAAACTTGTCTCTCGACTGACTCCAGAGTTGGCCAGCCTGTGTTTTAAACATAAAACAATCCTGTAATTTCCTTTAAGAACAAAAGTTTTCAAAGCAATGACCTGCTCGGTATCCCCGTCAATAAAGCCGAAGTGACTTAATGGTCTGTTAATTACTCCATCCCTGCAGGAGGAGGGAAGCTTTCGAATGGATCTCTGCAAACCCTCTGTTGATTGAAGCTGTGGTCTGTCCTCAAATGTACAGCTGGGGTTGCACCATTGAAAACCCAGACAAAACAAAAATCCTTGATAAATAATTCTACCTAGAACTCAAAGATTCAGCATACAATTGCTGGCTCTTCACGGGATCCTCAGAGAAGCCCCAAGGGAGCTTCCGGTAATCTTTAAAGCTTTATACCAGAGTTTCTTCAACAAAAGTTAAAAAAGGGCTTTTTTGACTTCTCTGTCTCTTATCCGTCTTTGTCAAATTTCCTTCTCTTTCACTTGAGTCTTTGACTGTAAGTCCTTTATCCAATCTTCTTTTGTACTAATTACAGTTTGCCTCATCATTTAACACATTTTGAGTTTGGTCATTTTTTTTTCAGTTGTTTATTAACGGTTTGAATGTAAGAAGACAGATTTTGAGTGTCCTATTTTTAAAAAGACAAAGAATCAAAACAGGAGGCAGGTTCCGGTTGTTAGTCTCCGTCTTTTCACATATGTTGGGTAACAACAGCATGTTACAATTAAATATATTTCTAAAATAAAAACTTTAAAAGCTGAGCTTCAAATTATGCAATCATGCAGTTAATTGGCATCAGAAACAGTTGGAAAAGTTCAATTTTCAACACACTTCTTTAAGAAAAACACACACATAAACGTGCTGTAGCACTAATTGACAAAATTTTGGTTTCAATTTGGTATACATTTGGCCTTTGTTGGTCACATTCAAGTAGAACATTGCAGAATGGTGAGATCTGGTATTTATGGATTTGAGTGTTATGAAAAAGTGATCAATATTATGCAAAATTCAGATTATTTCTTTGCCTAATTGAAATAATAGCAGGAAGAGTGTCAAGCCATCATATTTACCTCACTTCATCACTTGTTAAGAAAGTGACCCTCAAGTATCATGTGTTGATTAAAGCCAACTTTTGCCTTCTTTGCCACAATTGACTGGACCACAGTAAAAGCTAGTGGATGTAAGGAATGAACAGGGGAAGAGGGTACCTCAAAGGTGATTGATACTAAATTGAGCCCATGATTGTGCTTCACACAGAATCATGTCAAACACTTTTCACTCATTGGGAAAGTCTAGAAATCCAGTGGATATAGAAAAGATTCATTACTTAAACTCACTTGACCCCCAGTCAATGCCAAACTTTGGTTCTGGATCTCTACAGCTAACCCTCTGGTTCTCTAGTGCTAACTCCTGCCATATGAGAAATGGGATCCAGACAGAGAGAGAACCTGTGTAGCCCAGAGAGGGTTGTCCCTTCAATCATAAAGCCATCATTGCCTGTCCACACAATGCAGTCTGGAGATCCTGACTTCCCCACTGTGCTAGATAGAGACAAACATGAAAAATTAGAAGCCATTCCCTCTTGCTAAATAGTCTATAGGGAAATAGGAGAGGAGGCAATTTGTTTCCTCTTTTTGCCAAACTATATTATTAATAAATTAGACTTCAAGATTGAACTGAATGAGGTACAGTTTTAGAAACTATCCTGACATGAAGAGGTAAATTAGGTTTGTGATTGTTTCTATATTTGTGGTACTGGGGGTGGAACCCAGGGCTTTATGCATACTAAGCAAGTGTTCTAATATTAAGTTACACCACCAGCCCAAATTAGTTTCTTTCTCTCTCTTCTGCAGAGATTAATGTGCTCACATATGGATGTTCTTTCCAAAAAGGAATTGCAATGTTTTACCTTTGGTGCTCTGGCACTTCATTCATTCTGGGGAGTACTTGCCAGGCTCTTAACTAAGACAAGTTGGACAATATTGACAATAAAAACTTTCTGGAATAATTTCAAAATGGAGAGACTCATATTTTTTTGAAACAGTAATTTTATTTAAATCTTAGCCAAATGTTGATTTGTCCTGGAAACAGCTGATATTGACAGTACTAGGGTGGCCAGAGTAGAAGGGGGGGGGACGGTGCTACTCTTCCAAGTGATTCCAGTTTTCTCATTATGTACACACTAAACCTCCCCTAAGAGCTGATATACTTTTCTTGTAATTGCTAGTATAGCTTCTTCCTTTTTCTATTATTGCTTTCCTTTGAAATTTTAAATGGAGGTTGTTCATCTAACTATACTACAGACAATGTAAAAGGATGCCCTAGAGTTTGTTGATACTATAATTAGGTTCAATGAAACATCCTAAGTTTCTCTACAGTTTACGCTTGAATGAAAGAGGTGAAAAGTGATAGATGGGCAGGTAGAATTAAGAAATCAGTGATGAAATGGATTTATCAAGTAAGGCAGGTCAGAAGTGAAACATGATGACCACTTTTTAAAAATGCAAAACATTTCCACTTGTGCTCTAACATCAAGAAGTACTCTTATGCCTGATGTCATTCATTACACCTGTCATCCCAGCCACTCAGGAGGGTGAGGCAGGAGGATCGCAAGTTCCAGGCCAGCCCAGACAACTTATGGAGACCTTGTCTCAAAACCAAAAAGTAAAAGGGGCTAGAAATATTCAGTGGTACAGGCTCCCTAGGTTCAATCCCCTGTACTGAAATTAAAAGGTTATTCTTATTAGTTTGTTTCTTATCTATATAAGCTTTTGGTCATGAGGACATTATTTAGAAAAATGATCATGTTTTCTTACTTTTGAGAGACGAAACATGTATGAGTGATTGCTTTTTCTGCTTGATCTTCCTCCTCAGTTTTCCTTTCTTCCTCTTCTTTATCTTTCATCTCAATGATATGTCACAGTCTTTTTGCTATCTTCTCCTTCTCCTTACAGTCTCAACTTTATTCCATTCCTACTCTCACTAGCTACGCCACTGCTTTAGAGGATCAAAGGGTTGACATTCCCCTGGTGTTCTGGCTGTTTGGTTTCTAGGAAGCTCCCTACCCTCTTTTAATATCTTCAGTCTCAGCCTGTGTAATGTTTTAGAAAAAAAGGAGCTACACTGAAATATGTGAACAGAGGGTTCACAAGTGCTTTAACTTACAGAAGTAAGCAGGTCTTCCTAGGGGATGAGACATTGTGGTTGAAACTACCCATGTGTCACCAGCTTGCACCAACTCATAGAAAATAATTATATTTACAGTTATGTCAAAAACAAAGTACCAGTTATGGTATAAACACTTGACCCATATTAACCTATTTAGTTCTCCACTGCCCCCAAAGTTTGTGTATGGGAGATTTAATCCCCAGTACAACAGTGTTGAGAGGTGAGACCCCTAAAAGAAGATTAGGCCATAAGATGATTGCATCTGTCCTCATGAATTATCATCAGGGAAGATAATTCTTTACTTTTTATTGCAGGAGCCTTAGTTCTTGTGGGAGTGAATTCCTGATGAAAAAACACTCTCTTTTGTACACTTTCTCATCATGTGATGCCTCTTGCCCTGTTATGTCACATCAAGAAGGCTCTCACCAGACATGATAACTTGATCATGAACTTCCCAGCTTCCAGAACCATGAGCCAAATAGATTTTTATTATTTGTAAATTTCCCAGTCCATAGTGGTCTGTTATAGGGGCACAAATTGGACTAAGACAATTTAGATAAAGTTTTAGATGTAGCATCTTCTTCCAGCTTAAAATCTATCAATTTTATGTTATGTGCAATTTTCTCTTTATATAATACACTAGTTTTCCCAACATTGCTACATAATTCCTATTGATTGATGGTGGTATCTTTATCCTATATCAAGTTCCAATATTCATGCATCTGTTTCTGAATTCTCTGTTCTGTACTATTGGTCTATTAGTCTATTCCTATGCCAGTATATTGTTATTGTATTGTTATGTAGTACCAGTATATTGCTATTACCCTGACTTAGCATTATATCTTGATGTCTCAGAAAGTAAGCTCAGGGAAGATAATTCTTTACTCTTTTTTTTTTTTTTGACATAACCATGTTTGTTGCCAAATCGAATACTTCCTAAGCTAACTAGAATAATATTTTTTTTAAAAAAATTCAATCATAATATCATAAGATTTCCTTCACCTATTCCTTTCTGTGGTAAAGTGATGGGGAACGAGATATGTATACATGTAAATCTATTGGAGTTGCTATACTATTTGTATCTTTTCCCTCTTCTTCAGCCCAAAGCTAATAACTACTGGTGGGGATTTTTAAGCTCTCTGCCTCTTGACTTGACCCAGTTTAATGCTTGGGCTTAGAAGCAAAATTTCCCCTAATCATAAAACCCTAAAGATATGTTTGTCATTATAGTCTACTACATTATATATTCTACATCCTTCCAAACTTGTAGTGTCTTATGCAATAGATAGTAGGAAATATCCTCAAGAAGGACCTTCCTGGTAATCTGAAAAAATAGTTAGCAGAAGGATTCAAATCTCAATGAGGACCTTTCACCCATAAGTAGGTTCTTCTGAAACTCCAGGCTGGCGCACATGCTAGCCCCATTATGTGGAAGCCTTGTTCCTGATCCACTCCCTCCCTTGTGTCCAGTCTGTCCTGAGTCTTCACTTTCCAGCCTTCTCTGGGAAGGCTGGCCTAGTATTAATTCCCCCTCTCTTGTGCTGTGAAGCCCAATGTACTTCCCTTCACTACAATCACTACCTGGAACCATTGCCTTGTCTCTCTCCCATTGGAATGTGAACTCCATGGAGCATAGTGTCTGGAACATTGTAAAAGCATAAAGAACAATTTGCAAATCAATGCATGACAGTGTTATTGAAGAGAGTCAGTCTTTGAATGGGTACTTCCAAAAGATGATCTGTCATTTCTCTTTCAACTATGAGATTTCATGACCATATAATATAAAATCACAGTCTGAATAAATTTATTACTGTTCAAAAAGCCATAGCTACATTAGCATACAGTTCACATGCAGTTCTGGGCAATTTTTGGAGTGGAAAGTAACTTTGTAACTTAACCAGATAATAAAGAGGAAAATTGCCTCAGTACCCTGGCTGCTGCATGTCTATGTGCTGTGTTGATAGTAGCTGTCTCTTAATAAGGGGCACCCAATGCAATTTCATGGAACTCTCTCAATAGTTTGGCAAGACAGGATTAGTGAAGAGAGGGAGGGTTAGAGAGATTACATAACTTGGAAAGGGTGCAGACAGCCAAGGGCACGGCTGAATTTTGAATACTGGGCTGTCTTCCTCCAAAGTGGATGCTCCCCAAACTGTCTTGGATCTTCATGAATATCCTTCTGATCTATTTATTTGACTTCTCCCTCTTCATCTTCTACATGGCCATGTCTTTTTGATGGTAAGCTACAGGATACTGCTCCTGTCCATTTTTCCCTAGCAGCACCTATAATGAGCTCTTATTCCCAGAGGATCATCAGGTATCTTGGCTATTTGTGTGCTCTAGCGTGTCACCCATTCAATGAGCCTTGCTCCTCTCTGGGCACTGCACTGGGTTTTGAGGGTGCAGTAAGGAATGAGGAAGATGTGGGAAGCACTCAGGAAGCTGAGAGCCCTGGGAGGGAGGGAGGGAGGAAGGTACGTCGAGCTGCCTGCTAGTCACGTGAAGCAGTGAGGTGACAGGAACAACTTCGGCAAATGTCCAGTAGCAAAAGAGAGCAGAAAGGATTTGCAAGATATCTTAGTGCAGCTGGAGTCTAGAATCCCTGTGTGTGTGTGAGTGGAGTTAAAGTGGAACAAAGCAAGCTATCGTGGTGCAGAGGTTGGCAGAAGATGGTCACCAAGAGCCAATCCACTCACTCATCTTTTCAACATGTACTTTCTAAGTTCCTACTGTATAGTAAGTAGATCACACACATAGCACTTAACCAGGTGCCATGCCCTGTTAATCTGCTCTTACATCTTTTCTAGGTTGTTCCTGTTGCCCACTGTACTAGTTTCCAGACGGGTATTAGTACTAGCTGGTGTAACAAAGTCTCACACACTGAGTGACTTAAAACAACAAAAGTTTATTCTCTGACAGTTCTGGAGGTCTGAAGCCAAGGTGTTGACAGGGCTGTGTTCCCTCCAAAGGCTCTAGGGAAGACCCCAAATTCTTCCTTGCTTCTTGCAGCTTGTGGTAGCCCCAGAAATCCCTTGGTTTATGGCAGCATGACTCCAATTTCTGTTTCTATCTCCACAGGGCTTCATTTCTTCTTTGTGCCTCTGGGTCTAAATTTCCCACCTTTTATAGGGACACTTGTCATTCATATAGAAATTGCTCTAATCCAGGATGAACCTCCACTTAACTTGATTACATCAAAGTTAAGATGTCATTTCCAAACAAGATTATTATATATGCAGGTTCCATGTGGAGATGAATTTTGGAGTGGCACTACTTGCCTTAGACAATTTGTGCTGCTATAACAGAATATCTGAGACCAGCTAGTTCATAAGGAACCAGAAATTTATCTCACAGTTCTGGAGGCCAGTAAATCCAAAATCAAGGCAATGGCTGTGGTGTCTGGTGAAGGTCTGGTCTTCACATCCAGATAGCACCTTGTCACTATGTCCTCAGAAGAGATAAGCATTGAGTTCTTATATGATGGAAAGAACTGAATGGGCGGAGAGAGGGAACCTAAGCTATTTCTCTCCAGCCACTTTTTAAGACTCGAATCCATTCAAGAGTCAGAGTCTTCCTGCCTTAATAGCCTCCCAAAGATACCATCTCTTCATGCCACCACAATGAGAGTTAAGTTTCCAAGTCAGTTTTGGAAGGGGCACATTCAAACTATAGCACTACTCAACCCAGTGCCCTTCCTCCATCAAGTAGCCTCCTGGCTGGGCCCTGGTGCTCCACTGGCCGCTCAGGATGGAGGACCTGGAGGAGAACTTGACAAGAGGAGTGTGGCTGCCTGAGAGCACCCAAGTGCTCTATTCTGGCCATGAGCCCTTGCTCTTCATGTTGCCTCAATGCTTTTTCCGTGGACTGATCATACATCCCTTTGCTTGATGGAAACAAAGCCTGACTTTATGTATCTGTTTGTTTGTTCTTGGTGGGTGAGTGGGGAGGAGTAAAGTAGGAGGAATATGTTTTAATAGACCCGAGCACATGTGAGCAGCGGTTCCACCGACTTTTTTTTGGTACTGGAGATTGAACTCAGGGGCACTCGACCACTGAGCCACATCCCCAGTCCTATTTTGTGTTTTATGTAGAGACAGGGTCTCACTGAGTTGCTTAGCGCCTCACCATTGCTGAGGCTGGCTTTGAACTCGCGATTCTCCTGTCTCAGCCTCCCTAAGTGCTGAGATTACAGGCTTGCACCACTGTGCCCGGCTATTTTTTTTTTTTTAAATTTTGTTGATAGTTTTCAGAGACTTTTAAAAATTTTTTTAAATTTTTTTATTTTTCTGTGGTGCTGGGGATTGAGGCCAGGACTTTGTGCATGTAAGGTAAGCACTCTACCAACTGAGCTACATCACCAGCCCCTAACCAACTCTTGAAATAGGAAAGAACTAGAAGAAGGCTGCTGTTGACGTCTCCCTACCATGGCCTTCGGTTTACACTAGATCTAATTCTAGTGAAAATAGCAAAAAGCCCATGTGGAGTGTTCCATGCCTTTGGGTTTCTAGAACTCCATAGGATGTTTAAATCAGAACAATTATCCTTTTTTTGTTACAATATGAAAACTCACCTTTTCTCTCTGTATATTTAACGTTTCTCTGTGTTTCTCTATTATAAATTGGCTTAAATAAAAAATTGCATGTATATCGCTTTGTTTTCCACCTAGTGTTATTTTTTCGTACCTACTTAAGACTATGTTTCTTTGATAGTAAAGAGGAATATTTTTCTATTAAATAATGAAGATTTGGGGAGCATCTGTTATGCATTAGGTTCTACACTAGATTGTGGAGATGCCACAGTAAACAACATTGACAAAGTTCCTGGGCCTTGCAGAAGTTTTACTCTGGTGTTAGGATTATTTAGAAAGAAAAAAAAAAGTAAGAAAGAAAAAGTATTTCCTTTTATAGGAATTGTCATTTGCTTTTTATCACATTATCTCTTGGAACACTTATATTTTACTAATTAATGTTTATGAAGATGTTCACATAGAAAGTAGTAGATCTTTTCTTTAAAGTATCTTTCTTAGTTTTTAGTTTGTCTTTTAGTTGGTTTCTTTCTTTAATGTATAGAGGATTTACAGTTTCCTTACAATATTGCTATACTTTTTTATTTCTGATTACTTTCACACTCTAGCCAGGCCTCCTGTAATCCAGACAATTGATATTCATTGACATTTTATATGAGTTATTATATAATGCAACTCAATTATAAATACTCTTACCAAGTGCTTTTTATTTAAAAAATTATGCTTAATCTTCAAAACACTCTCAGGCATCTCCATTTTATGAATGAACAACAGTTATGGAAGATGCTTAAAGAAACACATAAATTTCCCAGATTTAAACAGCTTCCACTCACATTCAAGCTCCAATGCTTCCACCTAAGAATTATTTACTAGTATGGTGCAGGATGAGAACCAAATTGATTTTTTTCTCTGAATGAGTAACTGTTTTCCCCAAAATGACTTATCAATTCTCCCTTCCCTTTCCTGTTAATTGAGGATGTCTCCATAAACATATTAAATACTTGCATGTAGAAAGAAATTTCTTGTATGTAGTAAGAGCTTTTGTAGGTGTAGTAAACACATAGCGGGTGTTGCTTCTACTTTTGTTTTGTTTTGGGGACTGGGGGAATAAGAAACATGTTTAAAAGATCTTTTTTAAAAATATAAATTTCCTGCTTTGTTGATTCTCCTTTATTAGAGACTGTCAAAGAAACTTCTTTTATGTTTAATACCTGCACGCAACCTTAACTTTTTAGGAAGAAAACTAATGAACAATTATTTTAGATTGATTTTGTTTGATTCCTTCTGTAGAGATAGTTTTGAGCTAAAGAGATCTTATTGGGCTCTTGAACTTAACTTTAACTTTCTTATTTCTAAACCAATTTGGAAATATCTAGAAAGTTAGGTGTTTAGCAGAGGTCATTTTGTCAAAGTTTGCAAGTGAGATTAATTAAGGCTCACTGTAACTTCTACTCTTTCCCAAAGAGGGTTTGGCAAAGTGAGGCAGCTTTATGTACAGTGTACATGACCCAACTGTGTCCCCTGGTTCTAGCCCCATTAATCTTCAGCCAAAACAACATTACTGCCACAAAAGAAGACGAAGTCAGTGTATGATAGACTCAAAAAGGGGCAGCTGAGAATGTATCTCCCCTCACATAAATATGAGGGTGTTCCTAAAGGTAACAAGAAGAAACAATTTGGCTCCCAAAGAGAATTTCCATAATGTCTAATTTTCGTTTTTCTGGTATGGGTGTCAGAAAATGAGTATGTTTTCCACTGTCTATCTGAATGTCTATCACCTTTGCTGTGAGGTAGCCCTTCCTAGCAAATAGAAGATGTTTGAATTTTCAGGTGTAACTGGGAGACTATCCACCATCCATGGACCTTTCTATGGACATTGCAACCTCTCTTACACCTCTGGGGTACATTAACTTTGGCCTAATTCCATACAAATCTACATACAAATAATTTAACACTTGACTTGATTTAAAAAATAACAAAAATAAACCTGCCTCTTAAATCTCTCGTTCAAAAAGATTACTTGTTGTCAAAAGTCAAGGAAGTAAAGACATTAAATCTCACTTTCTTGTTTTAAAAGCACTTTACATACATCACCACCAACTAGCTTGTAAATTTTAGTCAATCCTCAATCCAGGCCTTTAAAGGAACTAAAAAATGTCCCTGTGCCCTCAAAGGACACACCTGTTATCTGAAACAGTTTTTTACCAGCTTGTTAAGCAGCTTTGACAGATCAAAGACCCCAGACAATAGACACAAACTTTAACAATAGTGTAGCCTTGAGCAAAAGGTCCTGTCAAAGCCAGGCTTGTGCCTGTGGCATTATGGCCGGCAATTGAAAATAAATTTTACTTGAATAAGTACCTCAGCCCGATCAGAGGCACTGCCGCTGCTGAAACAAAAGCAGTTGGGGATAAGTTATTGACTCCAATGACAGCCTGAATGAACTTCATTATGCCAGCCCACTCTTGGTAAATGTGTCAGGTTTTAAACTGAATTAGGTGGCAGGTGCATGGACCATTTCCCTGCTCCCCTTGAGACAGCAGACAGCCAATCATCACCTGATTCTACAGACAAATGTTTAGATTTGTTTTTCATATTGCACAGCCATAAGTGAAAGCACATTTAAATCTTTTTCCCTTATCCTCCCTTGCTGATGCATTATGTTCCCATGAGCAGGTCATACCCACACTTTGGTGTAATGGGATTCATAAAGGCCTGGGCTGCCACCTCCACCCTCCTTTCCCTCCGAGGCACAGATTTCAGGGATAATCTGGAATCTTTGCTCATGGTTATTGGATTTCGGCCTCTGAACAGCAGCTCCTCGTCTATCCTGGAAGATTAAAATGCAAGGACACATATCTGCAATCTTGTCTGTCTTAAGAACTTTGAAAAGACAGGCATGAACATTCCAATAGGTGTCAGCCAGAATGATGGAGTAACAGGCTGACTGTTCAGCAGAGAGCTAGATGTTGGGAGCTAGATAGTTGGGGGCTACACAAAACTCAGATATTTTAATCTGTACTAAGTATTGCCCTCTAGCAAACCTGGTAACCCCTGCCAAGTCCTTTGGGTTCAAGTAGTATCAATAACTGGCATTTTTCTACTATGAAGCATCTATGTATGTACCTATTTATTTATCTACATTTGCTTGTACATTTGGCTTTAAAACATTTTGTTTTATGATCTTCCCTAGGCCTATAAGGATAAATGCAAAATCAGCTGAACCTCAGATACTTTGATGCCAGCTCTCATTACTTAATCATGAGACAGAGCAATTAAGACTCCTAAAAATGAAAATCCAGACTTTCGACCAGAGAGGGAGAGAGTTGGCACACACCATTGGCTGTGCTCCTTGTTAAAGTTAATGAGCAAGAAGATGTCCTTCTCCTAAGTGGCTGAAAGACCTGAGGCCTTTCCTCCCAGTAAAGTGTCTGTTATTTGGGAGAAGTAACTACACCATTCTTGATAGAATCCTGAATTGTAAAATAGAACTCCTTCCAGCTATTGACAGATCCTCCCCTCCAATGGATGAAAAGTAAGATTTAATAAAAAAAAATCTCATATTAAGACATCAAGTTTCTATCTGTTCAGTCTCCATTGTCCTTTTGGTGAAGTGCAAGTACAATTTGGCTCAAATCTCCAAAGGAACAATATACAGTTCTGTACTGTATTTATTTCACAATATTCTTTGGCTGGATTCCATGCTTTAATGTTTGCATTTTGATAGAAAGATGGATTTGAATCTTGTCACTTCTAGAAAACCAGTGACATTCTAAAAATTATATTCATATAAATCTGGGTGAAACATATTGTCCAGGACTGCAGACTTGGTCTTCCTTTGGGGCTACCTATCTGCTGCCCCGAGTTAACACAAGCAAAGGAGTCTACAATGGCTCTCACTTGCTGGAGCTGTTCCTCCCCCAAACCACAGCAGATGGTGTTTCATAGTTGGTCACAAATGGCTGTCAGTGAGTGTTTGTCTGCCTGCCAGTAACCTGTGGTTCAGGGACCCCCTTAGAGAGTGTACCAGCTCTGACTCTGCTGGTAACAGCATCTGAGAAAATGATCCGTCCTTTCTTGTCAGGCACAAAATTAGCCATCTCACTTTCAAACTGTTGACAAGGGGGATATGAAAGAAATAAAGGCTGAGCCAGCCCAGCTGATGTTTCATCAGCTCCGATTCTATCGGTCTCATGCAGACGAATCCAAAAGTGGACTTTATGACAATGGTATTGTCACCAAATAGGCAGACTTGGAGCAACCCCAGTTCCAATACCAGTGTTTCCTGCAGGGACTTGCTTGAACTCTCTTGCAGTACTTTTAATCTTTAGAGCAACAGATATTTTCTCACCCCAGGGCCTCAATCAGACTTCATACTGAAATCACCTCTGGTGGCATTGCCTTGGATGAAGTGGGAGGAAAATCAGAGGGTGGTAAAGGCTTCAAGCACCCGTCCCTGCAGCTCTTGGCAGCACCCCCAGTTGGAAGGCAGGGTGCCAGCCCTAATGCTTTATTGGATGCAAACTGCCCCGAAGCACATGGGTTAGCCACTAATGGAGGTAGAGGATGAGGGAAGAAGAAAGAGCAAGAATAAGAGAGATGTATGATGGGTGGGGTTAGCGAGGAATTTGGAAGGAACAAATGTTTGTTGAGAACCTGTTATGGGCCAGACATGGCGCTGGTGCTGTTGGTGTATCAAATGTGCAGTTCTCCCAGTAATGTCCTAAGAGAGGTATAACCATTTCTATTTTATGAAAGAGGGAAACATCTCTGAAAATTAAATATTATCTTGGGAGTCAGAAAATTAGAAAATGATAGTCCTAGGATCCTAACTTTGGCCAGTACATTAGAGATCAGGGTCTGGATGATAGAGCTAGCTTCCTGACTCAGCCCAGCTTTGCTACCTTAGTACTGCGTCAAATTGGGCACGTGATTTTGCCTTTCAGTGCCTCCGTGTTCTTGTTTGTAAGATGCAGCTATAATAATGATGCTTATTTCATAAAGTCACTGTGAAGGAAGAATGAGTTAATATATAAATACTTTGAAGAGTCCTAGACAACAGTAAGCATTCTACTGGAATATTATTGTTTGCTACTTTTGTGTTCTTCAAGTATTTATTTCAGTGTTGGATCACTGTTTCCTTACTAGCAAATAAGGATTCTTTAAGAATGCTTATTACAGCAAAGTATTTTCTTCCAATGATCTTACATTGCTAGTTGTTGTTTACTTGTTTGATTTTTAAAAGCAGGTGAATCTAAATTGATAAATTCACGAATTATGAATTTAGTGTATAGATATGGAAAGAGCAGCAACTTTTATATCAGAAAGTGGTTGATTCCTATTTATGCTATTTCATTTTATTTTTTTTCCCCAAGGTGCTGGGTGAGGGTGAAATCCATGGCCTCATGCATGCCAGAGGAGCATTCTATCACTGAGCCACACAGCCATATGTCCCACCCCTGTGTAATACTGAACAGGTTGCTAAACCTCTCTCAGTCTCCGTTTATCTATCTGAATAATGAGAAATACTTACCAATTTGTAAGACTACTATGATGATTAAATGAGAAAAGATATATAGAATGCCTACCACACATGCAGGAATTCTATAATTTATAGTTGTTATTACTAAATAGCTAAAAAGTGGTTTCTATTGTGTAGTAATATGTCAGCTCAAACACGAGTCATACATGTTGTGCCAAATGTCTGGGATATGTGTACAGACTGATTAAGTGGATGACTGAAGCTGACCCAACTTTGTCTTTTTTTCTTTCTATGACATTTCTCATATTTAATTCCCCTGAAGCAATATTCTGGATAATGATTACCAACTGCCATAGCCATTTTGTCCGGCTAAGGAATTTCATTTCTTCACCCTGGACTCTGCCCCTGCTGCTCAGAACTAAGGGATGAATGGACCTTGGGGAGCCGAGGAGTGGGCTCCATTGCAATAGAGCAAGCTTCTGTCAGGTGAGGTCAACATGGTGATTAAGGGGAACATCCTTCAACCCGTATAATATCTCCAGGAGAAATGAGAGGGGCCTCCTGCCAATTGTTAATGATAATGGTCTTATAATTCAAACATCACATTTCACCCAGGAGGATCCCAAATGGTTTATGGACCAACAAATAGCTTCACCCACTCTGCCCAGTAGGTGTTAGGTGGACTAAGCTTGGAATGCAGCCACCGTGGGGAGGGTTACCCTCATCTTCAAAAAAATATGCAGAAAAAAATGGGCCTAAGTAACCATACAACCTAGGAATGTTTATGCTTCACTTAAGTGCTTTACTTGGTACTATTTTACTTGGTAGATAAAATAGGAGTTGAGAACAAGAGAGGAGACAAAGATTTGTATTTGATATTATTTTTGAAAAATCACTCATTTTATTGATTCTTTAAGAGAGGAACTCCCAAATGTGCATCGCTTGTGTTTCCAGATCATTAGTTCCTTAACAGAGGGGCTCAAGGGGCAGCAATTCTTAAAGCACTCACCAAAAAGAACAGAAGGCAGCTCTAAAATTATGAAGTAAGTTAAGGAAAAATGGCTGACTTATAAAAATAGTGTTTACACATGACTTTTCAGCCATACCTCTTATTGTGATGATCTATGATTATGTAACAAACTGTCCCAATATTTGATGGCTTAAAACACCACCATTTGAATATATCCATGATTTTCTGTTTCAGGTATTTTGGCAGACCATGTTTAGAAACTTTTTTTTTCCATATGGCATTGACTGAGGGGTCATTCAGTGATGCTTGGCTGGTCGGCTGGTGGCCAGTGAGGCAGGCACTCACAGTGGGATTCCATCAATCCCAGGTAGATTTCTTGAGCTCTGGTTGTCAGGCTTATAGTGGATTAGTCTACATTTCTTTTGTTCCTTGCTACCTGTCTGTGTAAAATGTGTTCTATCTCACCAGACTCGGACAAGTTGGTAACCAATGCACATCCAGCCTGCCTCATAGTCAAGACCTGTTATGGTTTGGGTCTGGAATGTTCCTCCAAAACTCTATGGAAAGTATGGGCCCCAATGCAGCAAGGTTCAGAGGTGGGGATTTTAGGCAATGATTGAATCACTAGGCCTCTGACCTCATCAGTAGGTCACCGAGGACATGCCCTAGGGATGTTTATCTTCTGCCTGGGCCCACCCTTTCTCCTTCTCTCTCTCTAGGACTTCTTACATGGAGATTCAGATGGCCAAGAACTAGTGTTCCAAGAGACAGGAATGGAAGTGGTCAATTCTTGTAAGTCCTGATCCCAGTACAGCCACTTCTATTTTTATTGGTCAAAGCAATGACACAACCCACTAAGATATGAAGGGAGAAGACATAAATCTCAATTTCAATGGGAGAAGTCTTCTTCTTTCTTTTTTTTTTTTTAACTGACCACACTTTAGTTGAATGAAAGCAGTTCAGGTCAGACATTAATTAAGATGCATCTTTGTATTTTGTTCTGACTTTGTTCTAGGAAGGAATTCTGTGAACTTAACCTTGTACTTCAACTGTTACACAGTGTCAAGTTCAGGGCAAACACTACAAAAGCCGGGAGAAAGGATTCTCAGAGGCTTTTCTAGGCATCTCTCAGCTGAAGCAAGGACCAGGTCCTCTAGAGACTTTGTTTAAAGAGGAAAAAACAATGGGCGAGACTTTCTTTCAGAAACAATAAGAGAGAATTCCCACATGAGAGAGGAATGGCAAATTTGCCCACTCACTTCTTCCCAGGGCCCACATGTCCCAGAGCGTATTGCTTCTAGCACCCACTGGCCATAGCAGTGAGGAAGTAGACCCAAACAAAAGCTCAGCCCCAATGCTGAGGTGTCCTTACAATGTACTGTGAAGTATTTGTGTTTCTGAATGGGTGTGTCTTTTGTTCTAGTCCTTTCTCCCTCACAGTGTTTGATTAGTGCCCTAAGCTCTCCTAAACTCCTCACCATTCCATTTCTTTTAGGCTTTTTAGCCTAAAACTTTATCCTATATGCTGTAAATAAATACTTTGGATTGCTTTCCTAGAGTACCACATTGTTTATCCTACTGACTTTCTGACATTCCCATCTCATTAATCTCTAGCTTAGAACAACCTCCATCAAATACATCGGTAGTGTGACTTCCAAACTAGGGATCCTTGAGATGATCTTACATCTGAGGAAACACGTTTGCATTCTTCAGCCAGGCTTGGACAAATACATCAGTTTTACTACTTGCAACTTAACAGTTTTTCTTCCTTACCACCTGATTTGTTTAAATTTTCTATTCTTTCTTCTGTCCTGGTTTCTTGGGTGCCTCAGCTTGGTGGAAGCTAGTCACCTATCTACTGTAAGTATCTGAAAAATGTGGATTTAGTGCTTCATCTGAAGAAGGGAGAATTCACAATGACTGGAAAGGCAAATGATTTTAGACAGGTACATATGGCTGATGTCCAGAGCAGCTAACCTGCTAATTGCCCAACAATACTTACCCTCTTTCCAAATTCAATCTTCCAAACAATGACAGCCTCAACTACACATGCCAGTCTGATATAATACAACTACCTCACAAAGGAAAATATCTTGCATTCTCTCCAATTTGTTCAGTTTCATTAACTGATGGAGTCCAATATTTCTGGGTGATACTCATTCCTTCTTCATTACAGCAATAATCCCTTCTTGATTTTATGTAACTTTTAATAATAAATTATAAAATGAACCACTGCCAACATACCCTATTTATTGAACAAATACACCATTTTTTAATTTGTTCTTTTTAAATATACATGACAGTAGAATATATTTTGATATATTATACATACATGGAGTATAAATTATTCTAATTAGGATCCCATTTTTGTGGTTGCACATGATGTGGAGTTACACTGGTAGTGAAGTCATATATAAATATAGGAAAGTTATGTCCTATTCATTCTACTACTGTCTTTCCTATTCCCATCCTCCCTCCCTTCCCTTCATCCCCTTTTGTCTAATTCAATGAACTTTTATTTTTCCCACCTTCTCCCTTATCATGTATTAGCATCCACATATCAGAGAGAACATTTGGCCTTTGATTTTTTGGGACTGGATTATTTCACTTAACATGGCAGTCTCCATTTCCATCCATTTACTGGCAAATGCCATAATTTCATTCTTTATAACTCAGTAATATTCCATTGTGTATATATACACTACATTTTCTTTATCCATTCATCTGTTGAAGGGCCTCTCAGTTGGTTCCATAGCTTGGCTATTGTGAATTGAGCTGCTGTAAACATTGATGTGTCTGCATCACTGTAGTATGCTGATTTTAAGTCCTTTGGGTATAAACTGAGGAATGGGATAACTGGGTCAAATGGTGGTTCCATTCCAAGTTTTCTATGGAATCACTATCCTGCTTTCCAGAGAGGTTGAACCAATTTTCAGTCCCACCAGCAATGTATGAATGAGCCTTTTCCCCTACATCCTCATCAGCATTTACTGTTACTTGTATTCTTAATAATTGCCATTTTGACTAGAGTGAGATGAAATCTCAATGTAGTTTAAATTTGCATTTCTCTAATTGCTGGTGATATTGAACATTTTTCATATATTTGTTGACCATTCATATTTCTTCTTCTGTGAAATATCTGCTAAGTTCCTTTGCCTGTTTATTAAATAGGTTGTTTTGGTTTTTTGTTTTTGGGTTTTTTTTGGTGTTTTGGGGGTTCTTTATACATACTGGAGATTAATGCTCTATCTGAAGTGCTGGTGGCAAAGATTTTCTCCCATCCTGTAGGCTCTTTCTTCACGTTACAAGACATCATTTGTATGATGCATAGTTATCAATGTTGTTTCACATATAAGAAAAAAGGGGAAAAAATCATGTCATTATGCCATAACTGTAACCATACCATTGTTGTAATAGAAGTTCCAATTTTGGACATGTCAGCATATGCAAAAATGTTCCTACACATATTTCATGGGCTTTAACATATTAAGAAATGAAATGAACAAAAAATAAAGGTAAAGAAAATGAAGATGAAAATTAACAAATGTATACAATATATTCCTGAATGATTAAATAATAAATTAGTGAATATATAAGCATGACATTGTGAGGAATATAGAAAATATTGTTGAATATCACAGTTCTAATTTTTTCAAAAGATCAAAATCTATGGTTAGCACCTATGATTTCCTTCTTCAACTGCCCAGTCCAAGATTACCTTGATAAGAATCTTTACCTGGTATGCTGATGCAGTCCCTCATTCCTTAGGCATCTTAATTCAAAATGGTTCAGTATTCATGGTACTTGCAATTTCCATTAACTTTTTTTTTTTTAATTTTTGTACTGGGGATTGAACCCAGGGGCACTTAGCCACTGAGCCACATCCCCAGTCCTTTTTATTTCATTTTATTTTTGTATTTTACACGAGATCTCACTAAGTTGCTCAGGCTGGCTTTGAACTCACGATCCTCCTGCTTCAGCCTCCTGAGCCACTGGGATTATAGGTGTATGTCACCGTGTCCCGCTCCATTAACTTTTATTTTTGGAAGCATCTCTCAGTTACAGACATCTCGTCCTTGGATGCACTATTGAGCTGTAATTTTATCTACTCTGGAAGGCCTGAACTAATTATCATAACCAACTCAGAGTCCTTGTTTTTTATTTTTTGAATATATATACTATAGTGTGAATATCCAAAACATGCACCTTATAATTTAATGAGGCCATTTGGGTGAAAATATTCTTTCCTCAGGATCCAAGACCTATTAGCATGCAGTATCCAAAGATGAGGCATAGTTGCAAAAAGTGAATTATTGGGTATAATAGTGAGAAAGCCACTACCATTTTTACATTTTGGTGAAATTTTCACCCTCCACAATTGATAAATTCTGGCTATCTGAAAAATAACACTATATATTGTTCTTTCATGTTATACACAGCATTCAGTGAGTACTCCAACTTGGCCAACTGGTGACTCATAGACATACTAATACTGACTCTTCAGTAGGACAATCCATTGTTGCATAAAGCCAACTCTTTCTAAATAATAGGGTAAGTGCCATTACTAATGAATCTGATAGGCACTAGCTTAGCCCTCCATATTATTTTCTTTAAGAATGTTTTCTTATTCAGAAGCAATACTGACTGAGACACAGTTATAGTTTTCAAAAAGTCTTCATTAGGTCCTACAGATGACATTGTTGGCAGAAGGTTCGAGGAAGGGGAAGGAAAATGGACATCCACACTAAGTACTTGGGAAGAAGATCACTGACACTTCCATGTTGGAAGAAGTCTAATATATTCCTTTGGTCCTCAGATTGAGGTTGTTTGGAGTGTGGTGCTATGTATGGGGCCCAGTGTTGGGCTGAATAATTGGCTACACAGTATGTTCTTACCTAGGTCAGCAGTGGTGAAGCAAAATTTCTGTTGAGTCGAAATATGGCTTCCATCCTTGCTGCCATGACAATTTTCTTCTTGAACTCATTCAACACATTCTGAAATAGCTGGAGAAGAACCTGATTAACATCTGAGGAGCAAATAATCTTTTACTATTGAGAAAAGAATGTGAGTTGTGCTGTATTGGATGGAAAGTTCTGTAAAAGTCAGTTAGGTCAAACTAGTTGACAGTGTTGTTCAAGTATTATATGCATTTATTTGTCTTCTATTTGCTCTACTGAGTATTGAAAGAGAGGTGTCCAACTGTAATTCTACATTTATCTTCTTCATTTCGTGCTTTAAAGTTTTAGGGATTTTGGTATTTTCAAGCTCTTTTTAGGAGCTAAAACATTTAGATTTTTTATTCTTTCTTGATTAAGTGACCACTTTGTCATTATGAAATGTCCCTCTTTAACCTTGGCAATATTCTCTATTCTAAAGCATACTTTATCTGATAGTAATAGATTATAACTATCATAGTATGAATTATTCCACTTTTTTACTATTAATCTACTTTATTATTATAAATGAATTTCTTGTAGACAAAATATGATTGGGTGTTGACTTTTTTTTTTTTTTTGTACTGGAGATTGAACTGAGGGGCACTCAACCACTGAGTCACATCCCCAGCCCTATTTTGTGTTTTATGTAGAGACAGGGTCTCACTGAGTTGCTTAGAGCCTTGCCGTTGCTGAGGCTGGCTTTGAACTCTGGATTCTCCTGTCTCAGCCTCCCTAAATGCTGGGATTATAAGCTTGCACCACCGCGTCCAGCTGGATGTTGACTTTTTAAAAAATCCCATCTGACTTTTTGAAAAATCCCTTTCATTGTGATAGGTAGGCCATTTGTATTTAACAAAATGTTTAATGTGGTTTGATTTATACCACCTTGATGTTTGCTTTTTATTTGCCCCATATGTTCTTTGTTACATTTTTATTTTATTTTATTTTTTGCTTTCATTTGGATTGGACATTTTAAATGATTCTATCTTATCTCTTTTGTTGTCTCATTAATTATAGCTCTTTGTCATATTACTTTTGTGGTTCAGAGTTTACGGTGTAAATCTTTAATTTATCATAATCTAGTTGATATTGTACAACTTCACATATAGTATAAGAAAACAGAGGTGACAGACATTCTCCTCTTGTTCTCAATCTTAGTGAGAGTATCTAGTTTCTTACAATTAAGCATGATGTTAGTAGTAGGTTCTTTGTAAATGTTCTTTAGCAAGTTAAGGATGATCTCCTCTGTTACTGAGTGGGAGCTGGATTGTGTGGGCTCCAGGAGTTCTACCTCTCAACCTCCATCAATTCATTCATTATCATTTAAATGGCCCTGCCTATTACTGGCCCCAGCAGTTTTCACTCTGGGAAAGCTATTATTCTCTGTTTTCTATATCTATCCTGTTTCCCGGGGACAATTTTCCCTGCAATCTCAATTCTCTAATAGAAGTAGGAAGAGTCTTTGATTTTTTCTGTTTTTTAGTTTTTTTTTTTTCTTATTGTGGGTATGGAAGGGAAGATGTCCAGACTCTTTACAAGTGAAGTCTCTATAATCTTTTCTGTATGTATTATCAGATGTTTTGAAAGATGTATTAAGGCTTCTCATTAGGCTTAAGAATTTATCTATATTATGCTTTTTCTCTGGTAATAATTCTTGCCTTAACTGTCCATTTTCCTGCTTATTTGGTTTAGCTTTCTTATTTTTGCACAAATATCTTTGTTCTATGTTTTAAGAGCTTCACTTTTAAGCAGCATATTATTTTTTATCAAGGTGGTTTGATAATCTTAGTTTCTTGATAGGAACAGATATTCAATTTACATTTAATATGTTTATTAATCAAAATTGGTTTATGTCTACCATCTTATTATATATCTGCCTATGTTTCTTTTAAACTCCCTTCCTTGCCTTTTTTTATAAAATTAAATAATTAAATAAACAAATATATAATTTTATTGGTCTGTTATCCCTCTATTAACTTTTTACTTTTACATTCTATTCCTACATATTGACAACATGGATAGTTGACTTATCCTTTACTATCCCTCAGCTTATACAAAATCTTAGAAAAATTCAGCCACATTAACTTTTACCTTTCATTATTACTGTCACACATTTAAATTGTATATACATTTCTACTATAGAAGGTATTATTATTATGTTTTTAGACATTCCCAAATCAGGCAATATTCTTTTGGGATTACCCACATGCTTTTCTTCTTCCACTGCTCTTAATTCCTTCCTGTAACCCCAAATTTCTCCATGTATTTTTCTTTCAGATTGAAGAATAGACGAGTATTTTTTTAAATGGATGTTTGCTAGTAACCAATTCTTTCACTTTTTCCTGTCTAAAAAACATCTTCATTCATTTAATTTTTACAACTTATAGAGTTCTAGGTTGGTGGTAGTTGTCCCGCCCCCCTCCAGCAATTTAAAGATATCATTCCATTGCCATCTGGCTTCCACTATCTCTATGACCACTTAGCTATTAATTGTGGTGCTGCTTTTGGGTCTTATATTCATTGGTTGCTATTACTAGTTTTTCTCTGTCCTTGTTTTTTGGATGAGTCTTAGACTTTTGTCCTCCCTGTTTGGTACTTTTAGAACTTCTGGGATCTGATGATTGATATCTTTTATCGATTTAGGAAAGTTCTAGAGCATTGTTGATTCAAATGTTTCTTCTGTCCTGTCTTTCTCTTCCTTTTCTGGGAATCTAATCACACATACTGGGTATTTTCTGAGCATTACATGGCTATACTGCACTTTTTGTATTTTTTCCTTTCTTTTTTCTACTTTTGTATAAATATTTTTATGTTGATATTTCAGTTTACTAATTTAGTCTGATGTGTCCAATCTGTTGTACATCTCTTCTTATGATTTCATTTATTTTTGATTCTAGAATTTTCATTTTATTAGTTTTGTGAATTTTAATTCTTTGGTCAGTATCTTGATCTTTTTGTCTGTTTTTCCATATTTTCATTTACCCTTTCAACATTTTTATCATACTTATCTTAATATCTTTGTCATCCCAATCCTGTATCTGGATTCTTTTAGGCTACCTCTATTTTTTTTTTTCTTGGTACCGAGGATTATACTCAGGGGTACTCAACCACTGAGCCACATCCCCAGCCCTATTTTGTGTTTTATGTAGAGACAGGGTCTCACTGAGTTGCTTAGCGCCTCGCTATTGCTGAGGCTGACTTTGAACTCGTGTTTCTCCTGTCTCAGCCTCCCAAAGTGCTGGGATTACAGGCATGCACCACTGCGCCTGGCTCCACTTCTATTTTTTTTTGTTGTTGTTTTTTCTTTGATTTTTGATCATGTAGTTTTAGATGGGGACCAATAAAAATCATTCTAGTGATTTTTATATATAATAATTGCTGAAGCTCAAGAGGATGCTATTCGTCCAAAGAAACTTGATCTTTTTTTTTTTTTACTGGGCAGACAGGTTGTTCACTGGTCATTTTAATTTCATCACAATTTAGCTGATTTAAGATTAGATTTTCAAGGGCTGGGGTTGTGGCTCAGTGGTAGAATGCTTGCCTCACACGCATGAGGCACTGGGTTCGATCCTCAGTACCACATACAAAATACATAAATAAATAAAATAAAGGTTTAAAAAGAAAAAAAAGATTAGATTTTCAGTTCTACAAAGATTCAGTATACATTCAGTTTACCCTTTTCCTTCTTAAGTTTCAATTAGGAGACTGTTGTATTCTATGTGGTCCCACATTCTGGTAAGAACCAAATTCTAATCTTTGTCTTACAATATACAGAAAAAACTTGTTTTGATTTTAAGAAACCTATTATTTAACTTTTTAGTAAATTCCTTAATGCAGCCTCAGTATTCAGCAAATGTCTGGAGAGAAAAAAAACAAAACAGCCATGGGCTTGATGTCCTATTATGGACAATGTTAAGGCCCTAGTATAAGGTCCCCAAAATTCATGTTGGAATCCTAATCCCCCAGTACTTTGGAATGTGGCCTTATTTGGAAATAGGGACTTTGCAGATGTAATTAGTTAAGATGAGGTCATATAGAGTAAGTTGGGCCCCTAATCCAAGATGACTTGTGTTGTTATATAAAGGGGAAATTTAGAATAAATATTCACAGAAGAATACCATGTGCATATGAAGGCAGGGATCAAGGTGAAGTTTTCTACAAGTCAAGAAATGCTACAGATTACAAGCAAACTACCAGAAATGAGGAAAGAGGTATGGAACAGATCTAACTTGGTGATGGTAAAAGTGAAATTGAACCAAGTGAGCAAAAACATAAACACTGCTTCCAGATTGTAATTCAGGCCTCAGCTGAACAGAGACAGCACTGATCAAGAGGGAGACCAGGCTGCTCTGTGAAAAAAGAGAGATGTAAGCTTTCCTTGATTTGCTAGGGTAGGCTAAAGTCTGGCAATTTTCCATTGGTCAGGGGCACTATTCCAAAGATGTTAATTCTTGTGCAAGATTTGGACCAAAGTCAACTTGCCTTAGAAACTGCTGAGTTACTCTTGCTGCTAGCGCTGTCATCCTGTGCAAGTGTCCTAGCCTTGTGGTTCAGTCTGGGCCTTATGATAGGGCTGAAGGACTTTAGGCCTTTGGGCTGCTACAAGTGCTGAAAAAACACAATGGTGGGGTGGAAGAAAACATACACCCGTTCCAACAAGCAATCAACATGTCTACATGTAGCAACAAGTAAAATCTGACCCAAAGTAGAGGCAGCAAAAGAGGAAGATATAATATGAAGACAGGGATGCCAAACTTTTTCATCCCATTCTAGTCAACCATCAGACACCTTCAGGCCCAAGTAAAAAGTCAGCATTTTCAGCAGAATCCGCTTCAAGGCTCTGAAAAGCAATCCAGGAAACCACTGTCACCATAATCCACCCATCAGAGGTGTTCTCTACAGCAAAGCTACTGGGAAACCAATGTTTTGCCCAGCTATGTAACCTCCAAAATTAGGATTTTTATGTTGACTTAGAACAAGCTAGAGGACTTATTTAGGTTTTTCCTTGGAAACAATTTCAATTTGTACAAATATACAGCTTTTGTTGTTATCAGAGGCTCAAGATAGATTGAAAAGAGCACCTGAGGAGGGAAGAGCTTACCATGTTACAAAGGGTTATAGTTGAATGCACCCAGGGGTTTATTTTGTTGCCCCAGCCTTTTGTCCCACCATGGTGGTCCCTGACTATCTCACTGTCATCCTTCAAAAGGAACCAGACTTATTAACTGTCGCCCAAACTATTAGATAATAGAAAACACATTTCTGTTTTTTTGAGTACCAGTTTATGGTACTTTGTTACAGTGGCTGCAAATCAATATGCTAAAATGGGTCTTCAGTCTCTAAAATCTCTCTCTCTTCTCTATTTGGTACTGGGAATTGAACCTAGGGCTGCTCTAACACTGAGCTATGTCCCCAACTCCTTTTGTTTTTCAGTTTGAGACAGGGTCTTTCCAAGACACTTTTCCTCCTCTAAGTTTTCTTGGCAGGTATTCTGGTCACAGCAGCAAAAAGCTGACTAACACAGGGGTCATGTTTCCTTCTTTGTTTCCTTCTAATAAAATAATGCTCAGTTCAGGATCTGCTTCCCAAGACTTCACTTCTTTTCCTTTATGATGGATGCTCAAAAGGTGAAGAACCTCAAATGCTTTCCTTTTTTTAATGGTGTTGGGGATTGAACACAGGGCCTTGTGCATGAGAGGAAAACACTCCACCAACTGAGCTATATCCCCAGCTTCAAGTGCTTTCCTTTGAGTACTCTATTGACATAATTCTTCAGTCATTTTTCTAACATCTCAAAATAAATGAACAGTTTGATGTATCTTTCCCATTAGGGTATTATAAAAAATAAAATGTGTTCACTGTCTAACATCCTTCTGATGTTTTCTGGAAAGCATAGATATTTGCCATAGTTGAAGTGCTATAATTATTCTCTTGTGGTCATTAATTTTATGTGTCAACTTGATTGGGCCATGGGGTTCCCAGATATTTGGTTAAATTTCCTAGATCTTCAACTTGCAGACAGCAGATTGTCTGAATTCTCAATCTGAAAACTCACGTGAGCTAATACCTTATAATCTCTCTACCTCTCTCATGAATGGATGGAGAGAGAGAGAGAGAAGAAGAGGAGAGAGAGAGAGAGAGAGAGAGAGAGAGAATATTGATTCTGTTTCGCTGGAGATCTCTAACTTTACTTTCAATGGTTATTCAAAAATAAAACTATTTAGTAAGCCCAAATTAACACTATGCTTAATCAATTTACAGAGTTTTTGAGACAGAACCATGGAGTATTAAAAAAATAATGAGAATGTAAATCTGATAACAATGGGTTATTCTTGGTTTCTCTACTAATATTTTAATAGAAAAATTAGAAATTTTCACAGGGAGTCCTTCTAAAGTATAACTCACCAACTAGCAAGACTTGCAACTCTAAACATATTTAGAATTATAACATAAGTGAGACAAATTATTGCATTATCAATCTAATTTTATTTGACTATTCAGAATTCCCCTGAATTTTGTCTTTGGTTTGTGCTATGGCACAAAGTATACCACATTTTTTCAAAACATAGTTGGGTATCCAAATGAGTGATATAAATTTTTAAAAATTTTTATCTTCAAATTAAGAAATGTTTATCAAAATAAAATCTTCTTAGTGCCAAATACACTAAAATGTGATCAATATGTTTGAAAACCATGGTTAAAGAAAATAGGAAAAAGCCAGGCATGGTGGTGCATGCCTGTAATCCCAGCGGTTTGGGAGGTTGAGGTAGGGGGATAGTGAGTTCAAAGCCAGCCTCAGCAAAAGTGAGGTGCTAAGCAACTCAGTGAGACCTTGTCTCTAAATAAAATACAAAATAGGGTTGGAGATGTGACTCAGTGGTTAAGTGCCCCTGAGTTCAATCTCTAGTACCAAATATATATATGTGTGTGTGTGTGTGTATATATATGAAATAAGAGGGGCCAAGGCCAAGGCCAAGTATATTCTGATAATCATGTTCTTGGAGGTCATTTTTGAGCATTTTATTGGCTCATGGTTATATTGCTGTTCCATTGAAAGAGCTGTTTGTGACTTCTCCGAATTGGCATTTCCTCACACCATTTATGTATTTTATCACAGCCTGGATTACTACTGCTTGAAATTTAATGAATTACATACAGAAGGATGCACATACAGTATAGCAATACAAGTCTGTGGTGACATGTCTTACTTTGAGGCAGGGACAGTCCTTCTGCCTCCTCACACCTGTTTGTGATAAGTTCTACTTTATTAGGGGATGCAACCTTCAGCATCCATACTTGGGTCCTGGCAGGTAGCTTTTTATTTATTCACTTAACTCACAGAATTCGAGCACTTATGAACTCAGGAGTTAAAAAACTTAAGCTAGTGATATGGTTCAGGGTACAGTGCTTGACTCACATGCATGAAACCCTGAATTCTATCCCTAGCACCACACAAAAAAAACAGTTATATAAATAAAAAACAAAACATTTTTAGAAAAACAAACTCAAGAAATTCAGAGTATATTAGAAAAGAATGATGAGAAACTCACATAAAACAAATTCATGCATTTTGGTGCATACAGGGATAAATTTATACAGGAAATACAACATGAGAAGGATTTAAAATGACAATAAGGTACTTTTAAAGCTTTCAGTCTACAAAGCAGATTAAAAGTTTGAATTCCTGTTGTACTGCCTAAGTCTAGGACCCTTAGCAATTGTTATAATAGCTAGTGGTGAATATTAGCTATTATAATACTTACAATATGACATGTTGACAGTGACAGCTATAGGAATAGGCACTCAATGTATATAAATTTGTTGATAATTTATTATTATTGTCTCCATTTTAATTTTAATGTTATAGTTGAGGAAATTGAGATACAGAGAGATGAAGTGGTAGAGGACTTTTATCAATCAGACTGTCTGGCTTAATGGAGCATATCCCTAACCATTTGAAAACACCATCTCTCAGTCAGGTGCCATGGCACAGGTCTGTAATCCCAGCTACTTGGAAGGCTAAGTAAGGGGGATCACAAATTGGAGGTCAACCTGGGCAACATAGCCAGACCCTGCTTTAAAATAAAAAGAAAAAAGAAGCCAGGCCTGGTGGTACATGTCTGTAATCCCAGCACTTTGGGAGGCTGAGACAGGAGAATCGCAAGTTCAAAGCCAGCCTCAGCAACAGCAAGGCACTAAGCAACTCAGTGAGATCCTGTCTCTACATAAAAACACAAAACAGGGCTGGAATAGTGGCTCAGTGGTTGAGTTCAATCCCTGGTACCAAAGGAAAAAAAGAAAACAAAATACCAACTATTTAGTAAATAGTCATTATACATTTATTTATAAAATGAATGAATCAATCATCATCCAGTGATAAAAGAGTGAATAAAATAATGAATGAATAGCAAAAAGCAAATGGAGAAATCCAGAAATCATTTAGTTAATTTTTATTTAAAAACATATGCCATAAATTAAATAAACTAATAAAAAATTAAAAAAAAACATATGCCATAAATTATTTGGATCTAAAAAACAAAGCATATCTCTCCTTTGGGGCAGGGACGTTAGTACCTCTTTTACATGAGTCAAAAAATATCACGATTTCCCTCACTTTGTGCATCTCAGCACAGGACTTGCTAGAGCCTCCTCCACATAATTACTTGCCTTACCAAGGGACAGGAAAATTAGCGGCCTCCCAAAACCTGCTTCT
>CM053406.1:23920811-23949927 GCA_028644305.1 Xerus rutilus
TGTGGTACTGGGGATTGAACTCAGGGGCACTTGACCACTGAGCCACATCCCCAGCCCTATTTTGTGTTTTATGTAGAGACAGGGTCTCACTGAGTTGCTTAGCGCCTCGCCATTGCTGAGGCTGGCTTTGAACTCGCGATTCTCCTGTCTCAGCCTCCCTAAGTGCTGGGATTACAGGCTTGAGCCACCGCGCCCGGCTTCGAATGATTCTTTAATGTTCAAAGAAATTCCAAAAATTGCTCAAAATCAAATACAAAATCAGTGAGATAACACTTTGAAATTATGACATTAAGTAATTTTTCTGACAGGTTTTTTTTTTCACCAATTAGAAGCTTTGGAGGTGTAGTAAATATTAACATTGACTTTGAGGTACGTGTTTACATTTTACTCCCTGTCAGTTCTAAACAGTTGAAGTAAAATTGTGATTTAAAAAATTAATTGTGTATAGCGCTTTTAAATGAAGTTAAAAATCAATGGATATAGAAAATTTAGCAATATCAAAAATTTTTTAAAAGAAAATAAAAATATCAGGCCAGATTCTGGAGAAAGCCATAAGTAACATTTGATAGACATTTTCCCCAAACTTCTTTTGGAAAAGGCAATGTGTAAAATGTATGTAAAGTATAAGAAAGGGATCATTTTATATATGCTATTTTATAAAATTCTTACTATTTATAGAAAATATTTATTTATTAAATAAATTTATTTATTAAATAAAATTAATAAATAAATAATAAAATTAATAAATTTATTTATTACATAAATAAATTTATTTTCTAATTATTCTTTGCTGGTTATAAAAATGCAATTTGTATATTTAGGGAGGGGGCCTACTGGGACTTGGACCCAGAGATGTTTTACCATTGAGCTACATTCCCAGCCCTTTTTATTTTTTATTTTGAGACAGGATCTTGCCAAGTTGTTTTGCTGAGTGTACTACTGTTGCCAAGGCTGGCTTATAACTTGGGATCTTCCTGCCTCAGCCTCCCAAGTCACTGGGATTATAGGCATGTGCCACCATACCAGACTAGCTGTTGATCTTACAACAGGTTAATAACAGGTTAGTTATTAAACTAACCTGTTCGTTCTTGTAATTTGTCTATGGATTTCATTGCATTTTTGTACATAGAAAACATACAAAATAATGAATAATGATAATTTCAAATTTCCCCTACCAGTTTTTGTACCTATTTTTTTCCTATGTTACTAGGACCTCCAATTCAAGATTAAAGAGAAATAGTGATGCCAGAAATTATTCTTGATATTAAATACTTTGAATACTTTACCACAGAAAAAAATTTGCATTTTTGTGAAAAAAATATGAATGGAAGTAGAATATTATTAAATGACTTTCCCTGCATCTATTAATCTGTTATTGTGACTAACAGACTGTAATTTTAAACATATTTACATTGTTAAAATATTTCCCACCTGATTGTAGTCAGTTATTATCAAGTCAGGTTTTCTTAAAGTTAATGCAAATTATCTCAAAATTCTTTCACATATAATGTCTGCAAGCACCAGACAGCAACTTAATCAAAGCTTCCATCTTTAAGAAAGAAGACAGTTGAGGTGAACTCCACATTGCCAAAGCTCTCTCCCTAAGAATCTTTTCCAAACTGTGATGCCAGGAACAGAGTCCAAGCAGAGGGTAACAGTCTCACTAGGTGGAAGAAACAGCAGAATTCAGGGTTGCCAAGGCAGCTAGGATTTGGGGCAAAGTAGATGAGGAATCTCAAAAATGCACTAAGTTGCATATGCCCATAGCAACATTGTGGGAGACCAGCTTAGCTATGGGAGTCTGCAATGCTTTGCAAAGATTCATAGGGTCTTCAGAGTTCTAGGAGACATTGGGCTTTTGCCTCAACCAGAAGAGAATAAACATGTTGTACTAAGAGTAAGGACTTCAACCTATGAAAGAAAGCAAAATTAAATTAGACCCTCTCCAGTAAAAGCTCATATGGTTTGACAAATCAAGATAAAACAATAATTTGATTGTCTATCAGAAAAATAGAGCCTAACACTCTTCAGAGAGTGATAAAATAGTCTAAAGTTCCTATAATGCATCATCTTAATTGTCTACCATACAATTAAAAAAATAGAAAAAATTCAAAGAAACAGGAAAATATTCCAATAATGAAGACATAAAATAATCAATATCTTGATCACAGAGATGATCATATTTTATTATTTTAAGTTAATCTGTTCAAGAAAATGAAGTAAAATATGGACAAAATGAATAAAAGCTAGAGGATTTCAACAAAAATTAGAAATCATTCAAAATCAAATGAATATTCCTGACAATATTTATTAAGTGTTGGTGAGAAGTAAAGCAACTGGAACTCCCATACATTGCTTGTAGAAGTGTAAAATAGTACAACCACAGGAAAATAGTTTGGTAGCTTTTTGATCATGTTAAATGTGTACTTGCTGTATGACCCCATAGTTCCATTGATAGATATTCACATAATCTAAAAAGAAACATATATTCATCTAAAGATTAGTACACAAATGTTCATGGTGATTTTATTCATAATATTCCCAAACTGGAAATAACCAAATGTCTATCAAGTTGTAAATGCATAAATTAGGATAGATTATTATATATTCAGATAATGGACCACTTCTTTATTCCTTTAAAAGAAATTTAAAGAGCATGTGTTAAGTAAAAGAAGTCAGATACAGAGACAGAGCGGTCTCTGATTCAGCTCATCCAGGTTTCACTGCCACCACCATGCCACGCGGGAGCCAAAGCACGGTCGCTCGCCCAGCCAGTCGTCCCGCAGCACCTTCTGCCCCACCTGCCCATCTACTGCCCTCAGCAGCCACCCCCACTCCTGCCCCTTCGGGCCAGCTAGGTCTCATGGCACAGGTAGCATCCACGGCCGCTGGGGTAGCCATGGGCTCTGCGGTGGGACATGTCATGGGCAGTGCCTTGACCAGAGCCTTCAGTGGAGGACGCTTGGAGCCAGCCTGCCCAGCCTGCTGCCCAGCAGGTCCCTACCCGTGCTGCCCACTACAGATGGGGCCCTGCTCCTATGAGATCAAGCAATTTCTGGACTGCTCGACCACTCAAAGTGACCTGTTTCTGTGTGAGGGCTTCAGTGAGGTCCTGAAACAGTGCAAGTATAACCATGGTCTGAGCTCTCTGCTCTGAAGATGTTGGTGCAGACTCAATGGCCAGCTCTGAGAAGGCTCCTGGGTCATAACCCTACACCCACCCCATCCCCTCAACCAACAGATGGACCATGATGACAGATTGTACCTGGGATTGGGAGTACGAAGGTTTCTTACTCCATAGATAACTCAGGACACAAATGTGCAATTAAAGAGTTTATTTTAGACCACACACACACAAAAAGAAATCAGATACAGAAACTGCACACTCTATCATTCATCTATATGAATTTCTAGAACAAACAAAACTATAAGAACAGAAAAGAGATCACTGGTTGTGGGAGGTGGGGATAGGGAGACAGCAATGTGTGGAAGAGAAAAATCCATGCATATTTGCAAACCAGAGGGTGTGTTTATATGTGGAATGCAATGTCTAGGGTGGCCTGGAGAGGATAGTCAGTGTCCAATTATAAAGACATTTGGATTTTCTTCTGTAGTAAACAGGGAGAAATCAATAGTGATTATAAAGGAGACTTGGAAGCTTGAAAATGATATGACCAGATATATATATATATATAAAACATAAAACTTATCATTTCAAATTTTTTTCAGGTGGACAGTTCAATGGCATGAAATACATTCACAATATTGTGGAACCATCATCACCAACCTCCAGCGTTTACTTATCTCCCCCAACCCAAAGACCCACATATGTGTTTTGTAATGAACTTTGATGGTATTGTAGGGATGGTGTGAAGTAGGGGGGTTCTCAAGATACACAAATTTGAAGGTCCATTTGAGAGCTGGGACAATGAGTGATGAATATTGGTGTAGGGTATTAGAAAGAGAGAAGAGGAGGGAGTTATGAGATGCATTGACTAGTCATGGGAAATACAGGAGAAACTGTGCCCAAAGGAAACTATTTCTCACTTAGACAATTGGGTAGACAACAGAAGCAATTAAGTCAGATACCCTGAATGCAGAAAAATGGATGATAGGATAGCAATGCTGAGTGTAGGATACACTGAATTTCTAGAGCTTACCATCTAAGTAAAGAAGTAAGGGACAACCATAGGTTTGTGTCATTACCATAGAGATGATGATGGAGAGATTTTTTTGGTCATTATTCACTATGTGGAAACAGAAACAAATTAAGAAAAATAACCAAAAACTGATGAAATAATAACAACAACAGAGCCAGGTGCAGTGGCACAAGCCTGTAATCCCAGCATTTAGGGAGGCTGAGACAGGAGAATCGTGAGTTCAAAGCCAGCCTCAGCATTGGCGAGGCTCTAAGCAACTCAGTGAGACCCTGTCTCTACATAAAACACAAAATAGGGCTGGAGATGTGGCTCAGTGGCTGAATACCCCTGAGTTCAATCTCCAGTACAAAAAAAATAAAAAATAACAATAACAATAAATATGACAAATGTTATTTTACATTTTTATTTTTTTAAATTTATTTATTCTAATTAGGTATATATGACAGCAGAATGCATTTTGATTCATTGTACACAAATGGAGGACAACTTTTCATTTCTCTGGTTGTACACAATGAAGAGTTACACCATAAGTGCAGTCATACATGTACCTAGGATATTTTTGTTCATCTCATTTTACCATCTTTCCTGTCCCCATGTCATTTTTATTATTTTTAATCAGCAGATAACATGTATGTAGTACAATGTGATATATATGTTATATATATATGATACACACACACATCTCCACCCATGCTGTGGAATGATAAAATCAAACTAACATATCCATCACCTCATTTACTTATTTTATTTTATTTATTTATTTTTGGTACCAGGGATTGAATTCAGGGGTACTCAACCATTGAGCCACATCCCCAGCACTATTTTGTGTTTTATGTAGAGACAGGGTCTCACTGAGTTGCTTAGTGCCTCACCCTTGCTGAGGTTGGCTTTAAACTCGCGATTCTCTGGTCAGCCTCTCAAAGTGCTGGGGCCTCATTTACTTATTTTATATAAAAAGACATTAGAAATTCACTCTCAGCAATTTAAAAATATAAAATACATTATTATTAACTATAATCATCCTGCTATGAAGTAGATATCACAAAATTATCCTTATTGTCTAAAGAAAACTTGGGTATCAGAAAAAAAATAGAAAAAAATGAACTAGAATGTGAAAAGGCATTTTGCAGAAAGGGAAACTCCAAGGGCTATCAAGTATAAAAATAGACACTCAAATCAATTAATAATCAGAAAAAATACATGTTTAAAAAGCAATGAGCAGCAATTGCACAACCATTAGACTGGCAAAAGTTAGATTTCAAATTACCAAATGGAATTGCTGGTGGAGTCACTGAGCACTCTTGTGCTTGGAGTCTCCATTCCTGGTCTAAAACCCAGAGAAATTCTTATTCAGGATGATAAGGTTTATGTACTAGAATGATCCTTGGTCTTATTTTCCCCAGCTTTGGCAATGCTGGAGACTGAAACCAGGATGCTCTACCTATGAGCTATACCCTGGGCTCTTTTCATTTCATTTTGAGACAAGATCTCACTAAGTTGCTGAGGCTGGCTTGCAATCCTCCTGCTTCAGCCTCCAGAGTCACTAGGATTCCAGGTATGCCACAGTGTCCAACTTTAATATATTAAAGAACTATGAAATAAAAACATTTAAAATACATTAAAACATACACTAACATTTTGGTTTACCTCCCTATAAATTTCTCTGGTAATTTTTTATAATACTTTATTTTAAAAAGCAAATTTGGTCTCAAAATACAAAGACTGTTATATATACTCTACTATTTTTAATTTACTTTCCTTATAGTAAGGCATATATAAAATATATATTTCTAGGATAAGAATTGTAATCATTGCATACATCCCCATATCATGCTTGAATCATTGGATTGTGTTTCCATACATTCTAATTATATTTCTTTATATATATGTCTACATATATGTAAACACACATGCATATATTTGGCATACACTTCCAATTTATCTTAGCAGTAGTTGTATTTACCTTATTCTAGAAACATCAGTGACTTTCTTAACCATTTCAATTCTTGTCCTTTTTGCCATTTTAATCAATGACTTAGATGAAGACAGTGATGCTGTCCTAATCAAACTGAGAGATGAAAGAAAGTTGAAAACCAGATCTTGATTCACAAACTAAAATGATGAATAAACATTAATAAGAGAACATATAACTGGGATTAACGTGAGGTTGTATGATGGACCACATCCAGAGCAGCAAGGCGTGAATAAAGCAACGTGTCAACAGATCCTAAGGATTTTAGGCCAATGTGAATCCACAGGGCAATGAGGTTGCTGAGGGTCAACAGGGCCTTAAATTGTATCCATGAAATCAGGCAGAGTTCTGCTCCATTTTCCACTTCAGGCATTTGTGGAGATGGGCTCAGTTCTGGAAATCTCACTTGGAGAGGAAGGTATCTAACCAAGGAATATTTGGAAGCAGGAGACAGAAGGTAGAAACCACCACATGAAGAACTGCTTAAAAATATGTGGGTTCTGTACTTGGAAAAGTCTGGATCAGGCACTAAAGGTGTCTTCACAATTGTTAAGAAGAGATTAGATGTCCCTTCGGGGATCCACTTAACTGGAGTTTCATGCAGACAGATTTCACTTAGCATGCGCTTGTCAAAACTGACCAATCAGAAGAAGGCACCTCTGTAGAACAATGAGACCCATTCGTGAAAGGATCTTTGCAGGACTCTCCAGTTCCCTGGTCTGGAACACCATCCAAGAGATCCCTGACACAGTGGAGGATTATATGGGGTGACTTCAAAAAAGTTCCATTTCCCACTCTAAGGTTCCAACCTTAATTATCAAGTGAGAATGAATCATCTGCCAAGATCCAAAAACATTCAGGGAGAACATGTTTCTGAATCTGCAATCTTAATCAGCATGACATTTTCACATACTTTTGCAGGAATGTAAGTATTTCATGAACCAAGAATACCTATATATTTTTCAACTGGTCCCATTCTCAGAATCACTTTATACTTTCCCTTAAATTAAACCAATCACTGTCACTCTCAAATTTATCATTTGGGCTCCTCTAGTGGTTAATTGCCTCAGCTAATGTGCTGAAGAAGTCCACTTGAAGGTAGCTAGTTTGGTTTCACTAAGGTGTGACTTCAATCAAGTGCGAGGTGCAATGCAGTTTCAGAACCATTTATCAGCAAGTAGTTGGTTGATGTGAATTTCTACACCTCCTCCTACCCCATTGCCAACCACTTTTCCGAATCGAGAGTGGGAAGGGAGTTGAGTTCCTGAAGCCCTGACTATGTGTTTTAATGACTTTAGCCAAATGCTGTCTTTGGAGAGTTTTGAGGTGCCAAGCCAAAGAGGCCATGTGTGACAGATAGGAGACAAACTAGCCTCAGGGAGAGTGTGCTGTCTGTGACGGGTTTCACAGTGCTCTCTAGGGTAGAGATAAGCAATCAGAGAGCAGGACACTTATAGGTTGTGTTCCTCTCTGCTTCCACCAAGTCGCTGGTACATAGTGGGCAGACAATATGTTTGCTGCTGAAGGAGTGAATGAGAGAATATGAACAAATGAGTGGGTGGCTGATGGCCGACAGATGGCACCCAGGAAGGAGCTGCTTTCCACTTTAAGTTGAGCATGTCAGGGTTCAGCTCCAGTTCCTGAGCTCAATTTCTGCCCCTCACCAGACCAACTCCCCTCTGTTGAACGTGATGATCATGGTGCCTGTGGGTAGAATGTACTCTGGGAGAGAGGATGGCTGCTTGATATGAGAGATGATATCAGAGATTAGTTAACCGTATGGGCTGAGTCCCAGGGGACGTGTGTGAAATGAATCAGATTAAACAAAATTGATAATGTGAATGCTTAATCAAACAGACAAAGGTAGTCTGCGCAGCTAATTAGGGGCAAATAGAGCGTCCCTCTTGTACCTCATTTAACTGACAAATTGTGCAGACAGTTTTAATGGGAGTCTGTTTAGCAAAGAGAAGGCTGTATAGTTGACAGCTTGGCAAAATGTGGTTTCTGTAACACCACATGATGCTTATGGAAATTAGCCTGGTGCAGCTGAGCTCTGAGCAGTCCTAGGTTGTGCAAATCACGGCAAAACGGACCTTTCATAGCCTGCTGGCCATTGCATTCTTAAAGGCAAATAATTCCTTATTGTTTAATATTTGGAAAGGTTGTAGAGTTTAGACTCCAAGTAGTAAATGAAATCTGGTATTACCAGACCCAATGCATAAGTTGAAGTGAATATGAGCAAAGCAGAATCACCATGATGACAGAATTCTCAGCTGGACACTCTGACTTAGACTCAGCAAGGCAACTTCAGGAGAGCAGAGTGTCCTACGCATGAATATCATGTAGTATGCAAGAGGTTCAAAGGTTTAGATAAATCATACCTCAGTCTTCCGTGTTTTAACCAATAGCTCAGCCTCTCAGCCTCTTGCCCCCATTCTGTCTTCCATGCCTAATAAGCTCTCCTTTCCCCAAAGACAGTGCCTTCCTCCTCCTCTGACAATGTCGCGTCTATGGACTTGCCATGTTGTTGGAGACCGTGAGAGAATTTCTGGCCATACTTGCCATGAACCACATCATTTGCTGCTCTATGGACAATGAGAAAGACTAAAGCTAGCACTGGAGTGGGGACAGAAGGCTCTCAGCAGCTTTCCTGTGGGCCTGGCTCTCCGAATGCTGTGTGCAGTGCAGTGCTCGGTTGCAGGCAAGTAGGTGTTCCAGGGACAAATGGAGTCACAAGGTTTGCATTGGCCTGTGTGCCAGTGACAGGATGTCATTGTCTGAATGCAGGGACTGGAACTTGTGGTTGGATTTGCATTGTGGAGATGAGCTTGCCCCCCGTGGGCACCCATGCATGGCTCGCAGTGTCTACTCCACTAAAGGGAGGAAGGCCACGCATGACGAGTATTCGTTTAATGAAGTGATTTTTGTGAATCACTCCACCAGTCAGACATGGTCCTTTCTGGAAAATGAACAGTTTTGCATAAAACGGTCCATTAGTGTCATTGGAGAGGGTCTGACCTCTCACAGAGGAGAGGGCTCCTCTGCAAGCCTAGTCAAGTGGAACTACTGGAGCTGTGCTGGGACTTGGAAGACTCCGTCTCTGTTCCCCAGGGAATCACCCTGCACTGTGATGCACTAAATGCAAAGACAAGAGCAACTAGACTTTCAGTTTTTGAAGAATGAATTTGGCAAAGTTGGCCAAGCACTTTAATGACTCAATTACAAATGGCTTATAAGTTACTGCAAAGTCTATTTATTAATTTTAAAAAATTTAAACCAGAAGAGTAACCATGTTGTGATCACACCAAAGCCATATACATATTCAAACTGTATTGGCACTAGCACAATCAAATTCATTTCTCAAAATTCTGAAGTTTAGCCTTTACTTTCTTGAGCAATAGAATATTACACACAATTGAGGATTTGGAAAAACACATTTGCAAAGTGAGTGATGTCATTTGGAGTCACTATGAAAAGAACTTTTACATTTTCTTTATTTTTTTGCTATGTTTAAATTTACTAAATTCATTGTTTTCTTTTAAGAGAAGGAGAAAATAGAATTAATAAAAGGAAGATATTAAAAACAAGGAAAGAGGTTCTGCAAAGGAAAAAAATTACTGATTATATCCTATAAAACATCAGGAGCGGGGCAGCGATAGAGAAGATAGTGGTATGAATCAAACATTTCTATGTACGTATATGAATACACCAAAATGAATCTCAACATCATGTACATCCACAAGACTGAGATCCTAATTAGGATAAGTTGTACTCTATGTTTGTATAAATATGTGAAAATAGACTCTGCTGTCATGTTTAACTAAAAAGAACAAATTTAAAAAAAAAAGAAATGCATTCATGTCCAAGAAGGTACTGTTGCTTTCCACTTTGGCAGCTTGACCATTCCCAGAATCCATTTTATGTACATGAAAGCTTGCAAAATATTCTGATCCTTGGGATTATTAACCTCATGCATGGATTATCCATCTTGTACAGTAGATGGACACAATCATAAAAAGATACATGTAACAATAGCTGCATAGAAAAATCTGAAATTCCATATTAAATCAGTAGTCTTTAACTTTTAAGACACATAAAGGAAATAAAATGTAGCATTTTGATTACATTATTAGATACATGGTCCTATAGATAAATCTACACTTTGGATTACCCATGTTAACAGATAGATGTTAACAGTCAAATTTTTTTTCAAATTCTACTTTGAAGGAAATTACAAAGTAATATGGAATTCAATAATAATGGAAAGAGGCCCACAACTGAGGGAAGACTTTGGGCTTCAACTATCCAGATTCGTTCTGGGAACGGCGTGGTCACTCGACCTCTTCAAGACATCGGCATTGAAAGTGATGTGGAGCAACGTTCATTACTGATGGCATGTCATTTACACACAAATAATAGATAACACTCAGCCCTCACCAAATCCAGCGGATTCCTAAATTATTAGGTACCACATTGCAGAGAATAACAGCTTCCCTATGAAGCTTACTTGCCCTTATAAGGTAGACCTGGCTATTGGATAGGTAGGGATCTTTGAGCCTTAGGAAGAGGCCAGAAAAAGGAAGGAGAATGTCCACCAAGATCAGACCAGCATTCCATGGTTAAAGATGCTCTGTGCAGTCCAAGCAAGCAAAAAATTAGATTAATAAAAGAAAAAAGAAAGAAAGAAAAAGGAAAAAGGCTATCAGAACTCAGGCAGATAAGATTTAAAGAAATTTGAATTTTTGCCTTAAATCAACATTTCTAATATTTTTCCAGCTGCTAATTTAAAAAAATGACAAAATTACTTGATAATTTAGGCCGAAACTTTCCCTCTGTCTTTCTAGCCCTACTTTATTTCACCTATTTTTACATTTAGTGGAGTGATTCTGGCTGTATAAATCTGACTTTTGCTTACAAAATTCAGCATCCAGCAATCTGTTGCAACTAACATATTTGATGTTTGTTCCCAGGTAACTTTCTCATTCTTGATCTTAGGTACATGTCTGAATGATGGCCAAACACCTACAGAGCAGAGAAAAAATTCAGACACTACTGCACTATCTTTTACTCATGTGATTGACAATTTAACTTTTTTATGCAAGTTTAAGTGGCATGTCAACATAAGCCGTTTGTGATGACATTTAGTCACAATACTTGTGATTAGTTAGGAACTATTGAATGTGATAGCAAATTGTTATATTTTACTACTTAATTTCATATCTTGAATTATTAGACAAAATTATTTTCAGAAGTATCAAAACAAATGTATCCTTCTAAGAATGTTTGGAACAAATAGTTTTTAAATGATTACTAAGGACACACATGCACACACACACAACATACAACAAGTTAATCTCTGTCTTGTCCTTCAAATCTATGTTTAGTAAAGTGTTCCACATTTTAGCTTGAGAACTTATTTAATGACAACATTCATTTCAGTGAAAAAGCTATTCAATATTTACCAGTTTTTTTAATTTTTTTTCAATTTTTGCACTCAATCTATCTTGGTTTTTGAAGGGATATGTAATATAGTAGCTAGCTCCAGTATAACGACTTCTATCAAGTAGTCCAACTGTCCTTTTTAGAGGCTTTTACCATCTGAAACGATAAGTCATTCTGCCAACTTGGATGGCCTCCAACTGTGTTATCCTTGGGTGCCATAGCTGGAAAGAAAGGGTAAAGGAGAAAGAATGAAAAGCATTTGGAAAGCCAGGAAATTTATTTTATTCCAATGGAAGAGAGTTTGTGGACACCTCCTCTCCCTTTAACTTTTGGGTGCTTCTCTGTTTCTGTCACCAGCAATGCTGAAGTTTTCCTGGACCATTTCACTAGAATGGCAGAATGGAAGTAGGGGTAGGCTGCCGGTCTCTGTCTACAGGGCTCTGCTTGAGCTAATTGATAAACCTCTCCTTTTTATTATCAGGGCTAGCCTTCTGTCTACAGCCACACAGCCTATTGCCCCTGCAAGGCACTGAGATTTCCTTGTGGAATTCTAGCAGATATTGGAAATTGTGGTGGCAAATTAGCAGGGGCCACAAACCAGAAGTGACAGCTCCAGTGCCCTGATGGGGGGAATGTAACAATCCCTTGCCCACAGCAATTGGCCAGGCTTATCATATGGACTAATCACAACAGATCTGGGGAAATAATGGGCACCAGATGTTATCGCTTTGTAGGCTGGAGCTCTCCAGAGACTACAGCCATGATAGGAAAGCTCCCTCAAAACAGGAACACGAGTCTGTCACTTATTAATCAAACCAGGAGACTATGATCATCAACTCCTTCTTCAGCACCATGTTCCTTTCTGCTCTGTTAATGAATAGGGAAATAGTTTCTGAGAGAGAGAGAGAGAGAGAGAGAGAGAGAGAGAGAGAGAGAGGAATCTGTATGTATCTATTTTACATGTATGTACACAATTCATTATCAGCATATTTTTTCAGAATTAAATTTTTCTTCATTCAGTTGCATTCAGCATTGAGACATGGAGAACTTCCCTAATTAAATCTTTGACTTTTCTAATTATATTTCAATTGCTCTCAACTTTAAGAAGATTGTATCTCTCTAGTGCATCGTGTATTGGAACGGAAAAAAGAACATCCCAATGATAAATCAAAACATTTCTTTTTGAAGATATTTTATTATTAGTTTGATTGCATAGATTTATAGGGCACAGTATGATAATGTGTACATGCACACAGTGTGTAATTATCAAGTCATGGTAGTTACATATCTATCTCAAACTTCCAAAAATTTTTTGATTAACATGTAATAATCATACATATTTATGAGGTACAGTGAGGTATTTCTATACATGTATATAATATATATTGGTCAAATCAAGATAATTAATACTTTTTAAATAATCATTACTTTTTGTTTGGAGACTTTGAGCTCCTCTCTTCTAGTTATTCATAAAACATTTAGTAAGTTATTGTAGATTATAGTCAGCCCATTATACTGTGGAACACTAGAACTTAGGACTCCTATCTGCCTGTATTTTGGTACTCATTATATCCTATCTCTTTCTATCTCCCCTCCCTCAACCCTTCCTGGCCTCTGGTAATTACTATTAGATATTAAGATAAAGGGTTTTTTTTAGGATCCATATATGAGAAAGAACATGTAGTATTTGTTTTTCTGTGTCTGACTTATTTCAGTTGGCATAATGTCCTCCAGTTCTGTTCATTTTGCTACAAATATTAGGATATCATTCTTTTTATGGTTGAATAATATTCCCATGTGTGTATGTGTGTGTGAGACTTTCTTTATCCATTTATCTGTTGTTAGGCACCTAGGTTGACTCCATATCTCAGCTACTGTGAACAGTGCCACAATAAATGTGGGCATGCAGGTATTCTATTTCTTTGACATGCTAATATCATTTCCTTTGGATATACACTCATAAGTGAGATAGTGGAATCATATGGTAAATCTATTTTTAGTTTTTTAAAGAAGCTCCATACTGTTTTCTATAGTGGCTCTACTAATTTATATCAACAGTGAATAGTGCATAAGACTTTCCTTTTCTCTACATCCTGGCCAGCATTTTTTTCCCTGTATTTTTGACAATAGCTGTTCCAACTGGAGTGAGATGATATCTCATTGTAATCTTAGTTCACATTCCCAGACAGCTAATAATGCTGAGCTTTTTTCATAAATTTGTTCACCATTGGAATTTCTTCTTTTGAGAATTATCTATTAATTTTTTCCTGTTTTTATTGATTTGTTTTGTTGTTGTTATTGTTGAGTCTTCTGAGTTCTTTATGTATATTCTGACCAAACTCTCATTTCTGTTGGCCTTCCTGACAGTTCCCCATGGATATTCTGAGGTATTATACATTTAGCTCGTTAGAACCAAATCCATCCTTAGCCCATTCATCCTTTGCCAATATTTGTATATTATATTGTGGTTCTATCTAATTGAAGGCCATCACCATCCTCCCATTTATCTAGAACTAAAATTTGAATGTCATCTTGTTCATTCTCTCAGTCCCTTGCATTCACTCTATCTGCAAAAGGCAGAGTTGCTTGATTTTAGCTTTCTCTCTTTCTCCTTCCCACTGCCACTGTTGATTCAGTGCCTTATCAAATACTCTCACTTGTGGACAGCTATTGCAATCTCCAAAATGACCTTCCTTCCAGTCTATGACCTGACCATGAAGAGTCCGCTTAGCTTCACATCCTTCCATGCATCTTAAGCCCTGGTTATACAACAAGACAGTGTCTCCCAGCTCCCCTTCAGCTCTGTGCCTTTGCACGTACCATCCTGCCATTGGCTGCACTAAAAGGGGAAGAGGGCACAATGGAAGCCAGGGAAATAATTTAGAGGCTGTTGAAAGGCTTTGGGAGAGAGAAAAATATTGGGCAACTAAAATAGATAAAAAAGGGGAAAATGTTCTCTGGATGATCTACTATATCTATGATTATTCAAGACTACAGCTCTCTGGGTACTAAGTGTACATCCTAGGTGAGATGATCACAATATTGATATTAGCAATATAAATACTTGATACCTATACAGTTTACTATGGGTCAAACCCTGCCCAAAGTGCTTTATATATATTGATTCATTTAATTCTTAAAAAAATCTTAAGAGGTAGGTATAGTTGTTACCACTTTAAAAATATTTTTTTACAGAAAATTTTCAGTTTTTCATTATGGAAAGTTTCAAATAAAGTAGTGAGACTAGTATTATAAACTTCCATATAATCCCTTCCCCAAATTGAATCAAATTCCAAATAATTTCATCTTTCTTAGCTCTGTTTTAAAGATGAGGAAACAGGCACAGAGAAGTTCAGTAACTTACTTAAGATCACATAGCAAGTAAGTGGGAGAGTTCACATTTGAACTCATGGCTTACCACTGGCAACTTTCTGAGTTTATGCTTTTTGCTGATGTCCCAAAGAGCATTGTCCAATATCTTGAATTAGCACAAAGGATACCTATGTACTGTGGATCCAGGTGGGCTGAAACAAGGGGACCCTCAGCAGCCAAAAATCACTGAAATAATTATTTCTACGCAAATATCCTAGAGTTTTTGGGATACTGTACACCAAGAAAAGCCCTGAGTTCCCCCTTCTCACTCATGCCACAACCTTTCTGTGACCTTGAGTCTCATCTTCATGTCAAGACTCAGAACATGATTCCCTAAACTATGGCACCTTGGCATTCTGAATATTTTAAGGTGAAGGAAATGGAGAAATCAGTAGAAGCAGGAAATTAACACACTAACCATATTTTCTTTTTTCTCTGACTTCTTTACCCTCTAATAGGAATCTTCTTAGATTTCTTGACCTATCTCCCCTGAAAGTAGATTTTAAGACCTTCATTTCAGAGGAGATGTGGAAACCAAGAAGAATCTGAACACATAGGACTTGCCATCATCCCCCTCCCCCCAATTATTGTCATCAGATCATAGTTTTTTTTTCCTCTGCAGGGCAGGCCATAAAAACAGTTTTACCTGGGTCTTTGGGTCTTCATTTCTTAGGCCTCCATGTCCTATGAACTTTATTTGAAATAAATTTTGTGATGTTTTTCTCTTGTTCATCTGTCTTTTGTTATGGAGTGTCAGCTGTGAACCTTAAGATACGTTTTTAAAAAAGATACTATTTTTTTCTCCCCTACAACCAACAAGAAAGGTTTCAGAAGCCCTCAAGCTTCTCAAGTAGTCTCCTTCAAATTGTCAACTTCTTCTTTGTCTGATGGGCCAATAAGCTGTAGCTTTCTGCTTTGGCTATTGTGTTCTTTTGGAGCCTCCCAATGACTTAGTCTGAGCTGGAGGCAAGGACTGGGAAGATAATTTGCAATGGTCCCCTGAAAAGTGGATACCGAAGAATCACAAAAAGCCAGCTTCCTGGTGACTCTCAGGACACAGCCAGCTCATAGTGTTGTGCCAGTTATTCAGAAAGTGGTACCAAGTCCTGTGTTATTCAGGGAAACAATTCAAATACATTTTTGAGTAGTCTGCAGCCAAGAAGGTCAAAGGCATCAAGCTGGTTCTCATCAATTTCTAACACATGGTTTAATTGTTTCTCAGGAATTTATGGCTTACAAAGAAGTTATAGGTATGTTCAACCAACACTTCTGGTCCATTAATGTCTATACTCAAAGTTACTTAAACATATTTAATTAATAAAGGCCTTTGGAAAATTAGAGTTCATGATTATCTTACGGGATAAAGTTTAACCTAATATTTTCTCTAAAGGGAAAGTTTGCATGAATAGCATAAACAAAATTGAAAGAAGCAATTTTCAGTTAATTTTGTAGGTAATTTGTTCTAAAACAATCTTAGCACAAATGTCCACTAACATACAATTGATGTGTCACAAACAGGTTTTATCTATCGCTAACATGCTGTCTCTAATCAACAAAACTAGTTACTAGATACTGCAACTACGGAAGTCTCTAGTTCTCTGTGCATGTGAGTATACTTCGTTATAAGACCTTCAGAAATCCGACCTTGCTTTAATTTAGCCAGAACTTTTTAGAAAATTAGTTCTTGTTAATAAGGCTTCCTGTTACATGCAGGTTTTCCCTTTGAACATATTGGTATCAATTCCTGCATCCTCTTTTCTTTCATATCATCCAAATAACTACAATCTGGATGTAGGTCTCCTAGGTAGATGACAGAAAGCACGCGCCTGAGCAGAATCCTTTCCTCTCCTTCCTAAGGGGGCTTTGGAAGTTGAAAAGATCCATCTAGGGTTTTCCTTGCTCTTTTATGCTCTAAATTTCCTGGGCTTTATTTCTAAATACACACTTCCTCTCAAATCCTTGTGAACATGACAATAAGATATGAAAAAAAAAGAAGGAAAATATTTTTATGGGTGAGGGATCAAGTGACTTGGAGATTGTGGCAAAGAAGTAAAGAGGCTGCTGGAGAAGCAAGGGAAGAAAGGAATGATGGAAGAAAAAGGGAGAGAAAAGTGTACTAAAGGAGCAGAGAGAATTCACCTTAGATGGAAGGAAGGTGGAGATAGTGAAAACACAGGTGGGCAAAGCAATGTGGGTATGTGGATCTGGTGAGGACAAAGAAGTAGAAGAAAAATAAAGGTGTGATATATCAGCAAACTCCAATCAGCTGCTGACAGGGGTGGGTCGGCCTCTTTTACATTTCCTGAAAGCTACTTTCTTTTTTTCCGGCACAGCCATTACCAGTTGTATGGCTTCCCTCTATGTGTCTTTACTCCACAATTCCAAAGTCAGAAAAGAAAATTATTTTCACATTAGCAACTCATTAAATCCCTCCATATTTGTAGCTGAGTCACTGCTGGATCTGAAGGCATCGTTTTTTACACATCTAAATGCCTACTCGGCGGCATTGTCAGCCAACACGTCAGGCTAGGAGCCCTTCTGTCATGCATATGGGTAAGTGGGTGGGGTGGGGCTGTGTCAGAGTCATCCATCATCCTCCATCATTGTTACCGTCACCTGCAGGGAGTTGGGAGGAGGCACCCAGCCCATGGGCAGTCACTCAGGCCTGACAGCTGGCTATCAGTCCCAGGTGGGTGTTATGCTCTGGGATTCCAAGGTATTATCTTATGGGGGTGGCTTTTTTGGCTAAGACCTATAAGTTAGTTCTAGGAAACTCCATCTTCAGAATTATTAAGGATATTGGTGATTTTATTTGCCTTCATGAAAACTGAACAGGGTCAGGTCAATCAAGGGTGGGCTTGCTCTGTATTTACCTAAAATTATGGTGGATCATCAGATTAAAATAAAATGTTAGTTCAGACAAACATAGTAGGCACATTGATGCATGGCAAACAGAATGTTTATTTTAATATTGAGATTTTTATATCAAGCAAATCTGGACTAACTCATAACAAGTAGTCTAATTAGACAAAGTACTAATGAGTTAAGATTTTCTTTTTGTAATTCATTCTCCCTTTCTCAGAACCTTTAATTAGTGTTTCCCTTTTTAAAGTTGAGGAATATCAGTTATACTTCAGTGTAAAATAAAATTTACATTTTTAATCGTGCAGTGCTATGATTTTTGCTTCTGTAAATATCACTGTAACCACCTCCCAGACTACAATATGGATTATATACTTCTTTCTCTATCACATATCTCATAATACCCCATATTACGGTAACAAATATTTTATCTCTTGTTGGAGCATAAAAACATAAAAAGAAAACAAAACAAAACACAATTTCGGGGGAGGGCACTGGGGATTGAACTCAGGGGTACTAGACCACTGAGCCACATCCTCAGCCCTTTTTTGTTTGTTTGCTTGCTTTTTTTATTTAGAGACAGGGTCCACTGATTTGCTTAGTGCCTCATCATTGATGAGCCTGGCTTTGAACTTGTGATTCTCCTGTCTCAGTTCCAGTGTCAGAGAATTCTTAAAGTGTAATTCTCCTAATGCTTGGCTTTATAGCTTGCCCATAGCACATGCTTCACTCTTTTTTGAAAATTAAGAAAAATTCCCTAAATAATTTTGAAGCCAGAATAAGTCTTTAAAAATCTTGAGTTTAATATAGGCCTTCACAAACAGATCAAGGAATACAGCAAATATAAGAAAATTAAATGAAAAAGAAATCTTCCCTACTTCCCACTTGCCAACACTGAAATTCATTTGACAAGTATTTTTCAAGCTGGTGCTATGTGCTAGGCAGACCCCACCTTGTTAGAATAATTGGTAAACAAACCTATACACCCCGTGGAGTTTGCATTCTAGTGGGAAAGTGATTATCTGGACTGTAAGACTTTATATGACAGTTTGTTGCAACAGAACTAAAGATCCTAGACATGTCTGAATTGTTTAGTAAAATTTCAACAGAGTCTGATTTAGCATGGCAAGATGAACGCTGGCAGACCAACACTGAAGGAAGGCAAAAGGAGGAAGTCCACTTGATTTGATAGAAATACTTTGGTCATGGCATATCAAAACTTAGTGTTGGGATGAAGACTATGCTAAATTTAAAATCATTGTCCGGGTCAGTTCAATACTCCATGAAGGGGTATTGAATAGATTGCTGAATGTCTGTATTAGATTATTAGATGATATTTAGGAAAACTCTCCATTTCTCCATCAGGGTGGTTCTTGTCAGCCTCTTTTTATTTGTTCTGTCTTAGTCTTAACTCAGCTCTAAAAACTATATCTACTCTTCACTCCAGAGTCCAGAAAGTCTGAATTAAGTTATGCTTACTAGATTCAATATTATAAGTCTAGGTAGTTCTAAGACTCAGCACTGCTGGGCAAAGTAGTTTCTTAGGGGAGAGAAGTTTTCCTTAAGGTGCACTTTTACCAAATCCTGGGTTGTTCCTGCCCTCACGCCTGGGCTCCTCTGTGAGGGCCCAACTCTGAGGCCCACCCAATTCCCCTATAGGTCTGAATGCCCTACCCTGCCCCACAACATGCATGGTTGGGTGCCTATTTTGCTTTTATCTTTCCTAAGTCAATATCCTGCTTTCTGGTTGAAGTTGGGTCATGTCGCTGCAGAACTGTGGGAGCAACTCAACTTCTGAACGTGTTATCTGTCTTGCTTTTCCTCTACTGTCCAAATCAATCAGACCTCCTGGTAGAGGCTGAATCATGTTGAACAACAATTGCACATTAACATGCTCAGTTGTCCTGCCCAGGACTGGGCTCTGATCTCTCTTGTGTTTAGTGAATAGGTTTCCATCTGGTTCTTGGCCTTTAGGTTGCCAAGGGCCCAGCCTGCCTCATGGTGGAAAGCACCAAAATTTCACAGCACCTCTCACCTTTTGGTGAGTGAATGGTACAGCCCAGGACTGCAGGAACAAAACCTTAGAGGTCACCGTGTCCTGGGCTGGTCTTCCAGATGCACTGGTTTTAAATGATCTCTGATGAATGAGGGTATATTTTTGGAAAACTGTAAAAATGTCAAAATTCATGCAGAGAACTAGATATTTCCCCAATAAGGAGAGAATGCATGAGTAACCCTGTTCACATGGGAGATCTGACTGGTGTGTGGTATATTAAATATGTAGTGGCTTTAACCCCAGCTTTTCACTTTCATCTAGCATTTTTTGTCTTTTACATTTTACTATACTCATCATAGACAGAATCTAGCAGGTTGAAATGAGAAAGCTCTCAGAGAATTGAAAGGTACCCATGCCTTGGATTTGCAGGGCACACAGCATCTGCTTTACCACCTCCAGGGATGAGTAGCTCATCACCTCACCAAGAAACAAATTCTAATTGTAAAAAGATCTAATTTTAAGGCAATTTTCTTATTATAGTAGAAATAAACTGTGTTGCCTCCTTCATGCATTAATAAAGAATAACACGATGAGTACTTATATCCCAAGCACCCTTCTAGACTAGAATTTATGACAAAAATAGACATAATCTTTGACCTCAACTTGTTCACTGTCATGAGGTCTTCTGAGGGAGATAAATTTTGAAATGGATAATTAAATCATGATAAAAATGATCAAGTTTATGCCAAGTATTTCAAGAGCACTGAGATGAGCACTAGCTAATGGGTGTGGGACTGTTAAAGTGTCATGGAAGGCTTCACAAAGCAGGTGAGAGATAACTTAAACCTTGAAGAAAGAATAGGAGTTCTGCTGATAGAAGACTATTAAAAACAAACTGCTCCAAGGTAAGATAATTTTCAGGTATGTGGGAATTCTTTATGTAGCAGGTGACAGACCACCCAAATCAAACTTACTGAAATCAAAATACAAATAGGTTTGCCTTCAGGTGTAGTTTGATTCTTATTATGTTTCCAGCTCCACGGTTCTGTGACTGTCTCAACTCTACATTCCTATATCCTCAGGCTGGGTCTGCTCGTGGCAGTAAAATGACAGTAGCAGTTTCAGGCCCCATATGTGGATCTCCTCACACTCCAGGAAATGTGACCAAACTCTTAGGACTCATTTTTGTTCATTAGACCTAATGGAGTTATGTACCCATCTCTGAACTTCTCACTATAGTTAGCATGGAATGTAGGGTTGTGGCTGACACTCCTTCAACAAAAGAGAAGTTACCAAGAGAAGTCCACAAGTTTATTTAACAAGGTTTTACATGGCACAGGAGACTTCAGGAATGAAAACTCAAAAACTCAGGAAAAACTATATTTTATGCTTCAAAGAAGAATGGATATTCGGGTAGAAACGTCATTGAATAATAAGAGTGTGATCTAATGGTAATCAAATAAGGGGGAAAATCCAGAAAGGCCTGTATGTTCAGATTCTTCCTCAGAACATCTGTCACACGAGAATCTTTAGAGAGAAGAAAGCAGAAGACCAGAGAGTGTCATTTCTAGGTTTTATGCTTTGCTTTATGGGAGAGTTTTAGATTCTGTGACTCTTACCTTGAGGAAGATGAATTGTTTTTTATGACCTGTATCAGGGGAGAAATGGGGGTGGGGAAAGAGGTTGAGACAAGATCAGAGAGAAATTCTTGCTTCTGATGCCCTTCTGTTCTCCTTGGATCCAAAGTACTTGGTATGCTAAAGTGACATGCTTTGGGGTATCATTTTATGAGCCTCAGTGGAAAGAGAGATTGCAAAGGTTTCAGCCAATCTAGAATTGGAGGTGAGTCAATCACATCCTAATCATCCAGCAAAGATTGGAAGAGAGTTACTTTTCTCAAGAGGACATCAAAATCTGGGAGGAGGAGGGGGAGGGAAAAGGGAAGGGGTATAGTAAAGATGGTTGAATGAGATGGTCATCACTACCCTAGGTGCATGTATGAAGACACAAATGGTGTGACTCTATCTGGTTTGCAACCAGAGAAATGGAAACATTGAGTTCTATATATGTACTATGACTTGAAATGCATTTAAATTAATTAATTTTAAAAAAAGAATATAAACAACAACAACAACAAAAGTACTGTTGTCGGGAACAGGGAGAATGGATGACAGGGGTGCAGTTAACAAAATCCTCTGTGCAAAGGCTAGAAAGCATTTGTATGTGTGATCTTACCATAAATTTGGAAGATTTATAATTTATACTTGGAGGGTGAGGAGTACTTGGAGGCATGGCACTGATAAGATTGGAAGGAAGACAGGAATCCTATTGGGAAGGAAAATGGTTCCACTAAGCTGAGGACAAAGAGTCTCAACACTGCAGTGGTTTAAGGAAGAGAGATCATTTCTGACTCAAGTAGCAGCCCTGAGGTTCATGGTGGCTTTGCTCCATGATCATTCAGAAATAGATTCCTTCCTTGCTCTAGTCCTGTAGGTGCAGCATCCCTGATGGGCACTGATGTTGCATACATGGTTGAAGGTGTTCATGGGCCAAGGAAGGAGAGAAAGGTCAAAGCAGAAATGTCCTTTTAAATATATTGTTTCAGCTCATTCCATTGGTAAGAATCCAGTCAGATGTCCTCATGGCCACAAGGGAAGTTGGGAAACGTAGTCTCCAGCTGGGGTTGGGGTGGGGCCTAAGGATTTGAAGGACGAAGAATAATTTGTCATTGATGATAAGAACTCTGGTAGAAATATTTGGTAAACGAAGAGGTAGAATGAGATTATCAGATTTAGGTATCAGAAATTTCATGTACCACATGCACATCAGATAGAGCACTAATCTCCAGGATATATAAAGAACTCAAAAAACACCAAAAAATAAATACCCTAATCAATAAATGGGGTAAGGAACTGAACAGACAATTCTCAGAAGAAGATATGCAATCAATCAACAAATATATAAAAAAAGTTCAACTTCTCTAGTAATTAGAGAAATGCAAATCAAAACTACTCTAAGATTTCCTCTCACTCCAGTCAGAATGGCAATTATCAAGAATACAAACAACAATAAGTGTTGGTAAGAATGTGGAGAAAAAGGTGCAATCATACATTGCTGGTGGCACTGCAAATTGGGGCAACCACTATGGAAAGCAGTAGGAATGGAACTACCATTTGATCTAACTATCCTACTCCTTGGTCTATACCCAAAGGACTTAAAATTAGCATACTATAGTGACACAGCCACATCAATGTTCATAGCAGCTCAATTCACAATAGCTAACCTATGGAACCAACCTAGATGCCCTTCAACAGAGAAATGGATAAGAAACTGTGGTACATAGTCACAATGGAATGTTACTCAGCATTAACAGAGAATAAAATTATGGCATTTGCAGGTAATTGGATGGAGTTGGAGAATATCATTCTAAGAGAAGTAAACCAATCTCAAAAAAATCAAAGGCCAAATGTTCTCTCTGATAAGTGGACACTGATCCATAATGGGGGGGGGGACATGGAGAGAATGAAGGAACTTTGGACAAAGGGGAGGAAGGGAGGAGGAAGGGGCATGGGGACAGGAAAGATAGTGGAATGAAATGAACATTATTACCCTAGGTACATGTATGACCGCACATGTGGTGAGACTACATGTACAACCAGAGAAATGAAAAGTTGTGCTCCATTTGTGTACAATGAATTGAAATGAATTCTACTATCATGTATAACTGATTAGAACAAATAAAAACATAAATTTTTTAAAAAATTGCACATAAATGTGAAAAGAGGACTGAAGTGAGACAGAACTGCTGTTCAATAAACTATTGCAGTCTTTCAAGCACGTGAAGTTGAAGGTCTGTGCGAAGATTTCCTTGGAGATAAAATTAGGGTTAAAGTCCCTCCAAGACTTTTTCTCTTCTCATTGTGTCAGCTTTCCATATAGTTGCCTGCTGCTGTGGGTCACCATTTCTAGAGAGGTCCAGGCAAATTTTTAAAACGAGCCTCCCTGACCCATGTACTGGTGGATGTTAATAAGTCACCAGTGCTGTTGGGAGCAAGGCAGAGCCATTCCTGTCATATGTATCATATGTAATATGACAGGGTAGAGAGCAACTGATCTCTGCTTCCTACAAGGCCAGACATAAGTAAAATAGTGTGTCAGAGAGGCCGTGTGGCCTTGGGCAGGATCCTGGATCTCTCCTCCCTTTTGCTTCTTAGTGCGTAAACACGAGACTGATATTATCTGGAAGTGTTGTGAGGATTAATGAAATGCTCTGTGTGACAATTAGCAAGGAACACCAGTGCTTGTCCCTTCCTGTCCAATACTTGTTTATGGATTTACCCTATTCTTCGGAACATCTCGATGCCCTAGCAGAGGAAAAGAGCTGGATCTTTTTACCTAGAGTCTGGCCCTCTGCCCTACCCAGGCTCATCCCCCCAGGGAGCCTAGAGACTGGGCACCCACACACTCCTCACAGCTGGTGGAGGTAGCACATTAGAAATTCATTTTTTCCTGTCATAATAACAAAGTGCAGAACGGCAGCCTGGGCATAGTTTAGTGTGGGAAAACCCACAGAAGGGCACAGCTGAAGGAAGCTGTGCTTTTCTCTGATATTTCTTGTCCAGGAAAGCTATCCTCAAAAGGACAAAAAAAAAAAAAAAAAAAAAAGAGTCCCTGTTTCCTTTGACTATCTCATTTCTAGGAGCAATAATTGTTCTGTCCTTACTCTCTGACCCTGGTTCTTCTGAAAGGTGGCACAACATCTTGGGAGGGAAATTCCTTCACAGTAAAGTCAAGTTTTCAGTAGAACAGCAACAGCTCAGATAACTAAACAGGCTGATGCCTTGATTTGCTTCTTTAAAGATTTTCCCAGGAAAATAAATTCCTGTCAGTGATGGCAATTTAGTTGGAGAGACATTAAGGGAAGTGAAAGGAGAAACATTCTCAGAATAAATTAATAGATATAACCAGGTGATGTGCGTGTGTGAATATGAGAATGCTTATTGGTGGCTTTGCTCACATGACTCCAGGTATAGTGAAATGCATGCAGGAAATGAAGTCTAGATCATCAATAATGAAATCAAATGACTTCTATGGAAAGCCTATAGATTTGCATAGATGGATATATTATTATTTTTATTCACCTAATTTGACACTTCTTTTGTTGGTAATCTAGAAGAAGCCAACATTAAATGCTCTTACCCTGCCATAGCATCCATCCCATGTGTCTCCAACTTTTCTGTCAGCCTGGACATCCATCTGATTCCTCCTTTGTGGGAATGAGCGAATGCCTCTGGGTTAGTTTCCCAAGTTCAGTGTCAACCAGCAGGGGTTGCTAGAGAGCAGTCCAGGCCCCTGTCTGTGCAGAAGGTGATGAGGAAGCTGAAGAGAAGCCCTCAGAGGAAATCAGAGCCTTGGTGGAGTTAGGGCTTGGAGGCCCCATACAACCCCCAAACTCTGATTTGCCACTAGAAAACAAGCCGTTGTGTGCTTAGAAATTAGGAAACACAATAAGCGGTATTTCTTGGTGTCTTTGTGAGCCTCACAGGTCCTCAGCTCTTGGGCCAGTTTCCCTGGTGGACCAGTAAGTAGCCTGGGGTGGAGGTGGAGCTCGAGCCTTTGACTTTTCTCCTAAGAGAACTTGAAGTCTGTCACTTGGTGAAATGCTGAGCCTCAGACTGCTCTTAAGGTGTCAGTTTTGTGATTTCTGCTTAGTTTTGACTGAGGTGAGAATTAATTTTGGACACTTGTCTGACTAGAAATGGACTCCTTGAAGCCACTCAACTGGAAACAAATGGAAACTTCAGACAAGTTCTACGTTTTCTCACTGAGGATTTAACAAAATTCTGCTGGGGCTACTGCTGCCTGGGAACAATTTTAGCAAGGCGTCCCCTGAATGGCGGCTACTCTCAGTTAAGTGACCAGTTTCAGGAACTCAGTCTCGAAGAAGTAGCTGTTTTGCTGCTGCCTATTGTGTTCAAGGGCGGGATTTTTTTTTTTTTTTTTTTGGCCCAATTGTAAGTGTTTTGAATTTAAAAGACACTCAAATTCATTAAATGTGTGAAATGATGGGAAAAAAAGTGTGAAATTGTAACAGTCGGTTTGTAGTTGATTAATAGAAATCTCTTCTAACAATCCCCAGAACCTTCCGGGGGTCATTGGAACGGAGCAGCTGTAGAGACAGCAGGAGCGGCTTTGACACTGCCCGGTGAGGGCTGCGTGGAGTTCCAGACAAGTGGTAGAGGCCCATGCACTCTGCACTCTGCCGGCCTCTCAGAGACAACTGGCTGCAAGGTCAAATGAATATGCAGATCAACCCGCAAGGTGCTGCCAAGCTCTTGGTCTTGAAGGGGGCTGTTTTAAAGATCCATTATGGTTTCAAAGTAGATGAATCACTTGGAGAAAACTGGCCACTTTGGCCCTCGGTAACTGTTTGCTCAGGGCCAATCTGATTTCTTAGCTTAACCATCTGTGCCACAAGCAGAGATTCATAATTTGATGTGTGGCAGCAACTTTGGGGTGTCTTGAAAGGGGCTATTTAATGAGCACAAGACTTGGCAATTGATTGGAATTTCCAGTTCCCCATTTGCCATACCTCCTCAGAGGCCTTGACAGCGGCAAGGAAGGGAAAGTAAAAATTCTCCTTTCTTTGGGGGAGTTCATTTTTCCATAATTTTTGGTCTCTGCCCACCCAAACCTGTAGTGTCTTTTCTCTTTGAAACCCTGCTGCAGCCTACCGTTCTGAAGTTAAAGGATTTTTTTGCCTGCGAAGAGGTACAAAGGAAACATCAAAGTAAATGTCCTCACAGTGACATAAGGATAGAATAATGGTGACCTAGCAGCTAGAGACTTGGCCAAATGCTGAAAGTAATTCACGCCACTCATTCACAATGGGGGATGTGTGACAATGATATATTCCAGGAGACAAGGACAACCACTTTGCAGGGATTCGATGCCCCACAAACCCAATTGTAGGCAGATCAATACTGTCATAAGACAATTATCAAAGACCATCAGCACATCATATTTTCATACCATAAACAGCTCAAGGCGCCAGGGATGGCTTTCCTACAGAAAGCACATAGCATAAATTTGAAGGGTGTGAAATTGACATGATTAATAATTATAGTTATTAGCACATGTGCCAGCTGCTCATGTATGGTTTATCCCTTGATTTATGGTGCCATAAATGCCCATCTCTCCCTCTGATGCCGAATCAAGGGGGCACACAACCGTGGGCAGAATGAGTCTTTCTATTGCCAGGAGTTTCATCGCAAATAAAAGAAAAAAGTGGGCTGAAAATCTCCCTGGATCAGGAGACACCTCGGCGAGAGGGAAGCTGCCTTTTGTTTGCCTGGCTGCTTTATCGGCTGCTGAAACCTGTCTGTGAAGCCTTTGAAGTTTGGACTGCAGCTAACAAGGGGCTCTGGTTTTCCAGCCCCCCCTCACTCTTGGAGCTGTTGCCAGGCTGCAAACAATCAGGATACATATTATAGATGAAACCACCAGGGCCAACAATGGAAGCAAAAACGAATCTTTAGGAAGCCAAAACTTAAAGCTTTTATTATCATATGCAATTGGAGAGGAGTTTTCTTGGACTTTAATAAATATTTTGTTTCATATGGTTATATATAGATCTGGACACCAGTGGTATGTCAAAATATATCTTAGAATCTGATTCTTCAGTGATCATTGACTTCTTCAGGACAAAGAAACAACTCAAGAAAAGCCAAAATCTAAACGTATGAATTTCCTTCACCAGTAACTTCCTAAACCAAGAATTTTTAATGTCAGTTGCTGCTTTTGGTTCATACAATGTTAAATTACATGTTTACGGGGAAAAAAGAAGTCATAAAAGATAGCAACAAACATCTATTTTTGCCATTTGAAGAATAGCTTTCTTTAGTTTTTGAGCAAGGACAAAACAGAGAAGGCAAAAAAGTTTTTCTTTTTTCTTTTTCATTTGAGGATCATCATTATTCAAGGACACTTATAGACATTAGGGAGGTAAATAAATATGTTAAAAGGAAATGCTTCCATAAAAGACAAAAAACTTAAAGCATGCATTCCAAATAGGACATGTTCAAAATGTCCTTTGTAGATTTCCTAAACAGGCACCAGGAAATCTTGGTCACTTTTCCTCTCCTGCCAGGTTCCTTGTTTCCCAACCTTTTGTCCTGGGCCAGCAGCCCCAGCCATCATAGAAGCTCAGCTTCAGGATTCATTACAGTGGGTGAGAGTTCTGAGCAATGGAGGCTGCTCTCCCTCTTTGCTGAATTCACCTGCAGTAGCTCCTACTCCTAAACTAAGATAGGAGGATCATTTATGTTGCTAATAGATCAACTTTGACAGAACACAGGTGTACTCATAAACTTTCAAAATCATGCTTACCGACTTTATAGGTCCTTGGAAAGAAATCAAATTCCCAAGTATTAATCAGATGATGATTAGAATCCTCCATGAGAAACAGAACATGGACTCTCTGAAGGCAACAGAATTCTCAGCCGTAGCATGGGAAGTCAATTAGGAAAGCCTGCCAAACAGTGGATCTCTTAAGTTAAAGCAAAACCCAAGAAACAAGGAATTCCAGGTTGCTAGAAAAGAGATGTTTTAAGCAAGTAGTACTCCTCCCCCCAAAAAACACAAATTTTTTTTCAACTAATGAATATGGATAAAAATGGGCAAGTCTTTAACTGAAAGCTCAATAAACATAAAGTAAGCAAAGTGCTTCATATTTTAATTAAAAGAAAATTTACAATAGGAATACATTCTAAAGGAGTTATTGGTTTAAGTGTAATGCTGCTATATACATGTTATTAATAATGAACCTGAAGGAAGTCAGACACCTTCATTAAATATTATTGACACCCTCACTAAATATTATTTCTAACTTCAAGGAAAATAAAAAGTAGAATTTTAAAGTAAAAGATAATTTTTAGAATAAAAAAAGAAAATAATTAGTAGGTCAAATAATGAAAACTCAATTCATGTTTGAAAAAAACCAGAGTTTTAAATTTATGTTTTTAAAGAGTTATTTATATGCAATGACGATGGGTCTACTTGTTTAAATTGTCTGATTAAGATTTTAGCCTGTAATCCCAGCATTTTGGGAGGCTGAGACAGGAGAATCCAGAATTCAAAGCCAGCCTCAGCAATGGTGAGGCGCTAAGCAACTCAGTGAGACCCTGTCTCTATGTAAAACAGAAAATAGGGCTGGGGATGTGGCTCAGTGGTAGAGTACCCCTGAGTTCAATCCCTGGGAAAGAAAGAAAGAAAGAAAGAAAGAAAGAAAGAAAGAAAGAAAGAAAGAAAGAA
>CM053406.1:23950027-24005184 GCA_028644305.1 Xerus rutilus
CTAAGTTAATGGGTAAGTTTTCATGTGGCATAAATATCATTTTAAGAGGAAGAAATATCAGAGTGGGCACCAGGAAATCTTGGACACTGTTCCAAGATTTTCCACTAACAAAATGTTCTATGAAATACCATTCATGTAGACTCCTAAATTATTATTGGTCAAGGGGCCATTCATATATTAATAAAATGTTTTAATCTATAAATGCAGGAGGAACTAGAAGAGACGTTTTAAGTACCCTGGAAAGAGTGAATGAATAAAGTAATATTAATACTTGGAAAATAAATAAAATTTGATAAATTTGAAGAAAAATGTCATTTATTGCAAGATTAATTATGAATGATTTTGGTTTCAGCAACAGCTCTAAGAAAATAGAATACCTACCCCCAAGAAGGTGACGGAAAGAACTTCGGTTCACATAAGTCTTTGAATGAGAGTTTTCTGAAGGAGGAGAATCAGGGATGTGAACAGAGAACTGGAAACGTGTATGAGGATAAAATCAAGCTTCATATCCATGTTGACTCAGCACCTGTAATAAATTCCTTCCCGAACCATGAGCGTGACAGTGGGTTCCCATTAAAAAGCCCTCTGTGTTGCATTCTAGAGATTCAGCTTACTGCTCAGGCCTGCTGCTGTCCATTCATCAGTACCTGCTTGCTTTCCCTGACCTCCAGTTTCATGTTGAACATGACTTTGCCACCTTTCCTTCACTCTGATTTTCATCCTGAGTCAGCCATCTCTTCACACTGAACCTATCTGGCAGCTGCCTCCCCGGAGGGGAACTCAGATCTTTTGAAATTGTCAAAATCTTAAAAATTATGTCATTTGCAGTAAGGTGGCTAAAATGTTTTTTTGGTAAGTGGCCGTTCCTATTGCCCTCTGCTCTCCGTGCTCCAGAAAACACTTTCTTAGGTTTCCTGATACCACCTACTACATTCAGACTAGGAGACAGTAGGAGCAGCTGTCACTTGAGTGTTGGTAGCTTAATAATATTCTTCACATATTCATGTTGTAACTTTCAATCACACATGACATTTTGATAGGTCCAAGATCTGGTCTCTGCAAAAGAAGAAAAACCTTGCCATTGTTTGATAAGTCTTTCTTGACCAAATGTCTAAGACATTTGACCAAAGCAAGTGGTCTGACTCTGTGAACTGTTTCTTATTTCTTGGCTGATATTGACATCATTTGGCAAGGTATTGCCAAAGTAACAGGTTTAATTTAGTTTTCTAAAAGGGAAACTTGCATTGAATAGATGTTTATCTGACTGCAGATTGATTCCTTTAGGCTAATCACCAGTTCATAACCATGCTTGGTCTGCAACTTATCTCTAACATGACTTACTGACTGCATCTTCGACAGTCCAGGGATAAGTCTCTATCAAGGACTTATATGCCATTCATAGTGTCACCTTGAAATACTTACCTAGAGAAGTTCATTACCAGTTTCCAAGTCCACGTTACATCCTAGAGCCAAGCTTAGTAAGGTAGATCTAATAAAACTGAACCTAAGCCATAGTCCAGATGTAATTTGGGGTGACAGAGAATGAATTAAATAGAACATCAACTCTGACACAATTGGCACATCACTGGAGGAACAGGTTTAGGCTCTGAGTCAATCTCTTTGGACAGCCAAATTTCCCTAAACACTGCCAGAGACCAACCTCCTAATGTTATTAAATGCTTTTGGAAGTTGAACTATACACATGTGGCCACAGCATATGCCAATCAACCAGGAGGGCAAGTACTGTGGGGGAGGAGGGCAAGCCATCCATGGGATGATGAGAGGATGTAGAAAGAATGGCGGAGAACTAACCATTCAGCCACAGGCCTCACCAAACCCAAAAGTGGACTCACTGCTACTAACCTACATGGAAAGCCAAGGGGCAGAAATGCTGCCTGGCCTTTGGTGCCATGTGAATTACTCTACCATGAACCTTTCGGGAGAACCACTCTGACTGTTATTTATTCTAGATGTTTTCAAATGTCAAGATATTAGTGGTATTTCTTTGTAGTGTTCTGGATGTCCCTGAATGACAAAGTCCATGCTTGCACCAAGTTCCTTGTCTTGTAATCTAGAGGCAGACTCTCTGCTACAATGAGCGGTATACCACCTTGGTACAGATATGTGACTGTCCTGAGGAGGCCATGTCCACTCTTCTATTGTTCTTCTAGGAAAGCTAATGATCCTGGTGTCTTAAAAATGAAGTGTTGGTAAGCATGACAGAATTATTCTAGAGTCAAGGAAGGAAGGTTGATAGCAGTTATAAGGAGCATGGTAACTCCAGTTGCTTTCAGTTAGACTTCCTCATTGGGTGGCCACAGGTGATCACAGGTAGGAGGAGCTAAAGGGAATTTCTGCATCTGTAGAGGCTTTAGCTTTTCACACACTCTGCATTTCTTCCTTCTGGATGAGGTAAACTCCTTCTTTGTCCTCTAATCTTAGGTTGTGATGGTGTCACACATGCTGTTATCACAGAGCTTCTTATGTGCTTGAGGGATAAAGAGATGCTCTTTGCTTCTCTTAGTGGCCAGAGGACCCTCTGTTGCTTCTGTCTTCCTATAGGCTAGACACTCATCTTCAGGTGCTGACTATTCTTGCCTGAAGTCCAGGAAGTCTTGCCAAGTTAGTTTGTTTTTCAGGTTACAGTTTGATCAGCTTCATCACATCTGCACAGCACCCTCAGACAGCGAGCCAGATATGAGGGTGTTGGGCAATGCACGCCTAATGATCTGGCCCATTTTTACCATTGCCTTAGCTTAAGGGAGATGTCAGATCGCTTTACAACAGTGCTGTTCCTCAACACTTCATGGTGTCACCGTCTCAGCAAGGTTTTCAGAATCCACAAATGTATCAAAGTAAACTTTTCACGTTCTTGCTTCAACTTCCCTTCAAGTAACTGGTCTAAAGTCCATTTCATGACATCTTGATAGATTCTCCCACTGTACTGTAGATTTTAACAATTCAGTATGATGTCCAGGCTAAAGTCCAAATTATTCTACATATTACTCATTCTCCCAGGAGAGCAACTGAAGTCAGAAACAACATAAGAGAGTGAGTAGGTAGTGATTAACTGACCAAACAGCAGATAACTAATAGCATAGCAAAATACCCTTTCATTGTCCTGGTGGAGTTGAAATTAATAAACACTAGTATGACTTGAAAACAAATATTTTATTTTTAGATGGGCATAAAAAATAGAAATATCCCTGGTATGTGTGTGTGAGGGCAGGTGGGAAGAAATGTAGTGTATCATCTTAACCCTGATGATTTTGATGAAACGTGCTGAGTTGATCCACGTATGTTGTGATGCTTTTCCCTTTACTTGGAAAGGAAGTGAAAGTTTTCTTCATAACCCACCTATTAGCAACCTTCTAACTCTTCTAGTATGAGCTCTACCTTGAACCATAGCACTTTTTAAAATGGAAAGTAATGTTTTACTTCACTTTTCAATCTAGTCTTGCTAGGTTTAATTTACTTCTACCTCTTGTGTAATTGAAAAGCAAAATTGGAAAATACATTATCAATTTTGGGTCATCATTTAGTGAACTGCTGTTCAGTTCTTTTAATAGATTCATTCTAACCATGGAGTACCAAATACTCTAGGTCTAATCAACAAGTTCCTTTCAGGGCATTGTAAAGGAATTTGCTGGGTAAATGAGACAGATAAACCACAATTCTCATCCTGAGCTGTTACCTGGTTCGTAGTATGATAGCCAGCCAGCAAGAGCAGCATTTCCCTGAGCCAGTTTCGAGCATCACTATCAGCTATGAAACATCATCAATTTATAGCCTCACAGAGAAATAGGTCCAGACTAGGGCAGCATATAAAAAGTTGGTTTTAACCATTTCATGCATGTAAAGAACACATGGTCATACTGGATCAAGTCCTTCACTTACTCAGAATCTCCAGCTGTTTATATGAATGATTAGGTGTCTTCATGGGTGTTTATAAAGAAGGGGGATGAGGAATGAGCACCCTCTGCTGTTTTTGTACCTGGGATTGAATACAGGGGTGTTTAATGACTGAGCCACAGCCTATGTTTTGTAGTTGTTGTTATTTGTTTATTTGTTTTTAATTTTGAGACAGGGTCTTGCTAAATTGCTTAGGGCTTTGCTAAAGTTGCTGAGGCTGGCCTCAAACTTGAAATCCTCCTGCCTTAGTTTCCTGAGCTGCTGAGATTACAGGTGTATGCCACCTTGCCCTCGTGCATGCCCTTGATTGCCTTTCTTACACAGAGAATTCCCACTCTCCCTCCAACCAAAGGAAAACTACCTTGAGTCCCTTCTTCCTAACCTAGCAGCTGGTACACAACTCCAGTATAAAATTGGCCCTACTAGAACTACTTGCTTTATTGGTGAGTTTTCTCCAATACTGAATCCTGGTTCGACAGAAACTGCCTCTTGCTCCTTTCTAAATCCCCAGTTCATAACACAGTCGGTATATTTCTCTCTTATACACTTCCAACTTTGCAAGTCTTTCAAACTTTTGGCAAATCTTGTCTGACCCATTATTTCCCTTTGCTCATTCTCTTTTACAAAATGAAACAAAACAAACAAAAAAAAGCACCTCAGTGTTGTTTCTAATCAGAGGAATATCAATGGACACAACTACCATTGTTATTCAATTTAGTCTGAAACAGAATAAAGAATTTTCTATCTTTTAAAGTCATTTTAAGGTATTGTATTAAATAAATACAGATGAAACTATATATGTGCTAGTAAATCAATGTGGTAACAACTAAAAAGAGAAGGAAAAAAAAAAGAAACAAAAACAAACAAACAAAACCCAGCAGAGATGCCAGTGTTAGATAAATGCAATTTACTAGACAGCTGGGATCATATTTACTTAAGTGAAGGGGGATTTCGATAAATTAATAGGTTCAAATATCCACTATAGTAGATTGGGTTTAGTCTGGAATATTGCTATTAAATGAGAAATTGAATTTTAGCATTTAGCCTTATTATAAATTGACATTAGATTTTCCCCATAAGAATAAAAGAGATACTCTTCACATTTTTGTTTGTGTGAAAAGAAACATTAATCTTTATGTCTATTTAGGCATTTTTACCATGATACTTGTCTATTCAAGCCATTTTTTCAAAGACTATTTATGTTGAAATGGGCATCTGCTCAGCTCACCCAATTCAAAACAAAAATTTGCATAATCTGTATTTGCATAGCAGCAAGTGGGTGGAGTTTAGGCAAGTGCACAGATGAACATAAAAATCAAATATGGGCAGGAGGAAACTCAATTTCATTATAAAAAACCATGTTTGTTTAAACATAAAAAAGCTGTGTAAACAACCCAAATGTGTTTGCCATAGTTTAGCCTACAAGGCTCCCATTTTGTTCTCATCCTTTTAGCGGCCCAGTCCAACGTATGCAAATAAAGATCCCAGAGGACTTCAATTTAAAATTTAATTCTAGGAAAATATAGTAGAATAGAAAATCCATGAATGGGATAGAATGCACCGTCTGGAAATAAGAAAAAAAGTTAAAGACAATAATGGGCCAAAGATATAATTAGGGATTTTTTTGAAAAATATTCAAGCTGTTAGAAAGTGAAGAAAAATATAAACAAACACAGGAAAGAGGTTTTAAAGCAAAGATTTAAAGAAATCAATGGTGGAATCAAGACAAGGAGAGAAAATGGCATATACTGACCATAGGTTTAGAAAGAATAATTTAGGGAAACATCCCCATAACAAAGAAATGGAAAGAAAATGATCATGGAAAAGGATTTTAGTTTTTTTTTAAGTTTTGTTACAAATAGAGTGCTAATCTTGGTCATGTCTAAATATATACGTTAGATCCAAGAAGTAAGAGTCTAACTTTGGAAGTATAGTTACTATTTTGTGCACTTGAATGTTACCAATTGTGTTGTCAACTGTGGTCAGCAAGTGAGACCATAATGTTGGGTCTATCATAACACAAACTGTGTATTAATGGAGCCATTAATCACCATCAAAACTGTATTAGGAGTGAAGATAGCCAAAGAGAGCTTAACTGACAGCAAGTGGCCGTAAACCTGTCCAAAAACTAATTTGATTACCATCATACCAGCATCTGTGCCACTTATGAGGGTTCATTTTTTTGATGAAATTAAGTAGACAAGTCATTCATGCGTATAATAGACATCTAAATCATGGTAAACATGTTGCTGGCAATAGAAGTAGTTCAAGAAAGTGTGGGATTGTTTTGATGTCTGAATATAGAACCAACTCAATGGAAAGTGTCTTTTGCAAAACAGTTGGGTACAAAATGCCATCAAAGAAGCTTTGCATGAAGCCAAACACCAAGTGGGAAATGGATTCAAAGTCAGCTGATGAGATTCAGGGAATGTGGGTTGTTTACAGGAAGGAATGGTTTGCCAGAATAAACTCTCACTCTTTATGGGTCATAAATGTTCCCAGCAAACAATCTGTTTTATCTGGAGACAGTTGGATCTGTTAGGTTTTAGTCCTGACAGATGGAATTATGGGATGTCAGAGTTAATGACAGTCTAGAGAGAGGGTGTCTGAAAAGTACGTCTTTAATAAGGGATACAAGAATGACTATGTTCCGCTCATTCCCTACCCACCCCCCACTTTCCTGCTAGTTATTTTAAAAGAATCCAGAATTCCTTATACAATTGGTGTTCATACGATTTTGTCTTAGGACCAAAGTGGCTTCACATTCTGCATGCTAATATTCTATTCTGTGAGTGAAAGGATATTCCTTTCCAAAGATTTTTAATTATCCACATTATTAGAGGATTGTATACTACCTATTGACCTGGATTTTAAAGGAATATATTCTGGTATTTACTTACAGAGAAAAAGATCCACCTTAAAGTATGTTTTACAGATAAAATCATCACATACTTTTGAATATACAAAGAGAAGTTCATTGTAGGCACATGAAATTTTAAAAAAATATGATCACATGTTTGTGTACCACACATGTTAAAAGTCTAACTCCCGCTTGCTCAGTACCCTCATCCTTTGAGACAAAGCTGCATCTCTGTGCACACGTCTATTTGCTATATTGCCACATATATGTGAGAAAGCTTTGAAGATAAACTTGAGGAACAGGAAATTTTTCTCTGGATACCGAGACTGAGGGCACTTCCCCCATGGACATCTCAGAACAAAATGAGCAGAGTGGCACTTCTCTCCAGCCCCTCGGAAACCAGGCACTGCCAACACCAAGCACCTTGCGGCTGCTTTGAGGAAGGCTGAGCGGCAGGAAGCAGCTCTGTTCACAAGCTGATGGCTTGTAGGCCTCTGCATCTTACCTGAGTTTGCAGATGGGCCATCTCCCAGGCGGGCCTGGCCAAACACTCCTCATTAATCATGGCTTAAACCTCTCTCAGTGGGGAGACCTCAGGTTAGACATCATTTGGAAACAAATTGGGTGAAAAATAGCTCTGACAATAAGGAGCCCACATGGAATTCCCCTGTGAGGGCTTCAGCAGTGTGAAAACAGGCTCTTCCAAGACACTAAATGATCTGTCAGTTAGCGAATGACATTATAATCCAGTTTTGTGTCATATGCAGCTTTGAGCAGTCGCAGTGAGTTCCAGGCTTTGCTGCTGTTGTGATTCCAGCCCTCGAGGCTCACTGCATTTACAAAGTGTGTTTGGACTGAGAACCAAAAATATTGTGTGCATGTGTGAGTGTGTGTGTGTGTGTTATATCTAGCAAACACACACATAGGTGCACAATAGCAAACCAACTACCTCGCCATATGCTGCCTCACTAAAAATATACTTGCTCAAATATCCTGGTGGAACCAGAAGAGTCACAAGGGTATAAGCCCTAAACAGAATGATTCTATATGATATTAAATAAAAAAAAAAAAAAGCAAAACCCTGGACTCATGACAACATGATTTATCCTCTGGGTAAGAAAAACTCAACCACTTTTCTTCAAATGCAGTCCAAGTTTAAGCTTAAGAGACTTGGGATAAATTTACTGTTTTTGAGCTTTCTTTTTTTTTTCCATAAAAGTAACTGTATGCTTGCCTTAAAGTGACAGATGGCCTTCCCACCACATTTTAACCATTATTTATACCAACAGATTGCATCGGAACTAACTTTAAACCAATGTATTTTGTCTTTCATCTGTTATAATTCTCGTCCTAGGTTGATCTAGTGGGAGGAAAATAGAAGATAAATGCCCATGTTCTCTTGGCACCAGGATTCCATTTATAAAAAGAGTACTTTCCAGGGCACAAACTTGGGTCCCTTTCATGTTCTGAGTATGCCGTTAGGCAGTATCCTTCTCCTGGAAAGTACAGGTGTATGTGACCTGGAGAAGGTCACAGGGGCTGTGCCTGAACACTGGATTATCATAATCCAGAGAAACATAGGCAATCCATCATAGGCTCATGTTCCTCAGTTGATGAACAACCAACCCATTTCTCTGACCTCCAGAAAGTTTCAATTGGGTGGGAAAGTTGTCTACCTTCAATTATATGTCCCAGAAGGCCTCAAGAGTTGAACTCTTGAGGGGCCCTGTCCCTGGGGGTTAGAGATCCCTCCATTTTCATATTGTTTGACCTAAAGAGATGCATGTGAAGGATATTTCCTGACTAACCCTTTTAAGGAGGGCTTAGCATAACATATTTTATTAATTTAGCCTTCAGAAGTTGTAGTCCTTTTTATATTTATTTGATATGAGTGCCAGAGCCTGTGTTAACAATGGCAATCACTGACATGAGGGGATTCAGTTGGGGTTTTGAAGGACAAGCAGGTAAGTATAGGTAGGGCCTGTTGCAGGACTCAGTGGTGGTAGACCTGAGTCCATGGCTGGGCAGAGAGCTGCCGGTTAGTAGCAGAAGACAAATAAAAATGGAACATTATTAGGGTCACTTGCTTTGGATGATTCAAAAAATTATACACTTGCTTTTGAGCCCATGTAGCTATTGCACTTGGCACTGTAGACTTAGGTGTTTATTCCTTCATGGATCTTTCTTCTCTCCGTTTTTTTTGGTGGTGTGTGTCCAGCCCAGGTCTCTTCCAGACACTCCAAACTCCATTTGTGTAATTTCAACCACCTATTATTGGATAGCTCCACTTGATTGTCACAGTGGCATTTCTAATTTAATATGTCCAGCATTAAATTTCTTATTTCTTTCCCATCACAGTAAATGATATCATCATAGCACAGTTATATGAGCTAAATAACTAGAAATCATATGCCCATTCTCTACCCCTTCATATCAATCTACTGATGGCCTTGACCATTCCTCTTCCTAAATCCCGTGGGAATCTCTCCATTTCCCACTACAGTAGATGGAAAAGGGGACACCTTTTTCGATAATGATAACACTGGGGATTGATTGCCTTCTACTGGCTTTAGCACTTTGTAAATACCTCAAAATTTATGCATAGCCCAAGAAAAAAGAAGAGCTTAACTCCTCAATCAACTTAGGTCAATCTTTGCTACCTGTAGAAATATAGGTTCATAATAAACATTAAATCAAATTTTTTAAAATGCCATAATATCTTTGCATACTTAAACTTGTGGAATAAGGTTTATATTTACTACAAGAGCAACTTTGGGTTATGGGGAGGACTGCTTTCATTCCAAACTACACTAGGAGACCTAACTTGAAAACCACAAGAGAAAACGGGAAAGGAATTAACATTATTGAATTTACAGAACAACTGCTATGTGCTAGATTTTACTGCTATTTTCTTATTTAATTTTTATTACATCACTATGAAGTTAGAGATATATACATAGTCACATCCCCAGCCCTTTTCATTTTTTATTTGAAAAAGGGTCTCACTAAGTTGCTTAGGGCCTTGCTTGATGAGGAAATAAGAAGGTAAAGCAAACTGCCCAAGGTCATCTTCATTCATTTTTTTATTAATTGATTTATAAGTTTTGAGTGCCTTCTTCTGCCAGGTGGTTTTACCAAGCACTGAGGATAGAGTGGTGAACAAGTCAACCAATCCTCTGTTCCCAGATAACACATTCCAGAGGCAGGAGTCAGACAATACAGTTTATAAATAAACATATCTATATAGTAATTGCAGAATGACAAATGTAATGAAGAAAAGGTATGAAGCTAATAGGATTGCTGGGAATCGATTGAAAGAGTGTGGATGCTTTAGACTTGAGTGATTACAGAAGACCTGTCTGAGGAGATTTCAGAACAATAAAGAAGAAGCAATCATATGACAATATTGAGGAATCCTGTTATGAGCAGAGGGAAGAAGAGATGCAAAGCTCCTGAGGTGGCAAGAAGCATAGCATGTTTACAGGACCAAAGGATGATTGTGACTGATGCACCATGAATAATGTAGAGTACGATGGAAAGTGAGGTCAGAGGTCAAAGGTATATTTCAGTTTTCATAGAAGTGAGCCTAAGTTGTATTTTTTTATTGGCATTGAATAATAGGGATTTACTTGGAAGTTTTCTCTATCTTCCTTTTATGTGTGTGTGTGTGTTACTAGAAATTAATCTCAGAGGTGCTTTACCACTGAACTACATCCCCAGCCCTTTTTCATTTTTTATTTTGAGACAGAGTCTTGGTAGGTTGCTGAGATGAGCCTTGAACTTGCTATCCTCCTGCCTCAGACTCTCAAACAGGTGGGATTACAGGTGTGTCACTGCATCCATCTGTTTCTTCTTAATGGAAGATTTTCCCCCCCTCCAATTGCTTACTTTCACAAATAATTGTGGAATGAAATGTCTTATTCAATGGCCTCAAAAGGTCAGAGAAATTAAGAGATCAAACTCAAACAGTTTTGCTATGTTTAGAGTTAGTTATAGACTATGAGAGAAAGAGGGTAATAAATACTGGTTGCACTCAGAATTTAGAAAGCTACTTGCATTTGTCTCTCCCCATATGCTGCTGTGTGGAAACCTGGCCTTCCCCATCTGAGCTTGTTACTTTTTTTTTTTTTTTTTACAATTTATTGCATTTACTTTTTAAAAAATTTGTTCTATGTAATTATCTATAACAGTAGAATCTATTTTGATATATGTATACAAACATAGACTGTACCTTATTCTAATTAGCATCCTAGTCTTGTGAATGTACGTGATGTTGAGATTCACTGTGGTATATTCATGGATGTCCATAGGAAAACTCATGTAAGATTCATTTCACTCTTAGTCCTATTCCTCTCCACATTTCCTTCCCTTCATTCTCCTTTGTCTAATCCACTAAACTTCTGTTCTCTCCCATACACACTTGTTGTTGGTTAGCATCCACACATCAGAGAAAACATTCAGTCTTTGTTTTTTTTTGAACTGGCTTATTTCACTTAGTATGATAGTCTTTAGATCCATCATTTACTGGCAAATGTCATAAAGACATTATTCTTTATGGCTGACTAATATTTCATTATATATATTATATATATGTTATATTCCATTATGTATATATCACAATTTCTTTATCCATTCATCTGTTGATGGGCATCAAGTGTGTTTCCATAGCTTAGCTATTGTGAATTGTGCTGCTATAAATATTGATGCATCTGTGTTACTGTGGTATGTTGATTTCATCTTCTTTGGACATACCAAATGGTAGTATAACTGGGTCAAATTGTGATTTGATTCCTCAAAAATCTCTGTACTGCTTTCTAGAGTGGTTGCACCAATTTGCAGTCCCACCAACAATGTATGAGTGTACCTTTCCTCCCACATTCTTGCCAACACTTATTGTTACTTGTATTCTTGATAATTGCCATTCTGGGTGCAGTGAGATAAAATGTTAATGTAGTTTTAGTTTGAATTTCTCTAACTGCTAGAGATGTTGGAACATTTTTTCATATATTTGTTTGACAATTTGTATTTCTTCTTTTGAGAAGTGTCTGTTTAGTTCCTTTGCATATTTATTGCTTGTGTTATTTGGTTTTTTTGGTGTTAAACTTTTTTGAGTTCTTTGTATATCCTAAAAATTAATGCCCTATTTGAGGTGTGGGTGGTAAAGATTTTCTCCCATTTTGTAGGCTCTCTCTTCATGTTCTTTATTGTTTCCTTTGCTGTGAAGAAGCTTTTTAGTTCGATACCATCCCATTTATTGATTTTTCATTCTATTTCTTGTTCTTTAGGAATCTTTTTGAGGAAGTTTGTTCCTAAGCTAATGTGATGGAGAATTGGGCCTACATTTTCTTTAAGTATGTGCAGGGTTTCTGGTCTAATTTCTAGGTCTTTGATTCACTTTGAGTTGAGTTTTGCTTAGGATAAGAAATAGGGGTTTAATTTCATTTTGTTACATATGGATTTCCAATTTTATCAGGACCATTCATTGAAGAGGCTATTTTTCCTCCAATATATATTTTTGTTACTTTTTTCTAGTAGGAGATAACTGTATTTATGTGGGTTTGTCTCTGTGTCTTCTATTCTATTCCATTAAAGTTTATACCTGTTTTAGTGCCAATACCATGCTATTTTTGTTACTGTAGCTCTGTAGTATAAGAACTGGTATTGTGATGCCTTCTGCTTCATTTTTCTTGCTAAATGATCCTAAATCCTAATTTCTTGATTTAGGATTCTGGGTCTGTCTTTTTTTAAAAAAATGAATTTCATGACTGCTTTTTCTATTTCTATGAAGAATATCATTGGAAAATTAATAATATTGTCAAAATGGCCATACTACCAAAAGTGCTATACAGATTTAATGCAATTAAATATTAATTCTATCCAAGAACATGGGAGAACTTTCTGTCTTCTAAGGTCTTCTACAATTTCTATCTTCAGTGTTCTGTAGTTTTCATTGTAGAGGTCTTTCATCTCTTTGATTAGATTGATTCCCAAGTTGGTTTTTTTTTTTTTTGAGTTGACTGTAAATGGGCTAGTTTTCCTAATTTCTCATTCAGCTCATTCATCATTGATGTATAGGAATGAGATTGACTGATGGACGTTAATTTTGTATCCTGCTACTTTGAAAAATTTATTTCTAGTTATAGAATTTTTCTGGTGGAGTTTTTGAGTCTTCTAAATATAGAATTTTGTCATCAGCAAACAGATAGTTTGAGTTCTTCTTTTTCTATCTATATCCCTTTACTTTCTTTCTTCTAATTGCTCTGGCTAGAGTTTCAATAACTATGTTGCATAGAAGTGGTGAAAAAGGGTATCTTTTTCTTGTTCCAGTTTTTAGATGGAACACTTTCAATTTGCTCCATTTAGAATGATGTTGGGTATCTAGAAAAATAATAAAATGATGTTGGTCTTGGATTGTCATATATAGATAGATTTTACAATGTTGAGGTATATTCCTATTAATCCCTAGTTTCTCTAGTGTTTTAGACATGAATGGATGCTGTATTTTGTCAAATGCTTTTTCTGCATCTATTGAAATGATCATATGATTCTTGTCTTTAAGTCTGTTGATGTGGTGAATTATGTTTATTGATTTCCATATGTTGAACCAACATTGAATCCCTGGGATAAAACCCACTTGATCATGGTGCACTATCTTTTTAATATGTTCTTGTGTGTGATTTAGCAGCATTTTATAAAGAATATTTGCATCTATGCTCATCAGGTGTATTGGTCTGAAATTTTCTTTCCTTAATGTGTCTTTGTCTGGTATCAAGGTGATATAGCTTTATAGAATGAGTTTGGAAGGGATCCCTCCTTTTCTATTTCATGGAATAATTTCAGGAGTATTGTGTAAGAGTTCTAGCTGTTGAAATGTACAAGACAGCAAATTTCTTCTGGTGAGCAAACTTCTGGAGAATAACAGGTATTTTGTTTTCCACAACTGGAAAACCCTGCAGTCTCTTCAAGGAACTAATAAGATAATTGCATATATGCTAAGATGCTTAGCTGCTGTAGCAATGCCCTCCATGAGGAGGCTCTGTGTTAAGGTCTTATCAACCTCAATCTTGATCACAGGCTCATATCTCCTGGGAATGAAGGAACTTGCTTGCTAGATAACTACAATGTTTCACCGAGCTCGCTGCTCCTGGACCTGCCCATCTAACAGGAACTTCAAACAATAGACTTTCTTGAGAGTTACACAAAGCTCCTAACATTGCATATTAGAATGGTAAAATGTAACTGAGAAATAAACTACAAAATGTTGCTGATTCTGTAACCTGCCTAATAATACAATGAATAGTAATGTACTAATGATCCCAATGTCCTAAGGTAACCTATTGATATAAATAAAGCTGGCAGCTGGGATGAGCAGTTTTCTCTTCTTTGCCTCTGCACTTTGTATCTGTGTCTCCTTTTATTTTCTTTACAGGATTGGTGTTAGTTCTTCTTTGAAGGTATGGTAAACTCAGCTGAGAATCCATTGGTCCTGGGCTTTTCTTTCTTGTTAGGCCTTTAATGGGATCTTCAATTTCATTGCTTAAAATTGGTCTGTTTGAATTTTCTATGTCCTCTTGATTCAATTTGGGTAGGTCATTTTCTAATTTATTGGAGTATAGATTTTCAAAATAGTTTCTGATTATACTCTGTATTTCAGTAGTGTCTGTGGTTATATTTATTTTTTAATCATGAATTTTAATAATTTGAAGTTTTCCTCTCTCTCTCTCTCTCTCTCTCTTGTTAGCTCACTAAGGAGTTATCAATTTTGTTTGTTTTTTCAAAGAACCAACTTTTAGTTTCTTTCATTTTTTGGATTGTTTGTTTAATTTCAATTTCATTGATTTTGGCTCTGATTTTAATTATTTTCTATCTTCTACAGCTTTTGGTGTTGATTGTTTCTTCTTTTTCTAGGGCTTTGAGATGTAATGCTAGTTTATTTATTTGGTGACTCACTATTCTTTTAATGAATGAGCTCAATGCAATGAACTTTCCTCTTAGAACCATTCCATAGTGTCCCAGAGATTTTGATATGTTATTTCACTATTTTCATTAACCTCTATGTTTTTTTTAAATTTCATCCCTAATTTCTTCTGCTATCCATTGGTCATTCAATAGTGTATTATTTAGAGTCCAGGTGTTAGAGTAATTTCTATTTTTTATCTTATTGTTGATTTCTAATTTCTTTCCATTGTAGTCTGATAGAATGCAATGTATTATCTCTAATTTTTTTGTATATGCTTTGTGGCCTAAGATATGGTCTATTTTATAAAATGATCTATGTGCTGCTCAGAAGATAATGCATTGTTATTGGTAGATTAAATATTCTATATATGTCTATTAAGTCTAAATTATTAATTATATTTTTTAGTTGTATAGCTTATTTAATTAATTTTTGTTTGGAAGATCTATCTGGTGATGAGAGAGATGTGTTAAAGTCACCCACTATTATTGTTTTGAGGTCTATTTGATTCTTGATATTGAGAAGGTTTGTTTGATGTACACAGAACCTTCATTATTTGGGGCATAAATATTTGTGATTGTTATTTCTTGTTGTTGTATAATTCCAATAAGTAATAGAAAATGACTTCCTTTTTCCTTTCTGATTAACTTTGGCTTGAAGTCCACTTTATCTGATGTAAGAATAGAAACCTCTGATTGTTCATGAAATCCATTAGTGATATGTTTTTCCCATTCTTTTACCTTCAGTCTCTGGATGTCTTTGCTTATAAGAGGAGTCTCTTGGAGACAGTATATTGTTGGGTGTTGTTTTTTAGTCTAACCTGCCAGCCTATGTCTTTTGATTCATGAGTTTAGGCCATTTACATTCAATGTTATTATTTGGAGATGATTTTTAGTCCCTGTCATTTTGATTTATTTCTATATTTTAATTTGTATTAGTTTCTCCTTTGATTGACTATTCTTCTAGTGTAGTTCTCCCATCTGTTGGTTTTCAATTTTATTTATTTATTTATTTATTTATTTATTTATACTGGAGATTGAGCTCAGGGGCACTCAACCACTGAGCCACATCCCCAGCCCTATTTTGTGTTGTATGTAGAGGCAGGGTTTCATTGAGTTGCTTAGCACCTCACTGTTGCTGAGGCTGGTTTTGAACTCATGATTCTCCTATCTCAGCCTCCCTAAGTGCTGGGATTACAGGCTTGCACCACTGCCCCCAGCTTCAATTTTATTTTTATTACTTCTTTGTGAAATATTTTATTGAGTATGTTTTGTAATGCAGTTTCTAGTTGTGAAATCTTTTGGGTTTTTGTTTATTGTGGAAGACTTTTATTTCATCTTAAATTTTGAAGCTTAATTTTGCTGAGTATAAAATTCTTGGTTGAAATACATTTTCTTTCAGAGCTTGGTATATATTATTCCAAGTCTTCTAAGTTTTTTGGGTTTCAGTTGAGAAATCAGCTGAAATCTCACATGGTTTACCTCTAAATATAATCTGTTATTTTTCTCTTGAAGCTTTTAAAATTCTCTCCTTATTCTGTATGTTAGACAGTTTCATAATAATTTGCCTGTGTGTAATTCTGTTGTAATTTTGTATATTTAGAGTCCTGTATGTCTCCTGTTTTTGATTTTCCATTTCATTCTTAAAGTCTAAGAAATTTTCTGATATTATTTCATTGAAAAGATTGTGCATTCTTTAAGTTTTAATTTCAAAGTCTTTATATATCCTGATGAATCTTAAATTTTACATTCTCCCATATTTCTTGGAAATTCCATTCATAGTCTCTTAATGTCTTTTCTCCATGGTCAACTTCATTTTCTGGATCATATATTTTGTGTTTGTTGCCTGAAACTCTATCTTCCAAGTGGTCTAGTCTGTTGATACTGCTTTACATTAAATTTTAATTTGGTTTATTGATTCCTTCATTTCAAGGATTTCCATTTGATTCTTTTTCAGAATTTCTATCTCTTTATTGAAATAATCTTTCACTTCCTATATTTTCTCTCTGATTTACTCCTTATATAATTTACTTCATAGATCAGTTTATGAACTTTCTAAATTCCTTCTCTGTCATTTCCTCTTCTGTGATGTCAATGGATTCTGTTATTGAGATATTTTGGTTTTTTTATGATGGTTTGTTCCCTTGCTTTTTCATATTGTTTGTGTGTTTACTCGCCTATCAGTATGAATATGAGGCAGCAGAGTTTGTATGCTATAAACTTACGGTGTCCCTGAAGATTCCTTGTACCTCAAGGTTTAGATAGAGACAAATATTAATGGCAACCAATGCAAACAATATACATCATTAAACTAAATACTTAGTTTCTACTATGACATCCATAATGTTAACTGGTACCATAAAAAGAAATGGTATGATAAGCTATTGCCAACAGTAAATAGAGTAAGATTGCAAAAAGGTTTGCAATTTCTAAAGGTAAACAGGGAGACTGCAGATGAGATGTAGGATGTGATGACTATACAGGATAAGGAGAGAAAATAGAAGTAAAAAAGAAAAGGAAGAGTGAAAGAAAGGATAATGGAATTTGGCTGTTAGCAAAGGACAAGAGGGAAAGAGAATCAAGAAAATCAGACAAGTGAAAAATAATACAAAACAAACCCCAAATATACAAATCAAAAAAAAAAAATCCTAGCCCTCAAAAGACAGAGCCTGAAAAATAACTACCTTCAAAAAATGCTAGAAATGAGAAGAGAGACAAATATGTATATGTGTAAAAGTCCATGAGCCATTCAGCATACAAACCAACAATAAAGAGAGATAGAGAGATAGAGGTAGATAGAGAGATAGAGGTAGATAGAGAGAGAGACAGAGAGAGAGAGAAGAAAGAAAAAAAATCTCATTGAAAAATTAAGGAATTTTTTCCATTGTGGTGATCAAAAATTGTCAATGAGAATATATGTTCATTGTCTGTTCCCAAATGTGTTTCTTTTCATTTTTTCTTAAGGTATATACTCTGCACAGGAGTAGTGACCACAGGCTTTCAAATCCTTCCTCTTTTTCTGATTCTTATCTAGTTGCCAATTGGAGTTCAAAAATTCTTGACTATCCTTCTCTCCAGTATGAGGGGAAGCAGATTAGAGAGTGTTATCTGCTCCACTTTCAGGGTGGGGTCCCTGTAGAGCTCTGTGAGAGGAGTTCCCATAAGCAGAGCTCCTGAAGGCATGGTTATGTCTAAGTGGTCCCCAGGTGCTTCATTGATGGCAATTGGTGTGAAGATTTTAAATCAGTGCACCTCCAGGGCCTGGCAGCTGCCAATCCACAAGGGGAGACTGCACCCCAAGAGTTCTTCCCTGAGTTCAATTCATGCAACAGAGGAGCCAATCTTCCGCCCCCTCTGCCACCTGCAGGTGTGGCCCTTCCAGGCCTCCTGGGCTCAGTCCCCAAGCACACAGTCACTGCCACCTGCCTGACCAAATTCCAGCTCATCCAAGTGTGTCCTGCAAGTCACCCGATTCAAAGAGAGGGAAGGATCTGAGATCTCTTGGGTCCCTATAACCCCTGTGCTCCTGGGTAAAACACTCTGTGTGCTGGACTATTTCCTAGTCTCCTAGGCACACTCTGAGTCATTTTGCAAGTGTCTGCCAGGTCTGCTTTACAGATGCAGGTCAGATTTCCTAGGTCTGGGCTCCTGGACTTACTCCCACAGCCACTGGCCACCATAATGTGTGGGAAAGATGGCTTGTGTCTCAGTTCTCTGTGGACAAGTGTGAGATACTCAGCATCTTTCTCCCATGAGGATACAGTGTAACACACCCTCTGAATCAGTCCAGCAGTGTTCTTAATCTCTGATTTCTCTGTACCAAGACACACCATGGAGCCACCTGAAATGTATGTTCTTTTAGTCCCCCTTCCAGCTTTGCCCACAGTGGATCAGTTCCAGCAGCCACCGGCACTGGCAGTGGGCTTTCCTTTTTTATTTTATTGTCTCCAACCTTCTGAATCCCCAAACTGTTCTGAGAGCCCAGTATTAAATCCCAGTAAAATCCCTCTTCGACGCACCTCACTGAGAAGTTGTTTATCTTCTTTTCTGATCTCATACCATGCAGTAGCTTGGAAAGCAATCTCCTCTACTCCACAATCCTATAAGTCCTCTCAGCTTGTTACTTCTTGAGAGTGCAAACTCTTTCAACGTCTGAGATTCTCCCAAAACAAGAAGAAAGAGTATAATTGGTATGCATCTGAATGACTCATCAAGGCTGAAATAGAACCAGAATTTGACATTGAGGACTTGAGGATCATTGCCTATTTCCAAGGTAAATTGACAAGGGAATAATATTGAACACAGGGTGATTTCCTGTTTTTCTTTTCACTCTCTGAAGGAACAAGCATGCAAAGAAGAGAAAATGATTTCAATTTTAATATATTTTTTAAACTTTAAATAAAAGAATTCTGCATTGCTCTTTGTGGATTCCTGGGCTCCTAAAATCATCTCTTTTAACTCAGCATTTTAAATTGTCCCATCGCATTTTTTATGGATTATAAATTGACAGGATTCTGGACTCCAAAAGTTTGCTGAAACCTGAATTACATCTACATCTAAAAGTTATATTGTAAAGACTAGACGACCAGAAGGAGATGAATTAAAGCTGCTCGGCAAGGCTTTATTGAAAATATACGCTCTTGGGCCCAATCCTCCCATCCATCAGAGTGCGTCCGGGAGAAATGGCACTGGGGCTCTGGTGTAGGGAGAATTTGAAAAGCCTGGTCAGGAAGGGAGGGTTTGGGGGTAGGAAGAGAAGGCCAGAGTCCTTCCTGGATAGGTCAGGAAAACCCACTGATGGACAGGAGGCGTGTCTACTGGTGACTGTCAGCGTCTGGCTAGCTGCTCCTTTTTGCAGCTGCTGACTGCAACTGCCCTGACTGGTCCCTTTAATTGGACATCTTGGACCCTGATCTGACCTAACATCCAGCCTTTTTGATGATATAGGACAGCAGATTCTGTCTGGCTACTTCGTGCAGGATTGGGAGCGTCGAGAGGGGGAGATGGCTCAGGTGTTGGTCAGGCAGGGAGGCAGATGCAGGGTTGTGGGAGCCTCTGGTTGTCAGTCATGTTGCTTGAATGTAGAAACATCACCTGTGGGTAGGAACAGAAGCTTGGGAGAGATTACTGATTAGCAGAAAAAGAAGGGGGGCTGCTGAGAAATTTTGAGTTTGGTGGGAGTCCAATGTGATGGGAGTCCAAGGCTAGTCTATTCTGTAATGAAATTTGTTTAAGTTTTTAAGTAGCAGTTACTGCATAATCAAGTCCTCTTGCCCTAGCCCAGAGGTAGTGAATGGGGGCCAAGGAGAGCCCAACTATTACCAATAGAAAGATGGCCCTTTTTTGCCCTAGAGAGGGAGGTGGTAACAAGTCATGGTAGTTTAGCCTTACTGTACAGTTAATTGAGGAACATCAATGAGAATTACAATTATGATTCAAATCTACATAGAGGAACAGTCTGAAATGTAGGAAGTATAAGGGTTGAGAATTTGTCCCCATAATAAGGCTGGAGAGGATGGGACATGTAAACACAGTATTTAATTTTTTAATGTGATAGATGTCTATCTTTAAATTATTTTTAAATGCCCAGGAACGGCTGTGTTCTTGGTTTTGCTGGATGTTTAAGATGAAGCAAGTCAAATTGACTTTTGTTCTTACCTATTGTTAAGAGTCACCTTTTGATCTCCTGGGAGGCATCCTTGAGGAACTTGAGAGCAGCTTGTTAGTTCTGCTAGTGCCATCTGCATTAGGATAGGTCGAGGTCTGGTGCTGACCATGTCCCTCTCTCTTCGACCTTCCTGTTCATCGTATGTTGTTTGATTGGCTCTTTAATTCTCTAATGGTCTCAGAAATCTCCCTGATCAGGAGGTCCTATGGCCCAGTGGTGTAGAGTGCTTCAGAGAAGTTTCCTCATTCCTTAGATTTAGGCTGACTCAAAGGGCAAGAGCCAAATACTGGTTTTCTTGGCCCTTTAATTTAATTTTAGTTTTTAAGTCTTGATCTTAAACACTCAGCAAGCCAGTTTCACCAGTCTTAAAGCAAGGGTACTGGGCTTTAACTTTAAGGTCTATCCTATAGGTGGTGGTTGATTTATCTTAAAATAATATCAGCTTGATATAACATTCTTTTAAACCTTCTACTTTAAAGTTTGTACATCTGAAAGAAAAGAACACATTTAATATAAAAATAGTACTGGTAGCACCATAATTGCATTGATGTTGTTTAACCATAATTAGATAAACCTTAATTTTTGAAAGTTAGTTTCTTCAAGTGATAAAACCTGACAGATGTAAGAAAGTTATCTTATTAAGAGCAGAACATTGTTTTAGATTTTAACTTTTTGTTTAATCACAGTTGTAAACCTTTTGATCAGAAATATTTTATTTTCTTCCAATAAGTACCATATTTAGAATTTTTAATTCCTTCGTTCATATCCTAAAGCAATCCTTGTAATTTTTTTTTGAACTTAAGCAACAATAGAAACCTTTAAAACTTCATATAGGAATCTATAAACCTTTGTGTTTACTCAATTTAAATTGAACTTTTTAAATCATGTGAATTAAAATATTTGGATCCATTTTTAATTTTTGTGTATACCATGTCTCAGTAGAGTGTAAAAAAAAATTTTATAGTTGGATAAAATACATCTGATCAGCGGGGGAACTTAGGCAGATGTAAAGTAATCTCCTTTCCCCCCTTTTTTTTCCTTGAGCTAAGGTAAAGTGGTAAGCCTGGGGAGGAGGGGCAGCCGCATGGCAGGTAGGTAACAGATGCCAAGTGGTAAGCCTGGGGGGGAGGGGCTGTTGCATGGCAGACAGCACACAAACACCCAGCGGCAAGCCTGGGAGGAGGGGCTGCTGCAAGGCAGGCAGCCCAGCGTCTGTGAGCGGTGGCCGCACGAGGAAGGAGATAGAGGAGCAAATGGGAAAGGGGGCTTTTAGTGAGAAGAACTTGAGAGGACAGAACAGATGGGAAAGAAGGGAGGAACAAGAGCGCATTTTCCAACAAAGCCTCGATGAAAGGAATTTTTGTCCATTTCCCCATCCGGTGACAAAAATTAGCCAAATCAGTGAGGATTTGAAAATCAAAAGTTCCCCCTGAAGGCCATTTTGATCCGTTATCTAAGCCATAGTACAGTGGAGTTTTGAGGTCTAGAGACAAGTTGGGGTTCCTTGTGAATTCTCAGCGGTCCCGGGGAGTGGGTGGGAACATAAAAAGGCATCCCAAAAAATGTTTGCGTCCATGGGAAAACGAGGGGCCAGGTGGAAAATTGAGGCATCCCTGCGAACTTTCCGGGGCCCGGTCAGCAGCAAATGGCTAACACGAGGGTTGGGAACGTCTTCCCAAATCCACGTGGCCTCTAGCGGACAGAGGCCTATGCACACATGCGACTTATGAGTAGGCCTCTTGAGCAAGCGGTGGGGGTGGGGGCAAGCTGAGAAGTCAGAGGAAATGGGGTGGGGGGGTGGCCTACCTCACTTCGTCGGTCCAGGTGAGGGGAGACGGAGAGTGGCTCAGGAGTTCTCCTGGTCCGGAGGGCTTGCCTTGACCCCGGTACAGGGGAGGTTCAAAACCCTCCCGGGTTTCGGCACCATTATGTAAAGACTAGACAACCAGAAGGAGATGAATTAAAGCCGCTTGGCAAGACTTTATTGGAATACACGCTCTCAGGCTGAATCCTCCCATCCATCAGAGTGTGTCCGGGAGAATAGCGCTGGGGCTCTGGTGTAGGGAGAATTTGAAAAGCCCAGTCAGGAAGGGGAGGGCTTGGGGACAGGAAGAGAAGGCCAGAGTTCTTCCTGGATAGGTCAGGAAAACCTACTGATTGACAGGAGGCGTGTCTACTGGTGACTGTGAGCATCTGGCTAGCCGCTCCTTTTCACAGCTGCTGACTACAACTACCCTGACCAGTCCCTTTAATTGGACATCTTGGAACTTGATCTGACCTAACATATATACAAATTATCTTTAAAATCTATTCTCACTGATTCTCTGATATCATAAATGAGTGAGAATTTGCCATACCACAATGCTGGGATAACTTCATCCCACACCATAAAGTGGTTGAGTACCTTGGCAGGATAGGAAAGAAAAAACAGACACTAAGAAATTTTACTTCTATGAAGAGTGGGGCAGCAGAGACCCTTTGGCTGGGTCTGGGTATTTAAATTCAATAAATTGTTGAGACTGCAGCTCAAGCTCACTGGGGTTTGAACACCTCCATCTCCGCCTGAATTCTCAACATGACTTAGATTCCAGGGATGTGGGAAAATGCCGACGTACAATCAACTCTTTAAAAAACAGAAAAAAACAGGGGGCTTACGAAGACCTCAATGTCCTGATGAAGGCAAAAATGCAGATTTAGGAGGATATGGTAAACTTTCACAGACACGATGGTCAAGGAAAAGAGGAAAAGCCAAACCAGTGCCCAGGAGTTATGACATCATGCTAAAAGTAGGTTGCTTAAATTCTTTTAAGAGTATATACGGACCAAGCATTTGCTGTGGCTTCTGGCACTATCAAAATGAAGCCATCTGTAGACCAGCCTAACAGGTGATAGCTCAGGATGAGAGCATCAGATAAGGTGGCTTTGTGGATTCCCACCAGCTGGCATCTGATCTTCAACCCCAGTTTCAAAGAGTCACTGATGGTGTCTCTACTGGTTTTAATTTATAAGAGTAATGGTGATAGTAAGACTGAGGTACAGTTAGGGCACACCATCACCAAGCAGATATCAGCACCTTAATTACATCCTTGTGGATTGCACAGCTAAATTATTCATAGACTTGATTAATTAGCAGACATAGAGATGGGCAGTTTGTTGCAGTCAATGGATACCCATATGTAAGTACCTGTGTATAAACATATCATAATCACCAATTAATGTGTTCTAAAATAACACATAGTTTAGAATAAAATTTGTGGTAGATAGAAATCCCTAAGTGCCATTTATTCTTGATTTTTAAAAAATTCCCTGTCAAGTCAAATACGTAACAATAATTCATTGTAAATTTTTGTTTTATATGCAAGACTTATCTGTGCCTTCAACACTCTGGTTAGTTTGTCACTAAGAGGCTCTGAAATTGACTTTTCTCTAATTTCTGATTGTCTCTCTGAGCCAAAGGTGGCCAGTGTTTCTTCCATGTCATTACTGCCTGCCCCCTCCCCACTTTTTTTTAGTAGTGCTGGGGTTTGAACCTAGGGCCTTGTGTACACAAAGCAAGCACTCTACCAACTGAGCAATATCTCCAGCTCCTCTCTTCTCCTCTTATAACTGTCTTCTAAAACCAGAAGGTAGAAGCTGAGTATGCCTAATCTGTGAGAAAATTATCTTTTTCTAACTCCTGTTCTTTAGAAGGAGCTTGTAAATTGATTTACGTGTCCCTTTTTCTGTGACTTATTTTCTTAACCTGATCTCTAGAAGCTATCCCTTTAGTGGCTTAGTAGAGAGATCTGTGTGAATGGAAGTTGAGAGTCTTGGGGAATCTTTGTCTTATGTGATGCTGGAGATGGGAGCCAGGAGTGTTTCCCTAGAAGAATAAGGATAGGGAAGGTCTCCAGTGACAGGTAAAAATCCAGTTGTAGATGTCAAAAGTAAAACCTAGATCTGTCTTCATTTGGAAATGACATCCCTGAGGAGTAAAGCCAGAGTGAGAACACATTAGAACTGAGAGGGAAAGAACAAGAATAAAAGCAAAGCCAATGTCATCATCCAACTGCTGTGAAGGAGGCTGCCCATCTCAGGGCGTGAGGCAGGGAATGGATGCTTCTTACATATTTCCTTATTGGGAACACAAAGGGGCAAAACTAAGTTGAAACAAGAGTGTAAATGTTGAAAACATGCTTCAATAGATGATAACTTTCAGCAGAAATTGAGTGTTATTTCTATCTATAAAAAATTTTCAGAAACAATCTAAAAAAGCATTTCTTTTCTCTCAAGTTTCCTGTTTACATTTACAGTTGGTCCTTCATATCTGAAGGTTCTGCATCCAAGGATCCAACCAAACTTGGATTTAAAAGTATTTGAAAAAAATTGCATTTGTACTGACCATGTACAGTCTTTCCTCTCTTGCCATTATTCCCTAAACAATATGATATAATAACTATTTGCATAACATTTACATTTTTTAAGCATTCTTAAGCAATCTAGAGATGTTTTTAAGTATTCAGTAGGATTCTGTATTATATGCAAATATTATTCCATTTTTATAATGGACTCCAGTATTTTGGCAACCACCAAAGGTCCTAGAATCAATCCCCCAGGGACACTGAGAGACAACTTATTTGCACAGCAAATTTTTCCTTTACAGAAGCAAAATTCCACAAGTATAATTGAGTTCCCATAAGTGACATTTCCTGTTACAGTCCTTTCTTCCCTCCAGAGGTGACCATTCTCTTGAAGTTAGTGGTACCCTTTCTTAATGTGTTTTTATATTTTTACTATATACTTTTTGAAGTTTTCCCTCTTTACTGTATAATTATGCACCCCTAAATAAAGGAAGTCCCACTGGTATGAGAATTACCTAACTCCATAGTCATCAGTACCCCATGGACAGGTAACAGCACTGGATGGCCTTTGGCAAATAGAGATAACATGGCCTGAGCTAATGCATCTTTTGAATAATTATTTTTCCATAAGTTATCATAATGGAAAAACAAAATCTAGAAGAGAATCTAGGTTTTGGGGGAAAACAAATACATGATATCTTTGGGATTTTGCATTTAACAGACATTCTCAGATTCCTTTCTGTAATAGTCTATTACAGAACCTACAGAAAGCATATTCTGGCATACTAACTTTGCAGGATCTATGGGGAGTATCCAGTAATCTTTGGTTTTAGCAGCAACACATCTAATAGTTGAATATATGTTGACAAGAGTTCCTATGTGAAAACTGAAGTGTTTTACCCAACAGGACAGATTCTGTAGCAAATCCGTAGAAATTTGCCAAGAAATGAAACTGGAAAGGTTAAAATACATTTTGCTTCAATTGTGCCAGCTTCTGTGGTACCCAAAGAAATTATGGAATCAATATTAGAAAAGTCTATTTAGATGTTAAATTTCCCTATACATATCAAAACTTTCACCCGACTAGAGCAGGCAAATATTAGCACATTTCTAAAGATCTCTACCTCCACATCCTTTCCATGCTGCGCTTCTCTTCTAGGAGTTTTTTTTTTGAGGGGGGATGACAGCAATATCATGAGGATATAAAGATATTTCTTCATATTTGCCTCCAGTTAAATAATGCTTAGACATGTTAAATGTGAAAGTCATTTAATTCTCCAGAAGTGAGCCCAGTGAAATCCCAGTTGTATATGTCACAACTCTAATAGAAATGCTGATTTTACAAAAATCACACACACACACACACACACACACACACACACAGACAGACAGAAGTTGTAAATGATTGTCAGTGGTAATCTGAGAGCAACACTAAACATTAAGGCTGAAATCCTGATCATCAATGTTATTATTTAATAATTCCTATCATATTCTGAAGTCTTACTATGTGCCAGGCATTATGCTAAATATTTAAATGTATTATGTCATTTGATTCGCAACTTGACTTTATGTAGTTAGTACTAATTCTGCTCTGCCAATTAAGGCATGGAGTGCTTAGTGTAGCAATTGTTCTTGGAAGAATGCATACTTCACCAGGAACACACAACATACCAGATAGCATTTAGACACCAGTGATCTATCCACAATCCCTGCTCTGAGCCATTGAGTGAAAGACATCTCACTTTTAGGAATATTTGGATAAGAGCTCCACTTCCTAAAGCTCAGATAGGCACAGGAATCTCATTCTGTCACCACTGTGGCTATATTTGCTTAGTGGCAAATAGACTTACATCTCTCTTCCTTGAAGACAGTCTCACCTATGAAAATGCAGCTGTTTGCTAAAGATACACAATGGAATATTACTCAGCAATAAGAGAGAATAAAATTATGGTATTTGCAGGTAAATGGATGGAGTTGGAGAATATCATGCTAAGTGAAGTTAGCCAATCTCAGAAAACCAAATGCCGAATGTACTCGTTGATAAGTGGATGCTGATCCATAATGTGGGGAAAGACATGGGAACAATGGTGGATCGCTGCTCACAGGGGTGTAAGGGAGGAGGGGGCATGGGGACAGCAAGGATGGTGGAATATGATGGACATCATAGCCCTAACTTTATGTATGACTGCATATATGTTGTGATTCTATACAACTCACAACTAGAGAATTGATATGTTATCCTCTATCTATGCACAATGAATCATTTACACTGTTAACATGTAAGCCTAAATAAAAAATAAATAAAAAAATAAAAAAAAAAAATTAGTGACAGGCAAAAAAAAAAAAAAAGAAAAAAGAAAATGCAGCTGTACAGAAAACCTGCAGAGCTGGGAATATTCTCACCTGGATCTCATCCATCCTATCTCATTCCCCAGTGCTTATCACTGCCTGCTCAATGATTTCTTTCCAGAGCATTGGCTGAGGGATCAAACCTCATGGGAAAGAAGAGGGGTCCCCAGTTCTCTGGATGGAGCATTCCTGGAAGAGAGGATCAAAGAAAAATTCTGGCTCTCATCGCCTGATCAAAAAGAACGAAAGAGTCCCTGTGGTAGGAAAAAAACTCACACAATCCAAATGACTAGTTTGCCAGGACCGTGTGGTAGACTCTGAAAAAGTTGTCAAAATCTCAGGAAGGAGAGAAATTCCAAAGAGGCATTGCGCCAATGTAATTAACAGAGATTTTGTGGCAGATTGCCTTTGGATTTCCAGTCATGAGCTCAGGCTCTGGGAAAACAGGACGGATCCAGCAGTCATCCCTTCTCAATATGTTTGCACCTTGATACCAGTCCCCAGAGAACATGGGGCTGCTGCCAGCCTCACTCATCACACAGAATTAGTAGGTAAGTGAGTGCTATAGCATGGCAGCTCCGCACAGCAGTCACCAAGCAAGAAGATTTATTGCTCTATTTGACAGTCTGTTATTCACTAACTGAGCATGACACATCTGGGATTTAGAATCATCAACTTGACATCTAACAGGAGAACAAACCTTTGGGAGGAGGAGAGGGGTGGGGGAAGTGGCAGTCTTCAGAATAGATTTCCCATTTCCTTGCTGACCCTGATTGTTGGGCCAGGCTTAAGGTCATCCCAGATGGAAGGGGAAAGACAGATGCACTGAGGGCCTGGGTCTGGAGTACTATAATGAAGCTGTAGATTCACTGCAAGGAAAGGCCCTTTGGGTCCTTGCAGGTTTGCACATCTTTCTGGTAACATCAGGCAACTTTTGCTGTTGTAGGAACGCATGTTCCATGAAGAACACAGAAGAGCTCTCCTCTAGGTTTCCTCCCCTCTGTACTTGAAGCAGAACCCAGACGCTGGAGGAGAATGTGCATTTCTGATTAAAGCCATCTTTCAGCTATAGGTCTCTATCTGATAAGTTTACCTCACATCCCCTTTCCTATGCCCTGGCCTGGCCCTACTGGCTATGGACACAGGTTGGACCCAGGCACCACCTTCATCCTCTATTTGCCTCCTTGCAACAAAACAAAGGTGAAAACAAAATCTTTTCTTGTCCAACACAGAAGCTGAAGTTCTGTCTACAGAATTACTGCAGGCTGTACACTTGCTATGAAAAAGAATGGAGCTTACTTATGATCAGAAACATAATTTATTTAATCATCATGGATCCACTGGGAGCCATGGCTCAGAGGCCCATGAATAAAAATGGCAAGTCCGCTCAGAGCGTTCAAGACATCAAGACAATTTTTTTAGCCTGCTGCTGCTAAGTGACCCAAGGACTTATCTACTCATGCTGAAAATGGTGCATACATACAACCACATTAAAGACATCTTATCTCTGTGTTCGTATTCTAGCAAATGAATGTAAGATGAAACAAAGGTTTTCATATCTGATCCTGCCTCTTTTGGGTCCTGTGTTACCTCCTTATGATATTTGTGGACTGTCTCTTCATTTATCTTCTCTTTTTCTTCTGTGTGCTTCTCTCTGCATTTTGATATTTCTTCTCCTGGTCTCTTCTATCTTCTCCACTCCATCTTTTCCCTGATCCTCCTCTGACTCAACAAGTTGAAGAGATGAATAAGATAGTAAGACGCCAAGCAGGGGATCTGAGTCACATTCCCTCCTAATCCCTCTTGCAAAACTCTGTAAAATAAAGGAACATCACCAGCAATGGAGAAGTAGTGAAGCACCAGGGAGCATTGCTCTTTTTTTGTTTTGTTTTGTTTTTGGTACCAGGGATTGAACTCAGGGGCACTTAACCACTGAGTGTTTTATTTAGAGACAGGGTCTCACTGAGTTGCTTAGGACCTTGCTAAATTGCTGAGGCTGGCTTTGAACTCACAATCTTCCTTCATCAGCCTTTCAAGCTGCTGGGATTGCAGGAGTGTACCACCACACCTGGCAACATTGCTGTATTTTACTTTAAACTTTTTTTAAAGGGGAATTGTAGTTCAATTCTGATCTTACTGAAAAGGACATAGTCTTTTTAAAAACAAAGACAAAGCTGACCCTCTTTTTAATCTAATTGACTTGATAGAACAGAGGCATTGGAAATATTACAGGCCATGTGCCTACCATCAGTACATAAACTCTTAGATGTTATATGCTAATACAGAAAGTTTCAAATAATTTGATCAAATTAATAACAGAAGAAGTTGGCGATCAGAAAAAAAAAATCAGAGGCTTTCCAACCAAGAACCAAGAGTGAATAAGAATGAGTTGGCAATTGCCAGAAGAAAAATATCTAAAACTTCTGCTTAGAATAAGATCAACAGATCAACAGAAAATGACACAGAGGCCTAGAGGTTCCTGGCATGGGACAATCTCTCATGTCTTTCCCTTTTCTATCCTGTGATTGTGGTTGCAGAAGATTATAAATATTCTGAGTGACACAGGAATTTATAAGACTTGATAGTCATATCTCCTCTGCTGATTATTGGTAATTACATCTCCTGTGTCAGTTATTGATAGTTACATCTTCTCTATCAGTTAAACTCTGGAGAGTGTAAGAGGAGAAGCCAAGGAGTTTCTGCTCAACATCATATGTATTTCTAGGAGTGGTGATAGGAACTCCATGGAAAGACAATGGCCCAACCTGAGTCCTCTTGGTGAGGGCCTCTGACAGATTCATGTAGTGAGTGTTGTCTGCTCTTATTGCAACACAGGTCAGCATATGTGGGATGCTGTACTGGGTTTGGTGCTTTAGGGTCAGGCATGGGTGCTCATGGACATTTCAGGTCATGCTTTAGAGGCCAAAGTCTACTCTCAGTCTATATAGTATCAGAAAAGTTCCAAGGAGGCAGAATCTTCAGGCACACCATGGCTCCAGCAAGAGCCCAGCCTCCTGACTCTGCAAGACTTGGATCCTTACTAGTTTAGTCTTCCCTACTTGAATCTATGACCTCACTCTGAGCCTTAGAAGTCTTTGCTAATTACGCACTTCTGTATCTCCTTGGGATTTTCCCTAAGTACTCAGAAGTGCCATTCAAGAAATCATCCTTCCTTTGTCACCACCAGAGCCTAGAGTGAAGCAGCTCATTCCCACTCAGCCTCTTCCTCCCATGCAGAATGACACTTGTACATGAGGATGTAGGAGAGTTGGGCCTGGACCAACCATCCACCTGCATGGTTTTTGTATGTATGATTTGCTTCCTTATGAGCTGATTATCTCCATCCTTATTCCTTCTGCTGTGGTCAGAGTACCTATCTATGGTTAACTCTACCTATGTGTGTTAGTTTTCTAGGGCTGCCATAACAAAACACCTCAGCCTATCAAGCCACACAACATGAATTTATCTTCCCACGGTTTTGGATGCTAGACGTCTAAGATTAAGGTATCAACAGGTTTGATTCCTTTTGAAGATTCTCTCCTTGGCTGGTAGACGATCTCCTTCTTGCTGTGTTCTCACGTGGTTGTCCCTCTGTGTCCTAATCCCCTTTTCTCATAAGGACATGAGAGTCCCAATGAACTCATTTTAATTTAATGACCTTTTTAGAGTCCCTACCTCCACATAGAAAAGGTGCTGGGAGACACAGCATCAGTGAATTGGGTGACACAATCGCATAGCCTCCTGCCCCCTTGCTTGGACCCACCATACTTCTTCCTCTACTCTGCTAGCTGGATGGCATTTGTAGGTTCCATCCAGGAGCCAACAACTTGAAAGGTGAACGCTGCTACTTCCAGATCATTCTTGCTTTATTTTGATGCAAAAATTCTTTCTCTTTCACAGATTCTTCCACCTGGCTAGATCACTGATGTCCCGGCCATTTCCCCATATTCATCAAGGACTTTGGCTCGTTTCATTGACCAGGGTAAATTTAACATCCACATGCACAACTCATCTAAAAATCAGTTTCCTCTATCTCTGCAACTGCAAGGACCTCACTCCACTTCCCTCACAGCTATACATCTTGAAAAACTTCCCTCCTAATCCATTCTGGATGCAAAACAACCCTGTTTATGCTCAATCACCTTGACTCAACTGAAATTGCTCTGCTAATAAAGCTCCAAAAACTTCCTTATTTTTAATGCATGGACATTTGAGATTTAATGAAGTCCTCCTAATGTCCTGACTTGAATCACTTGTCCTGTACCACAGTTATAAATGATCTGTTCCAATCCACAGCCCTTCCTTTCTTATTTCAGATACTTGCTTATCTTGTCTTGTAGATCTGATGAGAATGACAATTGGAGCAGATGCAATTTATGGTTTGGAAAGGTACATCAGAGTTTATCAAGTAACGGAGGCTGGAAAGGAGTTTATACAATAGAGAACACAAACTAACATCAGTAATAACAATAATGCTAGTGATGAGCATTTTTGCTAATGTATAAGGTATTTTTTAAAGGGTAGGCACTGTTAGAAGGCTTCAGATAGACTCCTTTACTTAATCCTCACAACAGTCACAGGAAGTAGGCAATATTGCTTTCCCATTATACATATAATAAAACTGAGGCACAGAGAAGTGAGGAATGTCTTGTAAACTTTCCCAGTCAGTACTAGGCAGGGCTGGGATTTAGTCAGAATGGCTTCACACTCATTCATTTAATATGCTGAGAATAAATAATAGTCACAAGGTAGCATGTGCATAGTGAGATGAGATGACCATCGGGGGCTGTCCTTAGCTTTGCCAGAAGATTGTTGCAAGTTCACCAGCCCTCAACAGTCACTCCTGCTCCTTGTAGAGGGACACAGAGATGTTGGAGATGCTTATTTTATCTTACAAAATGGAAATTTTGTAACCATTGAAGAAGAATTCCCTATCTTCACTTCCTCAGGCCATAATAACCTCTTTTCTTCTTTGTCTCTATAAACTCAATCACTCCAGGAACCTCATAATAGCTGGATCATACAGTATTTGTCCTATTATGGCTGGTTTATTTCACTCAGCATACTATCCTATAGGTTCATTCATGTGAGACTATATGTCAGAATGTACTTCCTTTTTAAGGCTGAATAATAATCCACTGTATGGATATGCCAAATTCTGTTCTTCCATAGATGCACTATTTTATCCATCTTTCGTATCTATCGACTAACCTCAAAGAGGGTAAGTGCTTCCAGATTCACACACTGAAGAGACAACACTCAAAATCATTGCTCTCTGAAACTAAAATCTGTTTTCTTTCCACAAGTGAACACCAGTCCTAATTGTTGGATTTCTGCCAATAATCGTAAATGTCCAGCAATTTGGATAAAACCTTTATGTTAATAAATAAATATTTATACATTTTCCTTCTTCCCAGAAAAATTTGAAGTATCTTACAAACAATTAGAAAACATGTTTAAAAGAAGTGAGTATTTAAATCAAGGGGAGGGCCACGTGGGTATTTAAATCAACTCTTGGTTGGGTTGTGGATATATTATTACACACAAACTTCCTCAAAGACAGAAGGGAAAATCAGCCATCCTGCCTGGACCTAAGTGAGACATGCAGGACAACATGAGCATTGGCTTCCCGTTCTGCGCTGAACATTACAATGTGTGCTGAGATAAGGAAGACACAGGGCCTGGGTAACCGGGGCAGCTACACAGGGGACAGCAGCAGGCATTCCAAGCGAGGAGAGCGTACAGACAACCTAATCCAGAAGCAGCTACTCTGAGTCAAATGTAGCTTTTCAGATGTCACTTGCTCTCCATGACTCTGGATAGTCTCACAAGAAAACAACAACAACAACAACAACAACAAAAGCACTATCTTACTAAACAATTTCTGCCCTGCGTTAACTACTCTGGCATATCTTATACCCAACTCTCTATCACAGGCTCTTAGAGCAAAATAGTTAACTGTGGGATTATAGGAGCCCAGAAAAGGGGAAAAACCATTTGGTAGGCCAAGAGGCTATTATTTGGGGCTTTGCAAAATGACACTAATTTTATAGGCAACCAGGTCCTAGAGCAGGACCTATGAAAAAGAAAATCATAGAGAGTTCTCAGAATTACTAATACTTATGTGGATTCCTGTCTAATTGTTTTTAATGTTTTTACAGTGATTTATTTATTCATTTTTATTTAACTGAGACCATACTGCACATGATTTTTCTTGCTTTAACATCTTACAAGCATTTTTCAATGTTATTTGAACTTCCCTAGAAATGTTTTTACTGACTACATAATATTTTGCCATGTGGACCTACAATTATTTATTTTTTCTTGTCATTCTTCAGCTCCAAGCCATCACAATTCTACTTTCTGCTTCTATGAATTTGACTATTTTAGATTCCTCATATAAATGGATCAGGTAATATTTCTCCTTCTATATCCAGCTTATTTCCCTTAGTATAATATCCTCCATGTTCTTGAAAATGACAGAATTTCCTTTCTTTCATGTTGAATTATATTCCATATATTCATATCCCATATGTATTAGATTTTTTTATCCACCCAATAGTCAATGTACATTTAAATAATTTCCATATCCTGCACATTGAAAGTAATGCTACAATGATCATGGGAGTATGAATATTTCTTTGAGATTCTGATTTCAATTATTTCACCCATACAACTAGAAACAGGATTGTTGGATCATATGGTAGTTCCAATTTTGAATTTTAAATTTTAAATTCTGTACTATTTTCCATAGTGGTTGTACCACTTTATGTTCCTGCCATATCCTGGCCAACACAATTTTATATACGTATTTCAGTTAGCCATCCTAAGAGGTGAAAGATCATATCTCATTGCAGTTTTTATTTGCATTTCCCTGATGATTACTGATGCTGAACACTGTTTCATAGATCTATTGGCCATTTCTATGTGTTCTTTGGGAAAATGTCTACTCAATTCCTTTGTCCATTTTTAAATTGGGTCATTAATGTATTTTTGCTATTGAGTTTATAATGTTTCCTCATATATTCTAGATATTAACCCTTCTTCACAAATATGCTTTGCAAATGTTTTCTCCCAGTCCATAGGTTGCTTTCTTTTTTTGGTATCTCCTTTAATATGCAAAAGCTTTTTAATTTAATGTAATCCCATATGTTAATTTTTGCTTTTGCTGTCACATCCAAAACCACTGCCAAAGTCAATGTCAAGAAGTCCTTTAGTTCTTCTGTTGACTTAATTTCAACAATCTTATATTTATTTAGCTTCCATAGAGCTAGGTTATGCCTTTAGATTTTGATTGTTGTTGCTAATTTTTCTCTATGTGCTAAATATTATCACATCAACTTTGGGGATTGCTATCACAGTTATTCTAATATTGTTTGGTTAGCCTTATTTGCTGAACTTCTACTAAAACCTCTCTTACCTGGCAAAGATTTTATACCTGGTGTGTGTTGGTTGGTTACTCATCTTGGTACTTAGGAGTCCTTCTGTCAACGCTGAATCTATGAATGCCATCTCATTTACCTCAGCCATCCTCCATCCTTTTGAGCTACTATTTGGGTTGCCCCAGGAGTTAATCTTAAAGACTTGTTACCCATCTTGGGTTTTGCCAACCACTTGGAGCCCTGCCCTGCCCCCTTTTCACCCTTCCAGCACAGATATTCACAATCACTACTCTCCCTGGTAGATGTGTCTCCTGAGGGAGGAAAAGACAGGCCAGTTTGTTCAGCTGCTTATGGTGTGATACCCAACCAGGAGCCCATTCAGCTCCCATACCTGACAGATCCATGCTTGGGACACCCTCATTAGGGACTTATCCCTTTGTGTGTGTGTGTACATATGTTTGTGTGTATATATTTATAACTATGTATATATTCTTATATTTATGTATATACAGACATGTAAATGTGTGTATGCATATACACATATATACCTATACATGTGTATATATGCATATGTAGGAATGTGTGTGTATACTTATTTGGTTTTTCTCCTTAAATCCAATTTAATTTCAATTTTTCCAATTTTTAAAGTCTCTTCATAATTTCTGATGCACCCCAGACACTATTTCTTGTTTCTCAGATATGTGAGACTTTTCTTTTAAATCTGTCATTTTAAAACTTTTAGGAGGGAAATGTAGTGTTTCTAAGATTTTTATCCCAAAACAACATTGATACGATCTAGTAACTCACGTAACATTCCTATGCGAGAGGTAAGGCAGGTGTATTTTACTCTCATTGCATAAGGGCAAACAGGAGGCTCTGGGTGGTGGTGCTGTAAGCACATCCAGCATTGACACAGGGCTTTGCAGCTGACCCTCTGACAATCTTCCCAGGTAAGTGTCGTTCATTACAAAATCGAGGAGATGGCAACTTGGAGGATGAATAACTTGCCCATGGTTGCAAAGGAGATTGGTAAATAGCTGCCGCAGTGTCTCAAATCTGTCTCCTCTCACTCCAGATGTGTGTTCTCGACCCCAGCCATCGCTTCTTACACAGCCTTCTGCAGCCATGCTCTGGGCTGCCCACCCAAAGATCACCAATTCCTTGCTTTGGAGAAGTAGTGCCTATTCACAGCAGAAGACAATCAGATGCTTTGCATAAATCCTTTCTCTAAATACATGTCCCCCTGGCAGGTGGCTGCATTTGCATTAACTCCCTTGCTCCTTTCCAATTAACATCTAGGAGGAATGGGGCTTTAAATCTTTCTTGTTTTTTAATCGCCTCTAGCCAGACTTTCAAGAGATATGATCCCACCAGTTTAGTCCCAGTTGTGAATGAGCATAAAACCACTCCCCAGCTTTTGTACTCATCTCTGGCAAACTGCTAGGCGCATTGAAAGAGGAGCATTTTGTTCCAGAATTGAGTCCGTTTTGGTTGGTCTGCAGATGAATGCTGGTTTTGCACAGCAGATCTGTCTCCATATTCCCCTGGTGCTGGATTAGGTCCTAATATTTTCCTTGGTTTTCATAACTTACAGTGCTGCTGCTAAAATGGTTTCACAATAAGATACTAGAATTATTTTGCACGTTTTAATGTGACAGAAAAAAATCCCTAATGCTTCTTGGGAAAAAGCTAGATTGCTGTTTCTCCCTACATTCTTAGTGGGGTTTCAGTCTTAAATGGATGCTGAAAAAGAGCTTCAAAACTCATAGATGCCTGGGTATCACTTTGTTAAGAACCGAATTGTATTTCTCTCAAAATCATATGTTGAAGCCCTAACCCCCAATGTGATTGTGTCATGGGAGAAATGTCTCCAAAGAATGGTCTGATGAGTTCCAGGAGAGAAAGGAGAACTCAACCCAGGACCAGCAGGCTTACGTGAATCTCAGCACGCACAATCCAGAGGCATGGACAGGGGTTTATTTGGGAAAGTAGATACACATTCAAGGAGAGTGCATATCTCAAGAGAGAGACATGCTTTGGAGTTTCCTTGCTCCTCTTTTAAAGGAAACTTGCTGGGAAGGAAAGGTATGTAGGAATGATATCAGTCTGGTGATCTTAATACAGGTTCTAGTGGTCTGATCAATCTCCAAATCCATATGTTGACATGGTTTTCATTATCTGATTGGTAAATAGCTGCTGGAAAGTCCCCTGAATTATGAATTTCTCAATATGTGGGATTTCTCTTTACTTAATCTATTTATTAGAAGTTAATTAATAGTGTACAGGCAGATTTACAGATTTCCCAGGAATTTTGAGTGATGAGCCTGGGAAAGAGACTGGCTTGAGAAAATATGAAGAACTGCTGAATTAAAATCTTATTTCCTTGTCTTTCTCCATGTCTCCTTTCTACCCATTTATTAAACCTTCTATCCTACCTCAATCATATTTGGAGATACAGCCATGAGGAGGTAATTAAAACTAAACAACATCCTAAGAGTGGGCCCCTAATCTGATAGAATTTGCATCTTTATAAGAAGAGAGAAAATACAGTTACCATAGAGAACAGGCCATGTGAGGGCACAGTGAGATGATAAACCAACTCTGATGGCACTTTGATCTTGAATTTTCAGCCTCCAGAACTGTGAGAGAATAAATTTCTGCTGTTTAAGCCACCCAGTCTGTGGCATTTTGCTATGGCAGCCTCAGCAGGCTTATACACACCCTGTGTGATAGAATTCTTCTGGAGTTAGGCTTGGTGTATTGGGATTTCTAAAAAAGCTCCCATAGGTGATTCTCACGTGCAACCAAGGCTTCAAGTCTATGTTAGGACTTTGGGTACAGAACAAAAAATTATGATCCCTACCTTTTTGGTAAAAGAAACTACTAAACAAGTTTAGATACATGAGATGATGGATGGACAGATAAGGGATTTCATGGTAAGTGTTGTAAAGAAAAAGAATGGGATGCTATGAGATGAAATCATTGTAGTGTTGACAATCTACTTTGGACCAAGTAATAAGGAAAGGCTTTGAGGACCTGACACTCCAACCAAGACATGAACAAGGTAAGGGACAACCTGAAAAGAGAAAGAAAGAGTATTTCAGGGGTGCAGATATTCGAGGAATCATATTTTAACTTACAGAGGAATATATTATGTATGAAATAAATTGTATAAAAGATTCTATAATGCCTTGAGCTTGTCTTTGTGAAATAAATGTATTTAAAGAGTATTCCTTGCCTATGAAATGCCATTTGTATTAAATCTCTGATGAATTATACATTTCAATTACTAATCCTAGTATGTAATAGTTTCTTGAGGTGAGTCATCCATAACAGAATACTGAAAATGACTAGATCTTTAGACAATATGTATAATTGAACTTATATTTAGAAGTACTTAACCCCAACTCTTCCATAATGACATTACCCCTCTTGTTTTTACTTTCAGAGAGAGAGAGATACATCAGCTCTTGATAACTTATTCTAAAAATTTATAATCCTGTATCCATGTAAGTCTCTAGTCCGTGATCATTTTCCTGACAGAGAAGCTAGGGCACAAATAGACTGAGACTAGTCCAATTTGGCAAATAAGAGGGCATCTATGTGCCAGTTTGTTTGAACAGTAATAATTCCTTGGAGTATATTGTTCAGAAGAATTTTGAGGCTGTAGCCAGGCACAAAATTTCATGATTGATTATTGATATCTGCCATGAGCATGGGAGGGAGCACATGTATCTCATACTTTGTATCTTTAGATTAGTCCAGTGTTCTTTGGATCCAGAACCTGAATGTAGATTTGTTTAGCATTATTTTAAGTGCTTTTTAATTTAAGTGCTTTGTTCTATAAGAAGACTCTCTCTCTCTTACACACACACACACACACACACACACACACACACACACACAATTTATGCTACTGTGTTAACTTCAGAATCATATATAACTGTGAATAGGAGTGTGAGACAAGCCATAATGAAGCATTATACAGTCTGCATTGAATGGGTGTGCATGTCCTATATGGTAAAGGAGGCCTTCATTCCCTTTAATGGATTAATCCTTTTTTTTTTTAAAATTTTTTTGTAGATGGACACAATGTCTTTATTTTATTGCTCTGTATGTGGTGCTGAGGATCGAACCCTGGGCCTCACACTGAGGATCGAACCCAGGGCCTCACGCATGCGAGGCAAGCGCTCTACCGCTGAGCCACAATCCCAGCCCCGGATTAATCCATTTATAGACAGTGTATTTCTCACTCCTACTAAGTAGCATAGAATGGCCAACTAAAACTGCTATAAAAATATCAAAAACTTATGTGATCATCCTAAATTTTAAAATATAATACAAATGTGACCTGTTTCATCAGAACATTAGATTCATTTGTAATAAGGAAGCAAATACATGTGATACCCACATAATACTTTTAAAGTACTCCTTCCACGTGATGTGAGCTTTATTTCTAATTTTGATTTATGATCAATCTGGGCGAAAGGGATGAGGAGAACGGGGGATGCTCAGCTCTGAAATTCCAGGAATCTTCTTTGACACAGATTTTAGATAGTCTACTCTCCCCAAGACAAGTTAGACAATTACAGCTTATCACCCCAGAATCCTTGAAACGGGTTATCACTATATATTTTTAGTCACACGATTAGACTATGTAAAATTGGTTTTACTTCATAATAAGCTAATATGTTAAAACAAAACCTACTTTAAACCACATTATAGTACTTTTAAAGCAAATGGAAAGGATAGATGTACACTCTTTAACAGTGAACTATGCAATTTAGTTATAGTACATTAAAAACAGTTACATAAGTTTGGTGCTCAAGACTTTTCAACTGCCTTTACCTTCGTCTTAGTACCTTTAAAGCTTTTCATTGATATTTCACTTGTCTTGCTCTGGGTCTTTCCAAGAACATTCCCCACCCCACCTTCACCCTGAGGCCCCTTGAAAGTACCCAGGCTTTGATACCTTGATGTGGGCAAGTGCATCCCAAATGCACTTCAGATTGTTACATTTTCACTGGGCCACAATGAAGCAGAGAAAATAATTGTCTGGAGAAGTTTCCAATACCTTAGTTTGCTTTTCCTTCCTGGAGAAAATGCCAAACAGATTTGCAGATGGGTTAAAGGAAAGTGTGGAAAGCATTTGCATAGAATAGCATCTGGAGTCCCCGGCCCTCAGACCTTCCAGGGGGAAGACAGCTTTGCACATTCATGGCTGTTTCCTAAGGAAGGAGAGAAAGGGAACAAGGGAGGAGAGAAAAGGAGCAGGGACTCCCTTTGTATCTGTGTCCAATATGGTTTCTTTTGATTGTTCATTCTCCATAGTGAAGGGCCCCCCAGGGGTTCTCATCTGTTACCAGGCTGGGCTATACCTGCCTGACTGTGTGAAAGTCGCTCAGCTGCTGCCCTGGATGAGGCGCACACATCACATCTATCTCCCTGGCATCTACTGAGCTCTGAGGCCGCAAGGATCAAGCCCCACACGGAGCACAAAGGCAGGTCTGTATAATAAGAGCCGACCTTCTCCATTGTCCAGTGCTCTTTGTGTGGACGCTGGAGGCCAGCGCTGGCTCCACATTCCTGCCACTCCATAAAGAGGAGAGGGAGCTCCAGTGTAAGTACAGTAAGCTCTCTCTGGCCTGTGCTGGACAGAAATATCAGATGATTAATGTGTCCACCATTTCCCCACCATTTATGTCTCGACATAAAACCCAGGACATCAATAGAAAGGACTTCTTTTTTTTTTTCAAAGTAGTTTTTTTGTTCTCAGAATATTTGAAATTATGACTTTAGGAATGAATGATGAACGATTCGAGTTTGTTTTAGATTTAAACCAGCATCCACTGACCTCAGGAAAGAAACCATTTAATATTCTGTTATCATCTTCAACATCTTTATCATCATTATCACCATCCTCATTTAAATATCAATTTTAGAAAGCACACAATTTTGATCTTAGGTCAGAAGTGCGGTGCGCAGAGGAAAAAGGATAAAATGCTCAGAATAAGGGATAAGAAAGAAGTCAAAATAATTAAAGAACAAAAGTTAAAAGTTTGATGATATAATTTTTATTTAACAAAATAAAAGATTTTAATCAAAAGCACATAATGAGCATTGAGTAACTGGACCCAGGTGTGGAACATCCTCTTAAACCTCTTCTGGTACTTCATGCACCCTGCTTTTTGACAGAGATTTGGTTAATAAAAATATTTCTGGTCCACTGGAGCCTGATCTTTGACCTTATCATGCTTTTGTGTAAATCTTTCTCCCCGCCTCAAGAATGCTGTTTCATGATTTTAATAGGAAAATTTTCTATAATTAAAACTTCCTTCTAAACTTAGGTGATTTATACTTCCTGAAAAGTACTTGGCACTTCTTTTAGGAATGATAAAATATTGCTTCAGCCCACATTGTCTGTAATGTACCATATGCTGCTGACTCATTTGCATTTTCCTGTCAATTAAAAAAAAAGGTCAAATTTCAATCTCAGAAAAACAGCATTTATCAGTCACTAAGCCCTACCTTAGATTTTGGTCACTCATAATAGAGGCCTGCCTTTTCTACTGGAGCTGTATCTTTAATAAAATTTGTCCTGTTCCTATTGCTTCATCTCCCTATCATTCTTTCTCTGAGAAGACTTAGAAAATGGGCAATCAAAAAAAAAAAAAAAAAAAAGGCACTGCTGTTCCATTCGTTCCGCCCTGCCCCCATAAAAAGCTAATATTTTCAGGTTGACTGAAAGTTTAACTTTGTTATTTTTTTTTTATTTTTCAAGAAAATCCAGCGTGACGTGGCACGTGTTAGTGCCCTCTCACTTAACAAATTACATGTTTTTTTGACCTAACTTAAAAGCTGTGCAAATCTCCCTTGTCTGTGTTTTCATTGTGTATGGATTTCCCTGGTTTAGCCTCAGACAGGTCTGTGGTGGAACTTGGAAACTGAACCTCAGTCTCTCCGCCCACAGTACCTATTTGTCCCTCAAAACTCCCAAGAAGACACCATCCTTCAAGTGTGTGAAGCTTTCTGATGGTGAAACTCCATTACTTGTCCCTTAGTCATCAAAAAGCAGAGATAGAGCCAGGCACCATGGTGCACGCCCGCAATCCCGGCACTTTGGGAGGCTGAGACTGGAGAATCACAAGTTCAAAGCCAGCCTCAGCAACAGCGAGGTGCTAAGCAACTCAATGAGACCCTGTCTCTACATAAACACAAAATAGGGCTGGGGATGTGGCTCAGTGGTTGGGTACCCGAGTTCAATCCCTGATGCCAAAAGAAAAAAAGCAGAGATAGCTTGTGAGTAAGGAACAGGAACCACATCAGGGAAGGTTTCATTGTCATATTTTTCAAATAGCTGATATTTTTCAGTGGTTGAAAGAACCATCAGGGTTTTCAAGATTTAAAACAATTTTTGGGAGGTTGGAAGAACCAAAATGGCCACACACAAAAAAAACTCGAAACCTTGCTCTCTTTGGATTTTGAGGAGTTTTTAAATGGTATGCTGAGTTTTTTTCCAGATCTTAATATACTTTATAGTCGAACAAATTGTGTCCACATGACCGCCGTAATTCCTCACCTGCAGTGGTGAGAACCCCTCCAAGGCCCCCAGCAAGCAGTGGCTTTTGGGAAAAGTTACATTGGATAAGCCTTTTTCAAACTGGAGGACCCTCTGCTTGACCAATCCTTTCATTCCTCTGTAGGCCTGCCTAGACTGACCCAAGCTTTTGCACTGGGTAACGAACATTGAACTGGTCATGCCTGGGGAAGGGTCCTTTCAGCAAAGCCCCTGTCTCCCCTCCACCCCCCATAATGTGCTATTTTATTTTCAAAAGAGAAAGATATTCTAGAGTTATAAATCTCTTTCCTTTCTTTGCCCGCTTGCAGCCCCTGCCATTATGAGGGGAGACTACCTCTCGGAAGTTATTCACAGTGGGTTGGGAGAGGTCACAGCCTGACATACAGCTCCCGGCAGGTGGTCCAACACCGAAGCTCAGCGCCTATGCAGAGCTTTGGCCCCAAGGTGCTTTAAAGGCTCCCTCTGGAAAATAATGGTTGAGTGTCTTTGTCTGCCTCTCGAGGGCTGTCTATGATAGGTTCTGCTTCATGACAGATTGCTGTCCAGACACTGACCCTGTTGTATATCCCATCGGCCAGATTTCCCATTCCAGTGCACAGGAACTCGACATCATTTCAGAAAACAAACTCTTTACTCTTGAAGGAAAACAAAATGAAAACTCACTGTTGGGGATGGCCATGGAGAGGGTCCTTTGGGAACAACTACCTAGAATAGAGAGGAAAACTCTAGCAGTTAGAATATTTGCATATGGATAGCCTGGAAATACCACTGGCTACTCTTAGGTTTTCTCCACATATTGCTTAGATTCCATTTCCATATGCCTTTCAATTTGTTTCTCAGTCTGTCAACCCAGTATATTATCTTTATTTTCTTTCAAAAATATTTCCCTTTTGGATTCTTCTAGTTTCGCTTTCATTTTCTTTCTTTTCCTTCCTTTAATTTTACTTTTCACTCTTTTTATGCAAGAACTTATGTTAACCTTATAATGGATAAAAACGTAAGCAAAGCTGCCCCATTTCTGTACTTTATATACCATAACACTTATTCCAAAAGTGACTACATTTGATGATGTGTGATGTGTCTTTATGTAAAAAGTGCTAACATAGGAAGCCAGCAGTACTTGAAATTCTTCTACAGTGTTGAATGAATGAGAGAAAATGAACTTTCACAGTGAAAGGAATGGAATTTCCTATTGCCTCATCCAGCAGTTCTCTAGAGTTTGATTTTTCAACCTCTGCACTATTGACTTTTAGGGCCGTATACTTTTACTGCGTTGGAGGAGCCTTATGTGCATCATAAGATGTTTAGCAGCATTCCTGGTTGCTACCCACTAGATATCAGTAGCAATTCTCCTTTCAGTTGCAACAGCCAAAAATGTCTCCTGATGTTTCCCAGGGGGAAAAGCCAACTCCACTTAAAAACCATTGCTCTAGGGCTGGGATGTAGCTCAGTGGCAAAGCATCTGCCTTGCATTCGCAAAGCCCTGGGTTCGACTCCCAGTTCCAAAAAAGACAAAAAAAGAACCTCACCAAAAAATATAAGATTAAAAAAAAGAACCATTGCTCTAGATCAATGTTGTCCTGTAGAACTGTCTAAAATGATGGAAGCTGTCTAATATGCTAGCCCCTAGTAACGCACAGCTACTGACCATAAGAAATGCAGCCAGTTCGAATTAAAATATGCTGTAAGCATAAAATACACATTAGATTGGTAAAATATCACATTTGTAGTTTTTAATATTGATTACATGTTGCAATGATAGTAATTTAGATATATTGAATTAAATGAAATAAATCTTCTGATTAATTTCATCTGTTTCTCTTTACTGACTCTTTTGGCTATTAGAAATTTTTAATTACATTACATGGCTTGCATTTGTAGCTCATATTACTTCTATTGCTTGACTTTTTGTTTCCTTTTTCCAATTCAGGTTTTTCTAATTTACGTTCTTCTCATCTCCTCCAAAATGCCATTGTTGTTATTTTTGGCATGAAGTTCTTTTTGTGTCAATCCATGTCCAGTTTGTGATCTGTGGTCTTGAGTGAGTTCCTCTTCTATCCTTTCTCCTTTGTTTCCTTTAATTGTAAAAACAGTGGTTTGTACTCAGTGATTTGAAAAGTTTCCTACCTCTGTAAAATCTGAAATCAAATCAGCAGTATTTAATCCAACACAGCAGCTCAATACAGGCACTCTGGGGGGAAAAGCAGCTCTGGGTTCCAGCTTTGCTCTCAAGATCTGGCTGGCCTGAGATCACAAGTGAACTCACAGAAGTATATTCTAGAGTTCTGGCTGGGGGGCCACTGATAGGAAAGAGGAGGAAGAAAAAAAGAATCCCATAGTTAAATGAATTTGGGACACACTAGGTTAAACAAAACTAGAGAAGTCTGTTTAACCACACTCTAAATCCTTAATGTACTGTACTAAAATATCAAACAAGGTATATATGAAAAGCAGCACTTCGCCATGTTTGTGTGTGTAATTGTATGCTGCTTTGGATTTTATCCTGATGGTAATGAGACTGAAACCACTGAAACCAGGAAAGACATTTAGAGAGGTCCTTCTGGGCACAGTCAATGTCAGACTGGACATTTAAAATGGGAGGTCAGAAGGAGGCCTAAAGCAGAGGTAAGTGAGGAGGCTATGCTAATTGCCTGGATGATATTTTTAAGAACCCAAAAGGGGAAGATTTGAAAGATGTTTGGAAATTCTATCTACATAATTTTGTGGGCCCAAATAGATCCCTCTCTGGCTTGGAACTCAATGGATAGTAGAGGTTCTATCAATAAGTTTACAACCTAGTTAAGAAGACAGATTTGTAAACAAATAATCACAATACAATATGTTGCATACAAAAAAAATGAGAAGTAGGTACAGGGGACTGTGAGAGTAGGCAGAATTCATAAGCTTAAAGACATACATGAACATAAACAAATATGTGTGTATGCACACAAGATTCAAGAATTTTCCAATTGGACCAACATTTAAAAATTATCCACATGTTTTTAGTTTGGATCAGTGTTTAAAGTTCAATTTGGGGCCTGAGGGTGTAGCTAAGAGGTAGAGCACTTGCCTAACATGTAGGTTTGGGTACCCCCTACTAAAAAAAAAATCAATTTTGTACTTGAAAAATAAAGAGGTTGTTGGGCTGTTGGTGAGGGGCTCACAAAGTTATAAAAAGACATTTAATAAGAAAAAAACTAAGCAAAAGCAGAGTGAACTCTGAATGAATACAAGGATTATGCCTGTCTTTTCACTCTGTATCCCTGGCCCCTAGCCAAATAGACTGGCATATAAAGATTTGTTGGACACTCTGACTCCAAAGCATTCTATATCTCTCCCTGAAAACTAAACATAATATTAAAAATGATATAATTTGACAATTTCACTTAACCAAAAGCATTGCTTTTCGTAGTAGCAATGGGAACTCTTCTTTCTTTGGAAAGAGTCCTTATGGTAAAAGTGTTCAGTGTTCTAAGTAACATTTGCTCTTGTTTGTGAAAAGGTCTTCCACTCCTGTATGGGGTGGGCCAGGTGCTCTTGAGGCAGACTCTTCCAGGACATAATGAATGTCTCGTAGCTATATTCAGTTTCTTGATGGTATTGGTTCTGATGTAGCTTATATTCTTTGACAATTTCATTCTTAATTAAGTTAATAGTCAATTGTAAGAGAACAGCCTAGTAGTATGTTCAGGAACTATACTTTGAAAGAATTATCTATAATTTACAAACCAAGGAAAGCAAAAAATTAGGAAATTTAGGTCACTTAATTTAATTTATTTTGATACTCTATTGATTCTAAATCAACAGAAATTCCTAAAGCCTGATTGAATTTTCCATAGTGTGAGTTCATTTGCCCGATGTTTACAAATTATTAGAAGAAGGTGAATTGTATTGCCTTTGTCATACCTGCCCCCTCTCACTCTCTGCTTTGCCAATTTCTATAAATGTCCTTGCTACTCAATTTTGTCCATGGACCAATAGTATCAGCATCGTCAGAACACGTCTTACAAATGCAGAATGTCACTGCCTACTCTCAACCTACAGAATCAAAAACACTTAGGAAATTCATACACACATTTAAGAGTCACTGATATTGATGACTCTTGATTGGCCATACCAATAGGAATGAAAATAAGAATGGAAAATGGCTCATTTTGATATCATTCTTCATCTTTGTTTTCAAGAACCGCTACTCAGTTACTACATGGAGTGCTTGGCTTTTAGTTCCACTTTTCTTGCTCACTAGTAACAGTCAGTGAGATGCCTAAAAGGACAAGGAAGGGCCAATTCATAGATTACATGGATAGACTGAACATCACGGGACACTATGATGATTTGGTCAAGTTACCTGCATGAGAAAGAGGCCAACTAAGGGTCATAGGGATACAGATCTAGGATGTGGGGAGAGGTGGCCCTGAGGGTGGCAGCTTCAGTGGCAGCAGAAAGGAATCTCAGCCTTTCTGGCATCAGAATGGGAGAACAAGGGCTGACAGGTCACAATCCTAGGAAGCAGTCAAGGTGTGAAGGTGGTACCTAAGAAGGTGCTACGTGCTTCACCTTACAAATAGAGGCCAGTAAAAGGGAAGAAGGAAAGGAAAAACCATGCCTAGTATGCCAGGCAGGCTGGCGGTGCCAGGGAGCAAGGCCCTAGAAGAACTGCCAAATTATTTGCTTTAAACAATGGCAAGTAAGGATGAGGCTATTGGTAAAGATTAAGTTACCAAAAGTTCTGTTGAGGCCTAAACCAACTTCTAAGTCTGGTCTTACCAAAAATATTTGATATGTTGACTATGCATGGTTTATACCTCCTACACTCTATAAGTGTAGGAGGCATTGTACGATGGCATTTTGAGAAAAAAAGAAACTTGTGGTTAAATTGTAGCTAAAATGAATGTTTGAAAACCAAACACTCAATCTTGGACATCAACTCCAAACACATTCTCTCTGCCTGCATGTGTCACCTGTCTGCACAGGCAGAGCAAAACGCCTGGAAGAACTACTCGTGCATGAACACAGGGTTGGCCAAGTCCAAAGATGACACTTCCTTTTCCAAATTTGGGACCCCTAGTCAGAGGGTGATTTACACGTCAGTTGCAGTGTGGTGGTCAATGTTCCAGGCTGTCAGCTCAGTACCGCCCTCAGAGCTCCAGCTACACAAGGCGTTGAAAGGTTAGTCAAAGAGCACATTGTGTTCCTCTTGCTGCAGGAACAGCTGCACTAATTTGGATTGTGACTTTGCTTGTCTTCCTCCCCACTCTTCCTGAGTCTGAGCTGGGTTTGTGTCAATCAGTGGTGTCCTATCATTCAAGCATTGATGGATGGTGGCCCTTCCCAATTCTTGAAGTCATTTTTAGGATCAACTTTTTTAAGTCATCTGGGAGAGTGTAATGCAATTTTGCATATTTGACATCAATAATAGTCACTGTGGCTTCTTTGTGAAGACATATGGAAAGCACAGGTTATACCCACGGCAATTAATTTGTTAGTAGGAGTGTTAGATTTGGAGCCAAAGGCCTGGCTTGAGTCCTGCTTTTTCTACTTATTGTGTGATTTAGTTTATTTACTTAGAAAATCAGGATATGATCTATCTCCCTTTATAAAAATAATATATGTTAGCTGCATTTGTAAACTCCAGCGGTATTATACAAATTAAAAATAGATTATTGTTGATTGTTACAGTATCGGGAAGGAGACTGCATCTGAATCAAAGATTATATTCAGTGTGATCAGCATTAAGTGTGGAGAATGTGGGGGACAGTCATATGCACCAAATTCAGATACTTTCTAAAAAAGCCAGAGGAATCAAGGATCACCAGAATCAGAGACTATTTGGTTATAATGTTCATATTAGCAGCAAATATTAATTAGGTGTCCACTAAATATGAATGGTTACCAGTATAAATAATAATTGTAATTACCAAATAAAACTCTGAAAATAGATATATTCTCTGTGTGAAGGAGGCAGATTCACATGACAGAGCTAGGCCTTTCATCTTTATAGAAAAAGAGGAAAGACTAAAACAAGTTATCACTGTGATGTGGCTCTACCTGGCACAGTCACTCTCTCTCCTCCTGCGGAGACTGTTCTTCTGGTTTTAGGAGGTGACAGCAAGCCACACGCTGAAAAACAAACAAACAAACAAAACCCCTCTTTCCTTATTCTCCTGTTCTCTTGAGTACTGAGGACTCCTTTGGATGTCTTTCTTCTGATTGCTTCACTAGGTTTTATCTCTAAATGTTCTGCTTTCATGAATCTTCCTTGCTCTAGTCCCTGCCAAATGCAAAGTAGAGTCACTTGAAATTTCTAATCTTGTTAGTGTGGAAGGAATGACTCCTCCTCTGTGTCTTGTTCTTTCCTTCTGAACTTATAATGGAAACTTTCAATATTTTGCTTTTTTTAAAAAAAAAGAGTTGGAGTAGAAAGAGAAAGTCTCCTTTCTGACACAGGAAAATACGTAGATATGATGGAGGAAAGGGACAGTAATGTTCCTGTCTTTAATAAATGAAAAGTCTACCAATAGAAGTATTCTGTGAATTACAGAGGTATTTTTAATTCCTTAAAGAAAAGACTTACTTGGAGAGAGAGGGTGGTATTAGGCTCCAAGATAATCTTTGACTGCATTCACATACTTGATGGTAGGCATTGGTTAGGTGGTATGCATTAGCTGAGGACAAACTAATTTTCTGAAATATAGAGAAGTGACTAGCAACATCCATGGCACACAGTGTCCATAAAACCTTACTTGTCATATTATTCTAAGAAAAGTATCAAGTCTCCTAAGTTTTCTCACCCTTCGTAAATTCAGTGTGAACATACAGCTATTAAACCTTCAAACTAGGTTTCAGGATCTTAGCCACCTACTCTGCTAGGTCCTACCTTGACTCATCAGAACTAATGCTTTGACATCTAAATGGAGAGTGACTCAGTAACTATGGGGTTATGCATAGTAATATTCCTTTGGGGCCCTCAGAGCTTCCAAAGATTCCTAAACCATTAATCTATTTTCATACTATGTGGGCAGACCTATCAGTTTTTAGATAATAAAATTTGCTGAGATCTGCTCTTCTTAGTCACAGATTAAAAGGACTAGAGTCTCCGTCCGAAAGGAGAGTTTTCAGCTCTGTGAGAATTGTCAGCAGCACTGGAGAGTGTAATGAAGTTCAAGTATCCATAGCCCGGAGAGAGCTTGTGATTTCCCAGGCTAGCTAGAAAGGTCCTGTCCCTTCTGAATCACATCAGACAATAATTCAAGTACTTTTGTTAGTGGGATGTGTTTGTCCTCATTATACTTTAAGGCAATAATTATGTAGCTCTGCTTCTCATATTCGTTTTAAATTATTGTTCTTAAAAACATTCATCACACTCATTAACAGTACAAATCACCAAAACTAAAGAAAATTGCGAATGCATATGTTTATAATACAAATCCCATGAAAACTAGAACTAACCAATAAAATATAATGCTGTACCATTCTAAGAAAACCATCTATGTAGTTTATGATTCACTTTTTAAAAACCTAATCTTTTTAGCAACTCAGCAAGAGATATTACATTCCCATTTTTCATATGGTGAGTTTGAGTCTCTCAAAAGTATAGCAAATGACAGAGATCACTTAGTTATCCATTTGTTTAACCCCAAAGCTCATGTTGTTTCCACTCTACTAAATACACTGCTAACCTCAAATATTTCCTTTTTATTTGGCTTCCAAAAACTTGAATGACATAGATGCAAATTTTACAGTGACTTGAACTGAAAAGACAAAAAGCAAAGAAACAGGTTCTTGAATTATTTTCCAAAATTCCTACATTGAGATGAAGGTAGGTTGAAATTTTAATCTTTTAATAAATTATTCTTATTCCAAAAGAGTTCTTGCATTATGGTAAACTTACTAAATTTAAATATTTGTTAATTTTAATGTTTCTAGTACAATCAAGGACTCTATTTCCTTTTATATGATTTCCAAATTTGAGAGCATTAATTATTATCATTATTTTATATTTGTTAACATAGATAAATTGTGTCTATTGGAAATAAAGTGCTTACTTTTTAAAAAGGGAGTTACCTCTTTGTGCTTATTATACAGAACCAAAATAAAGAGTCTAATGTGCTGTGAATTCATTTAACTTTAGGTACATCTATAGTCTTAGGACATATTTTTATTATTTTAGACAAAAGTCACTTCTGTACAAATTTACATGGTAGTGAGTTTCTGGTTTGCTTCTCTGAGGCAGAAGGCACTCTGTGTGCAGGGCCATTACCTGGGGCTCTCTCTGGATGTAGTGCATAGGCTGAATGTCCATATTGAAACTGCCAATTCTTTTGATGGCCCCGCCCATTTCACTACCATTGGGCCACAACTCTTAATCAAAGTCACTTCAAAGACCCCAAACAGATTGATTCACATGTGAATGCTACCCAAACTGTCTTCCAAAGAAGGAGGGATTCTAGTCTTATGTTCCTTTGAACCTACTATTGCTCATTTACTAGTATTTACTTTGCATGGCCTATGGCTGAACCATGGAAATTGGAAAACAAACTCCTATTCAGCAAGTCATGTCAAAGGTGACTGCAGAGCCAGAGAGTTGACTGTGGGACAGACATTCTTTCTGATCAGGAGGCCTCTTCTGCAGCGCCGCTGTCTCCACAGTTACATACCTGTTCATGGAAGCCTTTCGTTTATCTTGTCTATGTGGGAAGTCCTAGACGATGCCATCAATCTGCGAGATGAGAGAGATGCCATTTGACACTCTAACAATAGTTTCAGGAGGGAAAGAGAGAGAGAGAGAGAGGGAGAAAGAGAGAGAGAGAGAGAAAGAAATTCAGCTGAACCCTGAACAAAGTTCTTTTGAACTGTACTGTTACTATAGAAAAAATCCAATGGGTACTCTGTTGAGAAACATACTTTGTGCAGTGTCAAACACACAATTAAGAAGTGTCTTTACTTATAAATATAAAATGAGCATTGTCCAAAGACTCAGTGAAGAGGGAGACAGGAAACACCAGATTAGATTCCCCCAGAAGAATGTAGCTACAGCATGCACTGCTGCCTAACAGCAATCCATTTCCTGTGGATTATTCTTACGGCAGAAGCAGTAAAAGGATACAATATGCATCAATCTGAATGGCTGTGAGCCCTGTGGTTCCCAAACCAGAGTTGCTCGTATTGCTACTAGTAGATTGAACATTGAAAATGTTAAAATTGAATTCTTCAAAGACTTTCAAACATATTTTAAAGTTCATTTGATATAAGGAATCCAAGAATCTGGATCAAATTATATGTATTTTTTCTCCTGGTGGGGAGGGTAGTATACAAATGCATTTGCCACTCTAGTGTTTTAATTGTGACACCTTTTCACAAGGCATGCACAGAAGCCCTGGGGAAGGATATAGTGCTTCACATCATCACGGCCCTCACCATCATTGCTAAGACAATCCTTTGGATGCCTAACTGACAGCTCCATCTATGATGGAAGCCACTCCTGTTCATGTTACTAGAATTGAAATGAAGACAAGCTTTTCTTATGGAAAGGTCCCTGAGTAAGGGATTTGCTGCCAAACTCACAGTGCTCCTACCAGCTGACCTTTAGGGCAAGGTGCAAAGTCCACCTGTTTACAAAGACTTGTTCTCCGTGGGGATTAATCCAAGAAGAAATCTCTCAGATATGATGTGGAGATGTGAATGGGAAGATGAATGTTTATTTGTGAATGTTTATTACTGATTTTTCTAACATAATATTTTGCAAATACTTCAAATGGCTCACAAATGGACACATATAGTCATTCAAAACATCTCCAAATGTTATTTACAAGTCTAATGGAAGAGATTATATTGAATGAAAGGATAAAAATCTTAAATACATGTTGAGAATATAAATTCCAATACATTGCAACAGGAATAAGGCATTGTTTTAAGCAATTATGTTTTAATCACCATCCAGATCTCAATAAAGCTGAAATTAAAGCAGGTGAAAAGATAAAATTAAGAAAGTGTCCACTGAGAAACCCTATGGAATCAGTGGCAATCACAGTGCTCTATTTCTTGCACAAGGGGCTTCCTCGTCCTTGGAGCTCCATTCTTGCAGAAGTTCTCTGCAAGGTTGTCTCCACATACAGCAACCTTAGACTTGGATTCTACAACTCCTGCCAAGACCACAAGATGCTCCACATCACGATCTCATTCATCTTGGTCACCTCATTCTGGTGGTGTGTGTGCAAGAGGAAATGGCAAAGGGTAGTAAGAAGCTAGAGGCACAATGGGACAAAGGACCCAGATGCCCAGTCTCTCTTATTGCCTATTCTCCATGCTTTCCTTCCCCTAAGAATCTGTTTTCTAGACTCGCCTCACTAGACCATGGGTGAGAGACACTGGATTTGGAATATTTCCTTGTTATCATAACATTATCTAAAACCCTAATAGTAACTATATACATTTTTACAGAATTTGTGGGAAATCTTAGCAAAGAACACACTTTTGTGTTAATCTTTTGTTTTTCCAGTCCTGGGAATTGAACCCAGGGCCTCATATGTGCTAGGCAAGTGTTCTACTGCTGAGCTACATACCCAGCCCTCATTTTTAATTAACCATATCACATCAGCCCATGGACATATGCCAGTACCAGAGGAGAAGAGACTGGAAGTGATAAAGTGACTATTGGTATATAGAATTGAGATAAATAAAGTTGTGAGACTAAATAATATTATAGGTCTTTAAATAGATCAATTTCACCTCAGGCTTAATTTTTAATTGGCATTTTTCTCCTCTCTAAGGCAAATTTGCACTGAGCTGTGATTGCAATCTGCTGGAGATTGCTTGTTCAATAATAACTAGTAGCAGTATCTGCCATTGATGGTCATTTCCGATGTGCCAAGCACAACTGTAAGTACTTAACAGGCAGTGTTTTATTTAAACCTCACAGGGTTCTTGTGAGGTGGTGCTGTCATTCCCTCAACCTTCCAGAAGAGAAAACCTAGGGCTCTAGAGCTGAAATAATTAGCTAGCAAACAGGGGGCTGGAACTGACTCCAGAGACTGCATTGTCCATCTCTGTGTTCTACTTCCTCAATGCATTTTATATCAGCTGTTGATCCAATAGACTGGATAAAACAGCAACACCTGCTATGTGGGAACAGCTCGGGACATAGCTGTCCAGACCAAATGTGGGATAACTGAGGGAACACCTGCTGAAAATAGCCTGTTTTGATGTACAAAGATCGTCTGAGGGGCTGAGGATGCAGCTTAATGGTAAATGTTTGCCTAGCTTGCGCGAGGCCCTGGGTTCAATCCAGGGACTGTAATATATATATACATAATTTGATATTTGCCCAGTAGTCATGTGTATACAAATGGATCCTATAGGAACTTAAATAGTTTGCCCTCCATTAAACCAGGTTAAGTACTCTTTTTGGTTCACAGTATTTGTTTCTCAAATTTACACTATCATCTTGGTCAGAATTGTGAGAGGTGTTAGGTGGTTTGGAGAGCAGGGGGTCTCAACATAATATCTGCCTTTTGGGTGTCTGGAGTCCTGAGTGTGGCTCTATTCTACTGGTGATATGTTTGTCTCTAGGTGAATTAGACTGGAGCCTTGGATTTCTCTCCCTCACACCCTTTTGCCACTGCACATGATAGAATCCAAGTCTACTCCTACCAGCAACAGGTGAAACATGGGGAAGAACATGGTTCCACAGATAACAAGCATGCATATGTCTAGTGGATTTAATTAGACACAGTGCCCATTAACAATTTCTGTAGATGTTCACAACAAATCAGCTAAGCTAATTTTCTCATACTCTTCTGCTTAGCCTATTTCCTCCTTTCCAAGTGTATCTATTCTCTCCTTAATATTATGATGCCTACATGCAAGCAAGCTTCCTTCTGTCCTACATTACATACAGATACTTGATCTGTTGTGTGATGTTAAAGAGGTGTTTAATTTTCATTATGAAATGCATAGTACTCATGGTTAAGGGCTTTTTCTGCAGGGTAGGGATCCAGTGGCTGTGTCTAGCTAGGCACCATAGTCTGTGACACAGAGAACACATACATGGGATTTTCGGAGATGCACTGGCCCACCCAATCAAGTAATTAGAAAAAACAGTAGCTGCATTTAACTGTTTTACAGAAGCATTTCACTAAATCAAGTGCTGGTGATCCCAGGTGCCAGTGCTTTTTAAAAAGAATGCAACTTATTCCCCAAGGGTGTCTTAAAGTGTGTCAGCATAGTTAAATACACTGGAGTCTTTAAAAAATTAAAGCAATTTGTAATAAAGTGAAGACTTGAACTAGGAAGGAAACCAATGGTGTGCCTGCCCTATTCTCATCCCTAGCTAGTAGGTTTCCCTTGGCAAGCCACTTCTTAGTTATTTTTTCATTTTTAATATAATACATATTCATATACATTATATACTCATATACTCATTTATATATATATTTATAATACTGGGGATCCAGCCCAGGACCTGGAACATGCTAAAACACACATTCTACTCCTGAGCTATGCCCCAGCCCAAGGTTCTATTTTTATGATTCCTTCTGCCTCAAAAGTTCTGCCTGTTTTTTAAATATAGCTAAATTATTGTTTCTCTCTGCCCTACATGTGTGGTTCACAGCCACAACAGTAACTTGGAATAACAGCCAGGCATTGGGCTTCACACGTATCCTTTCTGTAAACACTCAGAGCAGCACCATCAGACAGGCGTAGCTATTGTTCCCATTTTACAAAAATCTCTCCCTTGGGCAGATTGAAAAAATATAATAATATATTAATATATATAATATATAATAATAATCTCTAAAATAATAAAAATATTTTATTTTTTATTTAATTAATTTATTTAAATGCATTTCAAGTCGTAGTACATATAGAGAGCTCAATGTTTCCATTTCTCTGGTTGCAAACCAGATAGAGTCACACTGTTTGTGTCTTCATACATGCACCTAGGGTAGTGATGACCATCTCATTCAACCATCTTTACTACACCCCTTCCCTTTTCCCGCCCGCCCCCCTCCCCGCTACCCCATCCAGAGTTCCTCCATTTCTCCTATGTTCCCCATTCCCAGCCCCCTTATGTATCAGCATCCACTAATCAGAGAGAACATTTGGCATTTGG
>CM053406.1:24005284-24025590 GCA_028644305.1 Xerus rutilus
TTATCCATTCATCTATTGAAGGGCATCTGGATTGTCTCCACAGTTTTGCAATTGTGAATTGTGCTGCTATAAACATTGAAGTGGCTGCGTCACTGTAGTATGCTATAAAATAATAAAAAGATTTTAAATAGATCAGTAGTGACACAAGCATAGAAAAAGGATCTAAAATGTGATCTATGCCCACTCTGCTCTCCTTTCCCTTCCTTTTCTAGTTGGCCAGGTAGTAGTTGTTTATTAGGAAGTCTAGGAAATACTTCTAGTAAGGAGGAGCATTCATAGACCATCTAAAAATAAGACTTCAGGTGCACAGAAAACATCTAACACAGGAAAGTGTAGGACCTGCCTCAGAGGATTGGCATGAAACTTGGGAAAAGAAGGAAAGACCTGTAAGCATATAAACCAATAAAGTAATGTGTGGATTTGTCTCCCTGTTAAATATCATGGAGAAAAATATTTTAGTTTATTCCTTTGTTTTGCCTGCTTGTTTGTATGCTAGCTTGTCATTTTCAAGTCATTACTATTCTCAAGATATATTTCATAATTACTAAAAATTAGGATTTTTGATGTCTCAAACTCAGGTCACTCCTAGGGTCAACCTATATGTCCATTTCTCCATAAATTGTGTAAGATTCTGCATGACAGTCAGAATTCACATTAGAGCCAAGGGCTGGAATTGGTAGATGGCATTGACTTATATTGACAGGACAAATGTGTCTTCATTTTTCCTGAATAAATATGTACACTGCAGTCCATCTAGTAAATGTATTCCCAAAGTCCCAAGAAAATAATCAGAATTAAAAGAATAAATATATGTTAAATGAGCCCACAGGTAAGTGAGTGCTACCAGGTCAATGGTATTTGTACAATAGATGAGATTTCTATAGGAACTTCCACAACATGTTCCAGGGCATAAATAGTGTAATTTAATAAAAATAACCCTGTACTACTAAAATCCTTACTATATGCAAAATACAGTAGGTTTCAAGATTTTATGAAGGGATTGTCTTCTTTCATACACATTAGCCACTGAAATGATAAGATGCATTAATAGAAGAGAGTTTTTTTTTTAAATCCACATTCATTTCCCTTCCCATTTGATTTTTAAAATGGTGTACTTTGTTCTTTTTCAAGTTCATAGAACTAGAAATTGAAATGAACCTGGTGGAGGTGACTTTCATCCTGGAAACCTTCCTTTTTGAGGTAGGACTGATTGCTATGTGTTCACAGCCACTTTGCCCATGAAGCAGAAAGCCAAGGCCATCGTCACCCTCAGAAGACAAGCACATGCTTATATAGAAAGGGACACACTCTGATGAACAGAGTCATCTGTGTGCCTCTTAGTTGGCTGCTCACCACCATTTTTAGAAACTATATATATATTTACTCATTCTGAACATGGTTAAGCACAGTAGGCTACTAAAAATTCCCTATTACATGTACTCAAGTATAATGTTTTTTTTTTTTTGATACCAGAGATTGAACCCAGAGATATTTTACCACTGAGCTACATCCTCAGCCCTTTTTGTAGTTTATTTTGAGACAGGGTCTCGCTAAGTTACTAAGGGTGGCTTTGAACTGGCCATCCTCCTACCTCAGCCTCCTGAACTGCTGTGATTACAGACATGTGCCACTGTGCCCAGCAAGTATACTGTTTTATTAGCCACCTTTAGAGATTAATCTGCGCAGTACAAGCAAATTGTGCAGTAGTGTAAACTTCACCACTTACGCAAAAAACTGTTATCTCCTTCATTTTCATGGACATTTACTTTATGCATTTCACATGTCTACCTGCTTAAATAAGGATTATGAACAGAGTGATATGATTTAAACTAGTGCTGCTGACTTGGAATTTTCCCAAGAAACATTTTTTTTTTTTTTTTTGCCAAGAACTCTTTTATTTAAAGAATACCTATTCTGCATCATACAATTTAGGGTGAACATCCTGAGTGTTACCTATCTTCATATTTTAGACCAATGTTCCCAAGAAACATTTTTTAATGCAGGATTACAATTCTGTCCTGAATTGGTCCCTTACTTTCTAGTAGAATGTCAGTTGTCACATTACATGTCCTGTGACAACTCTTGCCCTTCAGGCTCCTTTCTTCAATGTTGCTTAGGACCAGAAAAGTGAAAAAAAAAAGAGACAAAAGACTTGGAATGAGTTCCTAATAAATTGCAATGTGTAGCTTTGGGGCAGGAAAACATTTTAGGGAAGGTAGCTTCTTGGTTACTTTGATGCTGTCCTGGAACACAACCAGTCTTTAAATCTGATCCTAGAAAAATGGAGTGTTAATGTAATAGCTTACATATCCCTGAATTATAAAAGGCCACTACATGAATGTGCAATATGTGTGGCCCAGGGACCTCTTTAGCTGCATGCATAGAGAAGCCATCCTTTCTTTATCCCTAGCTCCTCCAGTATGAATCCATAATTCCCCTCAAGTCTGTTTCAGAACAGTGGCCTGTCTTTTTCAGGTTTCTCTGTTATTTGACAACCTCTACCCAACCTCCACTCCCCCATCATTTCTGTTTTCATGCTTCCCAGTGTCCCTCTACAAAGCAAGCCACAAACTGCGGCTGGGAACACTCTGGCAAAGAATGCCCCTCTTCTGTGGGATATCCCAGAGGTGTCCCAGAATAAGACCACAGGCGTCCATAGGATGCTGACCCGACCCTGGGAACTCTAGAGGTTGACACAGGGGTCGAGAACCGATGTCCCTTGGATGCCTGCAGTGCTGTTCTATGACCCCATCCCACTGGGCAGCTGTCAGCATCACAGCAGACAAACGTTTTGACTAGAAATCGTGCCTTATTGTGAGAAGTTGTGCCGGTGTGAAAGAAACATTTTCGTAAGTAGATCCACTGAAAGATTGCTTGGGAAATCACAGACCTGCTTGATTTGTATGATCCAAATTATCCTTCATCACATTTATTTTCTTGTCTTTCTAAAGATTGAGATAAAAAAATAATAAAACATCTTTTTCTGCCACAGGCATGAGAAGTCACAGGTGATTCATCTTGCACCCTTTCTTTCCTTGTATAAAATGCAGGTGCTGTCAAGGTCATATTGGCACAGTGACGGTTCATCTCCACATCACCAAAGAACAATTGCTTCTTCTTTGCATTCGTGCCAGGCATTCTGCTCTTCAACTTGTGTGTACCAAAGAGTGACATATCTAAGGGGAAAGAAACTGAGCCATGAAAGATACTTTCATGGTTTTCTTTTTTACTCTATGAGTCTCCTTTATCTGTCTCCTTTTGAGCTTTGATTTATCAAATGTTGTATGTGTATGTATTTCCAGCATCCTCCTACAATCCAAAAGAGAAAGGGCATGTGCCCCCAAAGAAGAGATATCCCCTGACACTTATTTGATTATGTTCCAAGGTTGGCAAATGAGTTGTCCATCACCTAAGTAGTTCTATCCCACAGAGAAAGCACGGGGATTTAGGTATGGATCTCTCATCCTGCTGAAACCTCAAGAAGGGTATAGGGAAGTGAAATTCCTTCCCGTGAGATGCAGGGAGATCCAACCTGCTATTTAGGACATTGAAGGAAAGGAAAGCTCCGGAAAGACTCATTATGAAAAGCAAAAAACACCCTACACTCTGAGCTTCCTCAATTTTATCTGGGACCATTAACTTAGATGTCCCTAGGGAGGAGACTGCTCAGCTTCCCAAACTGGATACTTCATACAACCACTGTTTCACAGCCAAGATTCTTCACACACTGCTGGCTCCTGCTACCCCAAATCCTGCTCACCCAGTGGAAAAGCTTCTGTCCTTGTGCTATATAGCAGGGCTTTGTCAGAGTTTTGAGGAATCTTAAGAGATCTGGTCAGTTGAACTTGTAATAAAAATAAGCAGCAAAGACAATAAAATCAGAATCTGATCCCCTTTATATAAGCTAAGATTAAATAAATATTTATATATGCACATAGGTGCCTTTTATTGGCAATAAGGAAGTAATGAAAAGTAAAATAATTTACACACATAAAAATAGGTCACTCTGTACTTTCCAAATTCTTGTAGCTATAGATTTACACTTTTAGTTTCACAATTCATTCTATCACACATATTTCATGCAAATGATTACCAGGTCAAACCAAAAAGTATAAATAGTTTAGCATCATTCTTTGGCGAAAATGTAGGAGTAATAGTTGAGTTCATATTATGTTCATATTATCTACATAGAGATATTTAAAAACTATGAATCTGCCATTATACACAACTATATATTTCTTAGAGCTAATACTTCACTAGTGAAAAGATGGACATTACTTCATTGAACAATGATCTCAACTTAACAAAATTAGCAGCTGGCTAAAGCTATCTTTTAAATCATTCTTTAAAATCCACTGTGTTCATATAAACATATCAAAATAGACTCTACTGTCATATACAACTAAAAATAACAAATAATTTTTTTTTTAAAAAATCCAACCATTCCACAGTTGCTATATACAATTGGGTTCTTGGGCCAAGATTGAGCTGTTTGAACTTCTTTTAGGATAAAAAACCATCTGCATGTAAAATCATATTAATAAAAATAATATCAAATAATACACATAAAAAGAGAATTCTATACACATTTCTCACCACCCCCTCTAGGCACACCAAAATTTTCTTAATAATTTCTTTAATTTTTTTTTCTGTAGTTAACTATAAGAAACTTGGGAAAGGATGAAGTGGGGTCTTGATCTCAAGGAGGGCATAGAAGTTGTAAATTATTGTAGTAGGGATTTAAGGATCATGTTTTAGTCATATTATAATTCAAAAATCAGGGTATAAAATGAGGCACCTTTAACATAAACATCCTATTAATTTTAGATATGTTTAACTTTGTCATCTGAAAAAATAGTCCCCAGAAAGTAAATATACAGTTTAAAAGAACATTTTATGGACACACAAATGACTGAAAGACAACATATATTGTTGCAAAATACACTTCTTGGTAAAGTATTTAGTTAATGTAACATTCTTGACCTTAAGAGATATTTGAATATGTGGACATTAGAAGTGCACGATGCCTCTATTGTCTTGCTTACCCTTTATGTTTTTGGAAAGATGAAAATAAGAGTAGGTGGGAGAGAAGTTAAATAAAATAGTAAAATATGAGAGGAGCTTTCAAAAATGCTAGATCTTTTTTATTCTCTTTCTTTTCTCCTCTTCTTGAATGGTGTCAAGGCACAAAAGCTCCGCGGGCTTCCCTCAGCGGACTCTCAGCCAGGGATCAGCCCTGCTCGGCCTCTACTGCTGAGAGGGCGCCACACTTTCCCAACCCCCTCAGCCCCTCCCCTTGTCTCATTCTCAAATGCAGTGTGCTCTCAAGTGTAACCCCAGCCTGCTCTGACTTCAGAGATGGACAAGCGTGCTAAGTGGTCACTTTGGTTAGGACCAAGCTGCTCCATCAAATGGATATGGGCATCTTTACAAACAAGGTGACATAAAATTATAAACCTAAAATCCACAATGATCAGTCACCAAAATCAAAGTGACCCATAGCAAAGGACTTTGTTCACTTTAGGGTACTGTATAAGAATGAAGAATTGTTTCCTAGAGGAATATGCTCTTATCTTGTATCTGCATAACCCAGTAAGGCTGCTGATCTTATCTAATTAGAATATCTCACAGGTAAGGCGAAACTATCAATAGTTAATGGAAAAGAAATTAATCGGAATATGAAAAGCAGGAAACCAGTCTTGAACATGGAGAACATTGTACTTGAATTACAGGCCCACTTCCAACCTGGCATCGATGCGGAAGACTCGAGGGCCTTGTGCTTCTGCGTTACTAAACAAATGGACGTTATTTTGCAGCATTCCATGAACAGGAAAATGGTTGTTATTATTGCAGTTCCCAGTTCAGAATTTGCAGATTCCAGATCTAAGCTCGGCCCAGACCCTGGGAAGTATATCATACCATTAGCCATTAAGAAAGCCAATAGTTTACAATTGCAATCATTTATGAGACAGTGCAACCAGTGACAGTATGGTGTCTAGTGTTTATTATTAATTCATAGCCCGTTCTGTCCAAGGCACTTGGCCTTTGGTTTCTTGCCTGACTACACAATAGCCAGTGAGTGAAAGCAGTACCACTCTCCTCAGTGCTGTTTACACATATCAAAAGAAACAACTTCATCAGGGTTTGAATTATTTCATGAAGATGGCCTTTTGCTGTTTGCCTCTCTATACCCAAATGGCACATCACCTCCAAAGATTAATCAAGGGCCTCCTTCTGAAGTTGGTGCCAACGATGCCACCTTGTGGGCACTGACCCCTCCACGAAAAATATCAGCTTAGGATAGTGAGCTGCCTGCCAACCTTCCAAGGACCCCGGGAGCCCTGCTCCTCTGGGCCTGGCAAGGTGGTTGCTAGCTGCCCACTCCACAGCCACACCGCAGCTCCACTGCCCCGCTGGGTATATTGGCCTGTTGAGGGTGGCACAGAGCTCGGCGCCCAGTCCGTGTTTGGAGTTTAGCAATGCAGCGACATTCAGGCTGTGCCTGGCTTCAGCCTGGGGAGGCACAAATAGCTTCCAAGAGGCCTCGCATATGATTAGTGGGAGCCAATGAGCAGCCTCAGTCAAGGCAGTGGCTGCCAACTGAGCAGATGTGTCTGAAGTCTGCATCGGTTCATCTGGTGACCTCCTGAAATCAGTGGAAGATTTATATTGCTAATTATAGACTTTCCCCCTAATTTAGTCGTCCTTCTCTTCATTAAAAAAAATGAAGATATGGGTTGCAGTTTAAAATCCGACGTTACTTTAGAAAGGGGGTCATCATTTTTAGGGGTTTTGCAAACCACAACCTGGACTTTCTTGAGATAGGCAGGCAAAGCAGCACACACACACACACACACACACACACACACACACACACTGCTATTTACAGCAGTATACCAAATTACAGAGTTCAGAGCAATAAGAGCAACCAAATGTACTTTGGTTGGAATTTGGTACTCATTATAACTTAGAGGTTGTGAAAACAGACTGGAATTGAGTGGACATTGATGTGTTCTTTGAATGATTACTATCAAGACACAAGGTTGTGGGAGATATTGGATGAGTAGCCAAAACAGATTTCAGTGGTTAATCATTGTATTTGACTTTTACAGTTGGATATTGTTTGGACTATGGAAATTTTCTTCCTCAAATTAAAACAAGAAAAAGAATATATTTGCAAAGCTTCCTGAGATACCACAGTAAAGGGGTAGGTGGATCTTTTTTCTAATGATTTACTGGTTTGCCTGTGAGACTGCTTTACACGGGCTCAGGATTTCCATAGATATTTCCACCCACCCCACCCAAATGAAAACAATTCCTTGTCAGTTTGCCTTAAGAAATGAAAACACAGGTTTCCAGTGTCTCTCAGAGGAAGTTAGATACAGAAAGACAGTCAAACAAAGTAGAAATATAATTCACTCTTGGACAGTGAATTTGCTCTTATGTTAAAGAATTTAAGATGGGCCCTAAATAACACCCTCCTATTTTCACCATGGGGTTCTAAGTCCAGAGACAGTGGGTGATAAGTGCGTTTGTAGGAGAACCCTATTGAATCAGGAATATTATGAAGTGTTATGACAGAATTTTTCTTGCCATGTCATAAGACCTACTTTTTTTTTTAATGATTAAAAACAAAATTTAACCAGAAGCAAATGAACCACGTGGTATGAGATTTTTTTCGATTGAGTCCTTAAATGATTTGACATTACTGACATCACCACAAATTTCAGTAGCTTATGATTAAAGTCTCATAGTCTTTATGCAGTATTGGCAGTTTACGGTCTTGCTGTGAAAGAACCAAACTCATGCTTTGGTGAAGAATCTCTTTAGCAATGCCACAGCCTACCTTGTGTGGATCCCAATCCAGAGGCGAATCTATAGAACATGAACCAAAATCCCCACATGCAGACGGCTCCAAACCAGTTATTTCTCAATTCAGGAAAATTTGTTGTCAGGGACTTGGTGGTGTATGAAAGGAATGTTGTTTTGTTTCAGAACCAAAAATTTCCGACAAGATAGAGCATGATCTTTCTGAAAGGAGACAGCTTTTTGTGTTTTTCTCACAAACATGCTCAGACATAGCTTTCCTTTCAGCTAATTAAGCTGTTTTAAAGCAAACTGGTCAAACAGTGACATCTTAGTGGGGAGCCTTGGAGTCAATTGCATGATATAGAGGGCAGGACACTTGGAGGGTGACTTCTGCTATTGTGTTCTCTGGCTGAATATTTTCTACTTGGTCAATGCTGCCAGAGTGACCCCATACAATTGGGAGAATTCAAAGCCACTGACCTCAAGAGATGCCATTAAGAAGGCAACCACAGAATAAGATTTCATGGTCAGAAGCCAAACTTACTCCTTCCTACAAAGTCCTGATGCTTACAATATTTTATATGTATGTTTTCTTCCTGTCATTAGCATGCTGTTAAAATAGCCAAATAAAAAACACAATGATCAGGCATTGCTATAAATAACCATTTCTGTTTTAATGTAAAATTCAGTCTTTTTCATAAACAGAGTGACTGAGAAAAAAAGTCATCTTCTAGATAGATGATAGATCCTTTTTAAGAAAATGTTATGCTACACCTAGAACACATTTCTCTCAGCTAAATACACAGTGAGTATGATGGACCGTCTCCTCTGTCAAATGTTATTTAATGAATGTATGGCACCTTATTGTCTTTCAAAACTGATGGACATAGAGCTGGTGTTTTGACATTTGTCAAGACAGTGTATATTTCTTTGTGCTAGAGGAAAAAGAAAAAAATTAAATTTTCTATAAACAATTTCAAGATTGTTGAAAATTTTTGCTCTTCATATTTCTTAAACTGCAGGACACTGAATCAATCTGTAGCTGGAAAAGAGTGCTTTGAACCCCTGAAAACATTAAAAGAGGTTTAAATTTTTCTTCATTAATAGCAAATGATTATTTCTTGCCAAGTAGCATGATGGTTTTACTAAACAACAGGATCCTGGGACTAAGGACAATGAAAACTTTGTGTTAAATGTCTTCCTATTGAGACCAGATGCCACCTGTTTGGGCAGACTTGTGACAAAAGTGATTAAAGAAAATCATTAAAAGCAGAAGGATCAATGATTAAATAGTTACTTTTCAACTCTTCCTCACAAGACATGTCACACTTAAGTCAATATTTATTTGAAGAAGATCTTGTTTTCCTTTGGTTTTTAAATGCCAATTGTACCCACCCCCCCCAAAAAAAAAGCATTTCACAGAAACAGATCATAGTACTAAAAAGAAAAGAAGGATATGCATTCCCACACATCTAGGCGGTGTCTGTGACTGAGAGAATTACTGAAAGCACAAATATATATATATATATATGTGTATATATATATATAAAAACATTGTCACTCTATGGTTAAGAGAGAAGCTGCCTGGGAGAGGAACTAAATTGCCTGGGTTCAGATTCCCATTCCACCACCTAAGGCTGTGTAGCCTTAGGCAAGACATGAGACCTCTCATCCCTCAGTTTCCAAACCTAAGACAGGAGGCTGATAAAAGCCCCTAGCCCAGGGACTCTGGTGAGCACTAAATGAGTTCAGTATCTGGCACATAAGAACTCCTCCTAAATATCAGTTGTTATGTCTGCTGGTATAGTTTGGATATGAGATGTCCTTCAAAAAGCTCATGAATGTTCAGAAGCGAACTGATTAGATTATGAGAGCTGTAACCTAATGGGTGGATTGATCCACACTGAGTGGGAACTGTAGGCAGTTTGGGCATGGCTAGAGGAAGCAGGTCACTGTGCGTGTGCCCTTGGGGATTTTATCTTGTTCCTGACTTACTTTCTCCCTTTCTCTCTTTTTCTCCCTCTCCCTCTCTCCCTGTTTCCCAGCTGCCATGAACAGAGCAGCTTTCTTCTACCACATGTTTCTGCCCTGATGTTCTGCTGTATCTCTGGCCCAAAGCAATAGAGTCAGCCAACCATGGACCCAGCTTCCAAAACCATGAACCAAAAGAAACATTTTCTTCTCTAAGTTGTTCTTGTCAGGTCTGTCACAGCAATGTAAAGCCAACTGACACAATTACTATGTGCTAGCCATTGTGCTAAGTGATTTGCACACATTGTTGCTCTTGTCACCAAAGCCCTATAGGTCTAGATCACTCTCTCCTTTGTAAGGCTGAAAAAGCCAAAGTTCATAGCATCCAATGAATTGTTCCACTACCACAGAGCTTAGATTTTAGATAGATTTGTCTGACTCCAGTCTACCCTTCTTCCATTATGTCTTATTGCTTCTCAAATAGACATCAAGACAAATATTTTCCTCTGTGAAAATATAGAAAAGCAGAAAGAGAAAATAAACACTCAAATTCTATCTTCATTGAGTAACACTCTTGACATTCTGATAGATTGTCTTTTATAGAAACATAAAGCATTATATGGATATGTATTTTATTACAACACTACCCTCTTTATGTGTAAAGGAATTACTTGGCCATATTTATATAGCCATTCTGTGGGAAGATGAAACCCAATGATGATGATACAATGGAACCATCCTGGAGTTGAAGAAAATGAAGGATTCAAGTGGTATGGAACTAACTACTAACATATCTTGTCTTTTAAGTGAAAAATCTGACCCTTGATGGAGGCAGCTCTGGAGAGATGCACTCTGGGGCCTGCATTACACACTGTCTCCAGACATCCATCCTCACTCCTGGGCTCACACTGCAGAAAAAGGCAGCATCTAGCAAAGGAGGACTTAGCCAAGCCCGCACTCTACCTGGCTGTGATGCCATCATCTTGGCAGAAGCTGCTCAGACCTGTTGGACAGAGGAAAGAGCCTTGTCATTAGAACCAGGCAGGCCCAGGGACAGACTCCAGTTCTGTCATTGTCTAGCTATACATGTGACATAATTGCTTGAGTCAGTTTTCTTCTCAAATATTGGAAATACAGATGGACCTTGACCTATGATGGGGTTATACCCCAATAAATGCATCATAAGTGGAAAAAACTGTAAACCAGAAATGTACTTACTTACACCTAACCTACTGAACATCCTATCTTAGCAATACAGTGCACTGTAAGTACAGTCACAATCATGGGATTAACTGGGAGCTATGCCCAACATCAAGAGTGTCATATCATATGTCACTAGACTGGGAAAGGATCAAAATTCAAAATTCTAAATATGTATTACTTTTGTACCAATATAAAGTAAAAAAATCATTAAACTGAGGCATCATAAATCAAGAAACTGCCATAACTTACATTTTTCAGGATGGTTATAAGGTTCAGGGAAAAAAATACGTATGACATGCCAGACTCAGAGCTGGCTTCAGGGAAAATGTTCCTTAAGTAGTGATTAATGATAATAATTTGTGATAATGACTTAAAACATATTTCGAGTCCTATAACCTGCCTACACTTTTTCAGGTGCTACAGATGTTCTCACCAGTGTTCAAAGGACAAGAGGGATCTGTTTGTCTCTGGAGAACAGTGTCAGCTCCTACTTTAGGGTCTTTGTTTCTGCTATAAATGCCTCACGTGGGCAAGTAGTTCAAGTCTAGAGATGGTCAAAATGACAAATGAAACATTAAAGTGTAAGAAAAGGAGCTGCAAAGATAATGACATCTGGGCCAAGGAGTGGAACAAAGGAAATTGTGACTTTAGAAAATTAAATACAGTGGGTTTGCACACACAGAAGCTATCCAACCACTCAAAGAATCAGGGACTGTTCCTCTATCTTCATACAGGAAATAATGAATGGTGGGAAGGTTGCTAATGTTCCCACAGATGGCAACTTAAGATTTGGGTAGGAGAAATGCTTGCTTGTGAAAGGGAGATGGGGAGGGTGTAGGAAAGTTGAAGTTTCCAACATAACTTCTCCACATGCTTAAGCATACCTGAAGTCTGATTTATAGCAAGATGTCAATAAAGTACAGGAAGTGTGTGCTAGGTTATGTGCAATTTTCCCCAAACTTTAATGTTTTGAATACAAAGTCAAACTTCCTTACAACTAGTGTTTTATTATTTGAAGGACATAAGAAAAAGCTGAAAAAGTAACAGAAGTGACTTTCCTTATTCGCTACAGTTTTGCCATCTTAAAACAACCTGCACATGAATGTCTATGGCAACTTTATTCATAATTGCCAAAACATAGTTGAAGGACATTGATCAAGACAGGCAAATGGACAAACAATCTGTGGTACTTTCATAGAACAGGACATTCTTCAGCAACAAAAAGAAATGAACTATTGTTGCCCAAACAGACATGGGGAAACCTAAACACATACTGCTAAGTGAAAGAAGCCAATCAGAAAAGACCATATACTGAGTGATTCCAACTGTATGACATTCTGGAAAAGGCAAAACCATGGAGGCAGTAGAAGATCAACAGTTGTCATGGAGGAAGACAGAGGAAGGGTAAATAGTGGGGCACACCATTTTTAGGGCGGTGCAATTATCCTTCTAAATAATAATGCAGTGGTGGATACATGTCATCATACATTTTTCAAAATTCATAGAATGGAAACACAAAGAGTGAGCCCAAATGTAATCTTTGGACTTCAATTAATAAGATGTATAATAAAAGAATTTTAAGAAGTCTATATTTTAAAAACACTACATGAAAGCTGACAGAACAGATGAAGAAACTGTGAAGAATTTACATCTGTGCTAAAAAATTTTGGTTGACAAACCCACATCTTGAATCTGATTATTAATTTTGATAAAATATTTTAAAGGAGGAAATATCAACCAGGGCTTAAGATGACAGAGGATAGGCTGACTGTGACATGATGTGACAGGGACATTTAACATTGCCATTTTTCTTTTATTATTAATTTTGTGGTTATAAGTTCTATGGGTTTGGAGAAACCTGTCCCACCCCTGTTTTTCTCAAGTGCCTTATTCTTATAAGCACCTGTCTTGCAATTTTACACAACATGAAGCCTTGCAGAAACAGACACAGTGCATTTAAACAGAAATACCTACAGGTCTTTGCTCCTGTTATAGTGCTAGACTCTTTTGTTCTTGTCTATTGACTTCCTCAGCTGTTTAATCTGGATAGCTTAATACTTTGAGAGCGTTACATTGATATGTTTCTACCCTCTTTCCTATTGTTCTCTAGCAACAACTCGGACATTACAGTTCCAGGAAAACAAAAGAAAATGGAAGGAGAAAATGCAATGTTGGGGAGAGTATTAACAAAATTAGAGATGGTAGGGGGAAACCTACTATTTTTTACCCAGTAGAATTACAGGAAGGAAAAGGAAAAGCAAATGGTGAGGCACAGGAATTCCAGGTTCCCTCTTGAAGTGGAAGCCTTAGGCATGAAAAGCACAAGATAGAACTCAAAAGATGGAGGTCAGTGATTTCTGTGGGTATAAGAGGTTTAGGACCATGTGCCCAGGGCTAAGGAAATGGAGATGCTCAGGGAGTCTGAAGTGTCAATGAGAGCTGGTCCTTGTTACCCAGAGAGAACCACTGGACTTGAGTAAATTAGGAGCCACCATCCCTAAGTTCACCAGATTTTAATCATAAATGCAGGAAAGCAAGCAGCAGCCAAGGAACAAGGGCTGCCACCAAGGAGAGCAATGATGTCAGTGCAAGGACACTCTGGGGTCAGTCAAAGCCCTGGTGGGTAACGGAGATGGCTCAGATGAAGGAGCTCAGTGAAGAGACTACTTCCAGGACATGGGCAGGGTGGAGGCCACAAACATGGGTGGTGAGGCACCCAGATCCTAGCAATCTCAGGAAGCCATTGCTACTCTTAGAGCTAAGGAGACCCACGGAGGGAAAGGCAGAGTCCATGAGAGCTAGAATTGCACCAGCTTGTTTTCATGGAGGGACGGGGTGATGCCAGAGGCATGGCACCAAAGCCGAGAGAGAGTGGGGAAGAAATGTCCCCGACTTTCACTCTCCAAAAGCTAGTCTTCTGCTGGTGCCTCTCAGCAACCAAATCAACAGAAACCTGGTTGGGACAGCCTTGGGACACAGAAAAGGGCAAATGAGATCAGGAGTGGGGGGACAAGAAGAAACGATCCAGACACCTCCTGCCATCCCAACAAGAAAGCCTGAAAGCGCCTTAAAACACCTAGAGGCCAGGTTGGAGAAGACTCAAATATTTGATATTTACCTAAAGAGACTGAGTCCTTAAAAGAAGTGTGTAAATTGTTGAAACTGACTGAGTTTCCTGAACTACTAAAATGTATATTTTCTCACTACCTATCCATCAATTGTAATGAAAATAAGAGCAATTATTTAAGAAATAAAGAAGATACACTTTCATTATTAAAATGTGAGGAAATGTATGGATCATCCTATTTTGTACTCTATTTCCAGAGTAACTGAGGTGACTTAAAGATAAAACATAACAGAAATGTCCTGATAGAGAATATTTCAGACTCCTTTTGGAAGCAAGTAAGTCTTTTTCTTAGGTCAACAAAAGTTGTATGTACTTGTGATGTACATTGTGATGCTTTGAAGTATGTGTCCACTGTGGAGTGGCTAGGTTGAGATAATTAACTTTCTCATTATGCTACACTGTTTCCTTTTTTTGGTGGTGAGAACATTTAAAATCTACTTAGTCATTTTCATGCACACAGCACATAGTTATTAACTATAGGCACCATATTGTACATTAGATCTCTTGAACTAATTTTTCTATCTAGCTGAAATTTTATATACTTTGATGAACACGTCCCCAGCCCCTCCCTCAAGTAAATCTTAATAATTAAGTGCTATACTGTTTGACATCTAAAATGCAAGAAAGTACAATGATTAAATCCTTGATTGTTTAAAATAAAAATAGGAAATTATTATTATTATTTTTTTTTGGTACTGGAGATTGAACTCAGGGGCACTCGACCACTGAGCCACATCACTAGCCCTATTTTGTGTTTTATGTAGAGACAGGGTCTCACTGAGTTGCTTAGAGGAAATTATTTTTAATGGCACATTTTCTGAAATAGTATGAATGATCAATTCTCATAAAAGTTCTTCCACAAAGTACATTGAGTGATATGTAGAAAAATCTTCCTCTGATTTTCTCAAATACTGAAATGATGTTCAGCATGATATCAAGTCTTTGAGACTCCACATTTCCTAACCTTGGGCTTCAGTCTTCTCCAAAATGTTTTCCACTGTATCCTCAACTTGTGCCACATATAACTAATCATTTTCTTGGCGTCCTCTGGACACCATGGCTATTTTTAACAATATACCTCCAAACCTTTCCAACGTACTTAGATTAGCTTAATGAAATGTTTTGTTTTCATGCATAGACCCAGCCTAGGTTCTCACAGGCTTCTCCCTGAATAGCCCAGATATTCAAATGCGGTATTATATTCCTTTGTCCAGACTTTCTTTCCTAAATTTAACTATCTCAACAAAAATTCTTAGACAAACGTCATGCCAAACATTTTCCCATCTGCTGATATAATCTTTAAACTCTTCCACCCGAACTATTTTACATCTGTAGTAAAACATACTTTCTGTATGTTTCTATTGTGTATTTATTTTAACCTGTCACTTCTATCTCAGTATAAATTAAAATATCTGGAGATAGAGGCTATGTCTAATTTTCATTGTATATTTCCAAGATAACAAACATTAGCCATTCTAAAGATGACCAAAAATCTTACTAAAATGGAGAAGTATATAATACTTACACATCTATTTGGAAAAGAATGTGTTTTCTTGTTATGTTATTATTTTTTATTATTCAAAGAAAAATATCTGAATTCCAGGGAGCAATCAGCAATCTGTTTAAGGAATGATTTTTCTCCTATATTTCTCTTTCCTTTTTCTTTTTCTTTTTCTAAGTTTCAGTTAAATATTGTTATGGGCAACTCTCTTCCCCTAACACACACACCCAAACCAAAGCCTTTCCCAGAGAAGTTATCTTAAACCAATGGAATTGGGAACCAGACTTAGATGAGCCTTTAATGAAAAGTGACATATTTTGAAGGCTTTGTGCTTAATCGTTTTTACCAGTGATGAAAGAACTTCTAGGGGTAGCTCCTGGTACCATTTCCTGGCCACTTGCTACTTTTCCTGTGTAGTTGCATGTTAAACACGATGACTTGCTGTATAGAAGCCATGTGTTGTCATAATGTAACATCATTAAACAAAGTGTTTAGAGCAGTTTTAGCTGAGCCAGAACATGAACAACAAAACCCGCCAATTACAGTGTCATTTTGTGTAGTTGTTAAGGTTTCAAATGTCTCCAACTTTTTCTGGTAGGCCATATTGAGCATGTCACAGTGAACATCTGAGATAACGATTTGCTAGGCAATGTGCAATTCTCGCTCCTTTTTTTAATATCAGAGAAGAAAGAGTTCTTTATAATAATTTGGCTCAAATGTCTACACACATTGCTCCAGCGTCTGTAGCAGCATGTGTTTCTAGGATTGTTCTGGAAGAGAAAATGCAGAAACAGCAGGGAGCAGAAGATAAACAGGCAATCCGTGACTCATTAAAACAAGCATTGGTAGCCAACATTGTGGAGTGTGTGAAGACCCCAGATCCAACTCGCCTATAAACTTTTTTTACCAGCTGGACTTAGCATCTGTCAGAGTTTGGAAGGAGAGATAATCTGGTACAAATGATTTCAGTGTGTCGCATTTATTAACCTGCCACCTTACATAACTCTGCTGATTGGGAACTCGGGGAAATGTTTGAGCAATGACACAGCTTATTGTTGGAATGTTACAACTTCACTAATAAAGATGCAAGTTGCTATTTAATTTTTTTTTTTTTTGCAAAGACCACAGAGCGATTGGAAAATGATAATGAAGCAAAGCTAAAAAGCATCACAGTCTTGAGAAATGCACGTGCCAGAAGAATAATTGAAATTCAGTTTGGATTTTGATCATTTTCAATTCTTTACATCAATTAGGCAGGAAAAGTATTTTATTTTTTAATAGTTGTCACATTAGCTTTCGTTAATAGCGCTGATGTAAACAAATGCCAAGCTGGGAGTATTATCACGTCCCTTTCCAACTACTTGCTCTTCTGAATGAACAACTGGCTTCTGCTGTGAAGTCCCTGACAATTGCTAGCAAGGCACTTTCTGTTCTTTAGCATTTTCACAGTAGAGCTAATAAAAAAGTAAAGCTATTTCTATTTTTGTCTTTGTATAAAAACACCATCCATTTTTGCCCTGAACAGCTTTGCCTCACCTCACAGTTCATTAAGGACAAAGAACATCATTTTAGAAATAAAAGACACATGGATAACCTGTAGCCTCTTCGTTCCTGGGCATTGATTTACTGCCTCTTTGCCTCAAAGTTTGTTTAGGATTATTTGGTCAGGAGGGAAAAACACCACAAAGCACTTTTTTAATTTCTTATTCAGACCACATGCCGGTAATTTCAAATTAATGGGGATGTTTACTCTCTGGTACAAAATTTGTGCATATTAGCTTATAAAATATGGATAAGCTGGTTTCCTATTACAAAATATAGCCTTGTCGTTTCAAAAATGAAAATTGCAGAGACTTTGGAAAAGAATCAGCCCAAGGAATGCTTCACATTTCACAATGGTTAGCCTATTATTTGTAGTTTTGAAACTTTATTGGTCCCTAATCTAATCTTTTCTGAGTATAAAAACATTAACATATGGTTTAACACAGCACAGGGCTGGAAAGTCCATATCCCAAATGCACATTGTATGCAGGGTGACATTCACACTAAATACCATCCCTCAGGGTCTGTACTCCATTTTACCTGGGGTTGGAGAGCCATGAAATCCCTGGAAAAGTTGTTCATGAGTCTGAACCAAATGGTGCACAGTGTACTGAGATACTAACAGTGGATGCCTCTGCCAAAGGTTGTGCCTCAAATGTCTCTCTAAGTAACATTAAAAATCTGCTGCTTCATGCCTATGAATTTCAATATTTATAGCATTCAATAAAACGGTCCACTGTCAGAGGGAGATGTGCCACTGTGCACTCTCTGAGCAGATGGGCAGCAATATGGCACATTTACATGGACCAGCTGTGGAGCACAGAAATGGATGCTGGTCAGAGGCAGGGTACAGGCCCCACATCTGGAATTCTAACCGACTGGCCTCGGTACCCATTGTAAACTTTCCTTCCACAGGACGAGCTCTGATTTAGAGCTGCTCACTAGTGTGCCCTAAACTGCATCAAGAGTCCTCATTAACACAAGAGACTAGAGGGAGGAGAGGGCCTGGAACTCCTCTGTTGGGCATCTGTTAGAATCTGTGGATGGCACTCTGTAGCCGGTTATAGATGCACCCAAGGGAAGATTCTCTCATGCATGACGCAATGTTCTCTGTTTAACTGGTTTTACACCAAAAGAGAAAAAAAAAAGGTTTTATTGTAAACAAAGCTACTTTTTCCACATCCCCCTTTCTCAATGGATCAGAAAATCCTCTCAAAGGATAATCCCTGGGTTTAAAATTTAGGTAGAAATGTCTGTTTTTCAATCTCAAATGGAATGTTGTCTTATTTTTGGACAGAATAGGCATAGGTCAAATGCATATTTGGGAGTGCCTAAGATATATGAAGAGCTAAACTGGCTCTCTTCGTTGTAGTGTCACTCAACAGTTATCAAAACAGTACAATTTTGTGCAACTTAAATCATTCAACTTATTTGATAGAAGGATAAGTGGCTCTAGACCTATTTTAAATAGGAACACAAAATGGTTTGCTACACAAAAATTCTCTTAGGAATAACATTCTAGTTTAATTCTGGTTTTTGTTTGTTTGTTAGTTTGTGTTTTTGTTTTTTGGTATTGAGGACTTAACCCAGTGGTGCTTTACCACTGAGCTATACCCCCAGCCCTTTTCATATATTATTTTGAAACAGGATCTCACTAAGTTGCTCAGGGTTTTGCTAAGTTGCTAAGGGCCTTGAACTTGTGATCCTCTTGCCTCAGCCTCCCCAGTAGCTGGGGTTACAGGTATGTGCCACAGTACCCAACTTATTTTTAATAAATAGTTTCCCTTGGTGGTGGGGGGGAGAATTCTCTTTTTCTTTCATTTTGTAAAATAATCTTTCCCACATTTTCCAAGTATTGACTAAAATTTATTTGGTCCTCAATGGTCCCATCTCTTGAAAAGTTGCTTATTTACAACCTCATTTACTGATGACTGATTTTGTATGACAACCTCTTTACCTCTATTCTGATCTCCCCTTACTCCCTAGAGAAACACAGATATTTTAAGCAAGCAAACCAACACAATTTGTTAACAACTGGGTATACCAATTTAATCAAATAATTTATAGATAGTCTAGAGCCTCATTATTCAGTAATCATCTACTTTAAAATCTAAAAATCAAATTGTATTTGTGTTATTTGGCCTTCATCTTTGAAAGAGAAATTTTGGTTAGCACTATCAAAGAAGTTTTAAGGTATGGCTGATCTCTACCCAGCAAAAAGTAAAAAGGATTAAAATACTCAGACTGATTATTTGATGGACTGATTGAATGGCAGTAATGAATACTTGATTGATTGCCCAGCCGTGACATGGTGGCTGAAGCAATAACTGTTTACCTAAGATAGTATCTGCTCTAAATACACTCATGTGACATGAATCCTGAAGACTCAACTGTGTATAAAGAACAACAATGCAGTGGTAAGGCAGAAATGAGCCACCCTAGACACTTAAATCATAGTATGAAATTGTTAAAGGTACAGAAGAGCCCACCAACATAGGCAATCCAGGAAAATACACACAGTCATAACAGTATCAAAGAATCCTATGAGACAGAATTTTAATTTTTCTTTTGCTGTCCAACCACAATTAATTTTTTCACTGTCAGCTCCATATCCCAAAGATACCGTATGCATACTTCAACAGAAAATAGCAATATTTAGATCATTCTAGACCACCTTATAACTCTAAGGATCATGAATATACTGTAAGTGAAATAGGTGATGTGTCTGGAAATATGGTCTCCAGGCTAAATAGAATATTACAAAAGGAAGGTGCAAGTGAGGCAAAGAGCATCTAATCTGATATGAATGTTCCCACATGACTGTCTCCACCCATGGTGACAGCCTCATCTTAACAGTGACTGGTACAAGTTTTAGCACAGATAATCCCATCTTGGCATATCCCTTAGCAAGCAGTGTCCCAGTGCTCACCACAGATTGCCCAATGGGCTACTTTTCCCATCTTAAGAGGAGCTTTCACTCCACTGCTCCTGACAAGAGACCCATCTGTCTAAGTGTCCCAACCCTGGTTTTAAAATGCATACAGAATGCTTTTTCCTATGATATTTTTTAAAAATGATTCTATTAAGGCAATACTTTAATAATGAAATGGTTGTTCCGAATTCCTGAAGATGAGAAGGAGTCACAAATATTGA
>CM053406.1:24026090-24042491 GCA_028644305.1 Xerus rutilus
CTATGTTCTTTCTAGTGCACATGTGTGTATGTTGTATGTGATTACATTTTAACATTAATTAGAAACACCTAATTTATACATATAAATGTCTCATAGTACTGTAGTTATGTTTTCAGACCACTGTGCTCACTGCCTCCAACACAAAATGAGAAGGCCAAGGACAGCCAATCTGAAAAGGGTTCTATTGAGCAAGGTTGGTTAATGTAGCAGGAGGAGGGAAGCAGTCTGCACTGATATGGTATTAATTGACTGTCCTATGCAGATAATCTATCTTAGGGGATCTTGTTTGCAGTGTGAGGTAGGAATTATCACCCCTCCACAGAGAAGGAAGCTCAGGACTCATTGATTTTTCTCAAGATCATCGAGGTAGTTTGCAGAGCAAAAGTTTTTGAATTTGGAGCTTCCCACCTCTCAAGTCCATGTTCACTCTCTCTTTTGTACTTAAACAAGACCAGGCAAAGCCCTTCTTACAACTCTTGTGAGGTTAACCAGAACTCAACTTTTTTGAACTTGAAAATAATATTTTATCACAACATTCAGCCCAATGTTGATAGAAGTCATTGAATTGATATGTGTTTATTTCTCTGAATAGATTTGTCTCACTTTAAATAGAAGAAACATCTATTTCTTTTGAATTTCATACAAATAGTAGTTGACATGTTTTTTGTAGTTTTAAGTATAGAATTGGAAACTATGGGTTGAAGCTCTAGCAAAAGATCTGACTCTGTTAGAACTCAAGGGAATTGAGGGGACTAAGAATGGATTTGAAGGAAACAGGTGAAAAAAGTTTCTAGAAATTTCAGAAGGAATGTGTTTCCTTCCAATATTGAAAACAAAACAGCTCATCATGTCCTGTGGTTACCAAACCTTTCTGAGTTGGGAAAACAGACACAAACGGATGCCTTTGCTGAAGGTCAATAGAAATAAACCATCAGGTCACACTGCCGATGGCTGAGCATGGGGCTAAGAAAGTGTTTGACTCTAGGCAACAGATTTGGGGATAGGGGTTAGAAAAGAAGATGGATTCTATGTCAGGCCATCAGGGCTAGGGGAATAGAATCTGGACAGTGCTCTTTCTGCCTAGACTGGCACACATACTGAATGAAGCACAGAACAATCACCTGATACAGTGATGAAGGGCTACCATTGCTCACCCCCATCAATAATCTACTACAAATTATTTGTTGAATCTCTACAATATAACCAACATGCTTACTGCTGAGACACTGGATGAGGCGGACAGGGAGTGGAAGGAGGAGATGGATGAGGTCACAAGGGTCCTCAGTCTGGTAGATGCTTGCATTGGCCAGTACAGTCACAGGTCTGCATTCTTATGTGTATTACCTTTAAAAGGTCCTGCCATTGTAATTGACAAGTACCCATTTTACTCTTCTGTGATTACCCTTGGCCACTTGGAATTGATTTTAGAAAAGATAATGAACTGGAGTGGACCAAAGGCACAGGAAGATTGAGAAAAAATGAAATTGAGTCTAAAATGACTAGGTCAGTTCTCCTAACTCCTGAACAATGGGATTGCAAACAGGAACAGTTTCTGTTCTGTTGTAGCCAGAAAAAAATAATCAGGGGCATCCTTTCACCTTTTTGCCAGAAAAAAAGCCAGTCACGGATATAGCTAAGAGAATATGCTAAGTTGCTGTTTGATAGAATATGCTAAGGAGAAAAGTCTTCAATAAATTTTTATTTGTACTTAAAAGGATAAATATTATAAAAGTTAAGAGAAAGCAAGTTATGAGTATTTGACATATAATTCAGATGCTCTGCATTTTGCAACAAATCTTGCCCACTTGCAGGACTTTGTCCTTCCTGACAGATGAAAATCAGCCTTCAATGTTATACAAAATGGAGACGAACAGAATAGTGATAGAGATTAGTCACAAATTATTTCTATTTTGGCTTTAAGATGTTTTCTGTAATTTAAAGGGGATATATTTCAATGCATTCCTGAAAGTAATGCCAAATTGCTGTAACAAAGAGATCCCACAGTGACTTTAAAAATGCACAAGTTGATCTCTCAAGACCCTTCAGCAGTGAGCAGTCCAGATCTGTGGGGCAGTCCTGCTCCATATGGAATTCAGACAGTCAGAATCTTTCCACTTCGCTTCTCCACACCCAAGGTGTTATTTTCATGGTTGAAGCTGAGTTACCACCAGGTCTAAGTGCAGCCAGTAGAAAAAATAAAGAGGGTGTAGATAGAGCACCCAGAGACCTAAAGCTAGGCCTAGAGATGTCAGGCATCGCATTCCTCACATCCTTTCACATTCTACCCAGGAGAACTTGGTCCCATTCTACTGGGAAATGTAATCTCTGGCTATGCAATCCTGTCCCCCAAGGAATAGCAGAAAAGAGCTATGGGGAGAGGGGCTGAGGTAACCAGCATTCTGTCCATTTTTGATATAGTGGCCAAACCATTTATTTTTCTCATTCATCACCAAGTTCATGACTGAGGCCACTGTAACAGAAGAGAGATTAACAAAAGAAAAACATGCACATTTATTTAATATATGTTATTCATGATGGAGGGACTTCATAAGGAAATGAAGACTCTAAGAAACAGGTCAATCTGTTTTTTGATTTTGTTTTGTATTTTTAATGTTAGTTTTGATTGGACAGTCATGGAGAAATAAAATAGGAGGACTAAAGAGTATGATCTAATTAGACTAAACTGGGGAAACTTAAAAGACCTGTTTGTTCAGATTCTTCCTGCTATCTCCATGTTTGACTCCTTTCCTCTGGTTTAGCAAGGCACTTCTCCAGTGATCTTCAGAGAAGGCCAACAGGAAGGGAAGAGAGCTCTTCCTGTTTCTGCTATTTTCTCAAAAGCCAAGTTCCCACATTTTGGGGTAACATATCCTGAACCCCATCATCAATATTATAGGAATTCATAATTCATTATTTATTAGAAAGTTGCAAGTACAAATCTCCAAAATGTTGGATATGGGGTTTAGCTCAGTGGGAGAAGACGTGCTAAGCACACATGAAGTTCTGGGCTCAGTCCCCAGCACCAAAAGAAAAGGAAAGGAAAGACGAGAGCTCTAAGAAGCTGTTAAAAAGCCCAGCTTTCCTATTGCCTCCTGGAAAAGAGACAGAATTCTTCTAGGGTTTGAATTAGTGATTAAAATCTTTGTTAAAATAACTCCCCATTTTACAGCCCAACCCAAGACCTAATATCATACAGTGTATCATTAAAAACTAAGGCACAAGGGCTGGGATTGTAGCTCAGCGGTAGAGCGCTTGCCTCGCATGCGTGAGGCGCTGGGTTCCATCCTCGGCACCACATACAAAGCAATAAAATAAAGACATTGTATCCATCAACAACAAAAAAAAATATTTAAAAAAAACAAAAAAAAAAAACTAAGGCACATGCCTGTGATCCCAGTGACTTCAGAGGCTGAAGCAGGAGGATTCCAAGTTTGAGGCTAGCCTTAGCCATTTAGGGAGGCTCTAAGCATCTTAGTGAGACCCTGTCTCAAACTTTTAAAAAAGAGCTAGGGATGTGATTCAGTAGTAAAGCATCTCTGGGTTCAATCCACAGTACCAAAAAGAAAAAGAAAAGAAAGAAAGAAAAGAAAAGAAAAGAAAGGAAAGAGAGAGAGAGAGAGAGAGAGAGAGAGGGAGAGAGAGAAATAAGAGTCCTATCTTCTTTTTAAAAAATTTTTTTCTTTTTTCTTTTTGTTATACATGACAGTAGAATGTACTTTGACATATTATATGTACATGGATTCTAACTTCCCATTCTTTTGGTTGTATATGATGTGGAGTTACAGTCATCATGTATTCATATATGAACGTAGAATATCTTCTTATTTCAGACAACACACTGCCAACTTGCAGACTGAAAGGAGCCCCTAGTGGGGTACAGCGGTGCACACTTGTAATCCCAGCAGCTTAGGAGGCTGAGGCAGGAAGACAGCGAGTTCAAAACCAGCCTCAGCAAAAGCGAGGTGCTAAGCTTCTCAGCGAGACCCTGTCTCTAAATAAAATACAAAATAGGGCTGAGGATGTGGCTCAGTGTTTGAGTGCCCTGGAGTTCAATCACTGGTACCCCTCATAAAAAAAGAAAGGAGCTCTCGCAGACATAGTTCATTAGTATGACACGATATACAAGTTTTATTGAAAAAAATATAAAAGGGAAAGGTTTTTTATTATTATTATTTGTTTGTTTGTTTCCAAAATATCAGGTTGTCATGTCTACCTGGCAATAGGCTCATTCATCTGGGGCAGGTAATAGGGTTCCCACAGTTCCCAGTGCAACCTCATCTTACACCAGCATAATCTGACCTGGCCCTTAAAGACAGTTGAGCTTCTAATCCCAGGGTTCTGCAAGGACAAACCTAGTGTTCCCTTTCAATTGTGATGACAAGAAATACAAAGTCAGCAAGTGAGATAGCGGCTCTCAACAGACTCACACTTCAACAGCTTTACTTCACCTTGACTGCAGCTCGCTCCATTGAATGTTTCTAACGTTTTTGTCTATTATGCTCTTTTCTGGTATAATCCCTAACAAGTATTGAACTGTCAATTTAGAAGAAAACCTGGATTTGTTGAGAGTGGCGATAGTGTATTCATTATAATGTAAATTTCAGGGTAAGAGACAAATTAGGGAAATTAGGCCATAGTAGAGCTTCTTCAAAGTCAGCTTTTAGCAAAAGTGCTTGCATTTATTCATTAAAATAAAAATTTGCAGGATAAATTTCCATAATATTAGATGACAGAACACTATTCCAGCAAAAATACAAACAGGTATTCTAAAGTCTAAGGTAAGTCATTTGAGATTCTTAAGCCACTTTGGCTTCTCCCTGTCATAGATTGGAATCAACTAGAAAGAAAACCCTGTAATAATCATGTTTTCATGTTGATAGATGATTGACACAATCATCATGTATGTCATTAACATAAAACTAGAAATAAGTGGGCTTTGTTTTTGTTATTGTGGTTGCAGGGGAAGTTGTAGTGTCTCTAAATAGACCCAGGACATCATGTATACTAGGCAAGTTTTGGCCACTGAGCTAGACCCCTAGTCCTAGAAAGAAGGTTTTCAAAAATGATTCAAACTTAGCACCATTAGAAGAATTACTAAATAGTAAAGAATCTGGTGAATTCTGTGCTATTAACTTTAAATCTTGAGAGAGGTGAGTTAAACATTGAAGAAGAAAAAAAAACATTGAGGAAGATAGAAAAGGGACACACATTACTTGAAAATACATTTTAAAAAATGTATTAGAAAAATCCTAGAAAAGAAAATGTGTTAGAAAAATCCAAAAAGGTATAAACATCTTTTAAAAATATCATTGTAAAAATTAATTCATAATGAGAAATGAAACTATAGCAGTAAGAATAAATATTGAAAAGACGGGAACCAGATTATGTGCCTGCAAAGATAAGCTTTTTCTGTTCTTTGTTGTTTCTTTCCTTTCTTGTCACTTTACATAGTTTATCTAATTTTCCTCTAAGTGAAGCGACAGACTGGACTTAACTTAAATCAATCAACTGGTCCAAAAGTAGTATTCAGAGCCAAATCTTTTTAAAATGTACCATATGCGTTAATTCTCTAGAGCTCAGTTCAGATCCCGTTGGTTAAAAATTATGTTAGGGTATTGGTTCTCTGGTCTCCCTCGACTGTCAGAACCCATCCTCTACCCTTATAAATTTGAGCTGGTGTCTGGTTTTGTTTGGGAAAGAGAAATAAATAATATAACAAAACACACAAGGGGGAAATTGAACAAGGCCATCATTAATGTGCTAAATTATTTCTAATATCTATCACCCTCCTAACTCCATGCCTGCAAATGCTTTGCATAGCAGTAAAGCTGTCTTTATCTATTGAAACAGAGCAGAGGGAGGAACATTTGCATTTGACTTCTGCTGATAAAAACTGAAACATTAAAATGCTATTTGGCAAGTATGCAAAAGCACAGAGGCGCAAAGCCGGATCCTCTTTCCGACACAGTTCTTTACAGAGTCCCCTTAAGAGTGCTCAGTAGGGTGTGACCATATTGCTCCCCGTGGTCATCATATGGTTTGCCCACGCAGACGCTGAATTGTTTTGTGGATGTGAAATATTGTATGTTACCCCGAGAGCTGTGGAGCCAGTGGATCCAGGAACTCTTGTTGAGACTGACAGTTACATTGTGTTGGTGAATAGGGAAACGGCAGAATCACAAACACAAACGGACCCAGACAGAATGTCCTGACCTTTCAGAAAAAGGCTGATTGGATATGGTGTGAGCTTGCCTTCATCTCCCTACGCAATCCATTACACCTTTCCCAGCCCACTTTCTCAGAGCAGGCGGCCCATAGACCCCCTTCCCTTAGATTCTTTATGTGAAATTATTTATGAGGAAAAAAAAAAGAACCAGGAGCCACCTCCCCCCATATAATTTATTCCTGATAACTATTTTATATTAACATGGTTCAAACCTAAATAACAAATAGCATTATCTTCATTAATCCAAGCATATTGATATTTATGCTCGTACTTAAATTAAAAAACGAAGACAGATGCCGAGATATGGGAACGGATGTATAATCAATGCTTCCAAACAAATGTCATTTAGGTGTCTTTAAACTCATAAATTACTGTTTGCAATCACGATTTACCATATTGCCAACTTCTTCAGGCCCTCTAAATATAAAATGCATGAAAAGGTAGAAGTAGTTAATTTCTCATTTCTCTCTATAGGATTTTCTATTGAATATGATTGTAAAATACTTTATGATAAAACTCATTGTTGCTAAATGTATAACACAATGTTAATAATTAAAATATAGAATACACTTTTATAAGTTTATTTTTCAAACTTTTTGAGGCCATTAAATATTATCATTTAAAGATTAGTGATGTCCATATGTGGAGATATCTGTGCTATGTTATTAAATCCAGTGTCCCACACTATCTAATAAGTGTCATCATGGTAAGTTGACATAAGAGTGTCAAAGAACAACTGAGATCATTAATAACGTAAAATAATAGTTTAAGCTATGTATTTATTTCTGCAACATTTGAGGTGGAAGTGAAATTTTGTTTGCCAGGAAAACTTGAATTCCAAAGCCCAAATGAAATAGCCAAAGATAAAATTAACTCTCCGTTATTCTTACTAAAGTGTTTCTTCTTTGCATTTCTTAATATTTTTTTCCCTTTAGAACAGACCTGTTTAGATTCTTTTTCCCTCTTCTTTCTCTCTCCCATTCAGGATCTCTAAGCTGCCTTTCTGCTTGTTATAACAGTCTCCTCCAGGAATTAATAATTTGGATTTCAATGATTTCCTATTATATAACATTTTCCAGCACAAGATTTGTAATACGAGATTTAAACAATGTACAGGATTGTAGTGTACTTATAGTGTATTTGTCTCATCAGATACAGGGACTTAAATGTCCCTTCACATATTTCAACTCTGAATTTCTCCAAGTCTGATGATCCTATTGGCATTTCTTACATCTCTGTTATGCAGGAGGAGCGCATCTTCTAAGCCAATTAGCATGCTAAAGAATGGGTTTGGTTTTGTGCTCCATTAAAGTCAACTAAATGGAGGCGCTGCATGTCTTTATTTCAAAAATAAAGCTGAACAATTAAATCCCGTGTCTCTTTGCTCAGCTTTTGATCCCACACAAAGCGTTCCCACTTGCTGCCTTTGGATGTAATGTTAACCAAGTCAGTTAACATCAAGCGCTGCAGTAACAGGCATGGCAGAATTCCTTGTTTTTGCTCAATCAGTCTGTGTTCAAACTATCAGTTTGATTTATTTGTCCACATTGACCCTTATTCACCACTTAATTATCCTCGTATAATGTTTCAAGAGGCTCCTGACACAAGGAGAAAGACAATTGCCAATGTTCTGTAAACCAACGGTTGACCTGATGGGCCCGATGGAGCCCGTGGGTCGAAGGTTCTTTGCTTTTGGAAGAAACCACTTCTCTAGCCTGAGAGCCGCAGCAAGGGCCACTCTCTGTGGGTGCCCGGGGCTGTCCGGTCAAGCTGTTAATCAGCTCTGAGTGCGTGCTGACCATCACCATAGGATGTTCTCGGCGTTTGGCTCTAGCAGCCTCTCACAGCCCCTGATAAGGTTGAGAATGTGTGAGAGTGAAGAAAAAAGAGACCAAGAAACCGGCCAAACTTGCATTTCTGCCTTGTCCTCCATAGTACTGTTGTGATTAGACATGGATTTTCCCACTATCTGTGTGTTGGACAGGAGTGGTTTCAGAATGACACATGAAGTGAGAAATAATAATGGGAACCTTCAACTGCTTGGCTTTGTGGCTGATCTCCAAGCACCTGCTAACAAGTCAGGTGAATTATACTTTGATTGGAAAACAAACCAATACCTGTCTTTTATACTTTTCTAGGAACACCAGTTATAACAGTAGGTTTCATTCATAGAAAAATAGCACATATAGACTAAAAATGTAATTCTACATACATATGATGATTTTCTATAAAAATTTGAACTTCCTTTCTGGTAAATTAAGTCTGTATTTCATTTGCCTACATCATAATATATAACTTTTTTTTTACAATACCCTCCCAACCTCAGTTTGTCATTTTAATTTTTCACATATTTTCTTATCTTGTCTAGTATATTCTCCATCTTTTTAAAATTTGGTCTCCATAGTTAACAATGGAAAAGACAGCATCATTATTTTCCATTCAGTCAAATATGGTTTGAACCTAACATTTAAAAAACTTCTCAAAAATTCTTAATCCAACATGACCTACATTTGTTGGTGATTTTTACCCTTTCGTGTCTTGGCTTTTCTTCTCTGTAATGTGACTGTAATCAAAAATGTTACTTTACAGAAGCAATATCGTAAGAATTGGATAAATGACAGTGGCAGTTTCAAAATAAAAAACATCAAGCATTTCTCAAAGTTACTCAGTACAACTTTGCTATAACTATAATAAAGATCCTAGGAAGCATATTTTAGAAGCTATAACTGGTATGAAAACCACCAGACAATAGTCTTCTGCATACCACAGCCCTGAACCATCGCGTCTTCACCCTGAGGAGGTCTGAAATCCCATCAGGGATAATCTAGCAGCCAGTGGCTCTTTGCCTGATGTGGTGCACAGGAACCAAGCATCAGGTGCCAACCATCAAGTACCAACCATGTGGTCCTAGGCATCCCATTCAAACTTGCTCTACAGTCTGAGGCTGGAGCCCTTGCAGTGTTCAAAGGATTCCCATCTGAGTGATCATGGGAAGGGTAGGCATGCACAGGAGCTGCAGCCTGCATGCCCAGGTTGGAACAGAGTGGACCCACTTTTTTCAGTTTTTTTCTTGTTCTTAAGATATTTTTCTATAACAAAGTGTCACAACCTTTGAAGAGCATGCAGAGGCCTTCCAGCTTGAGAATTATGTAACTCTAGGAATAAAATCAAAGCTCTTGGAACTAAAAGCAGGTGGAGACAAAGGAATAGATAACAAAACAAATGAAACACCGCAGGTGGAAAATTCGGCCTCCATCTCGTCCTTTAGAGCACTCCACCCTCCTTCCAGTGAGTTCCATTTGCTGCTCAAGAAGCCATTCCGTACGCTGCTCTGGCTGCACATGGGCTGAGATCCTAAGGGTTCCTTCCTGGTAGGAATGCCAGGGGAAGGTGAAGATCAGGGAATCTTTCCAGCATGGAATTCTGCTTCAAGAAAGTCCACAGAACTTTCTCTGATGTAACCATGGCCTTCAATACCAAGCCATTTTTATATCGTTTTCTATTAGAAATGATCAAAATAAAGATCTCTCTGAGGAAAATCATCGTCATCTTTAAAAAAACATTTTTTAAAATCTCATTCTTCTGCTCAATGTTTCTTTCTAATCTGAAGAAATAATTAGTTACTTTTACTAGTTTACTTCAAAACTAGCTCTGTATCAAATTAATTTCCAACAGCACAGGAACTAGAGGATTCCTTCCTAGATCTGATTTTGATTCTGCCAGTGATTAAACCAGATGCAAAGGTAAAAGTAAACAGTGAAAAATGGTAGCCAGGGATGCAGGAAAAGGCAGATACTTTAGCAAAGATTCTTAACTAACTTCTCTCAGAGTAATTCTCCTAACTAATTGAATTAAGGTTAATATGAAGCTAACAAAGATGGTAAGAAGGAATTGACTCTGAAGATAAATCTAAGTTTACAGCATCATTTTAGATTATTATGGGCAGGGTTAAAACTTCGCTAGATTTGTCTTCTGATGGAGTAAAACTTCAACATCCTCCTGAAGATAGTGGATAAATAATATTTGAGAACTTGCCTTGATTTGAGAACTGTGAGGAGTGACTTCATCACTTTAAAAACATAAATAACTCCTCTTCTGACCTCTGTGTCCTGGAAGAAGTGATTCTGTCTTTCAGAACCTCAGTTGGAAAACAGGGGCCTCGACTGCTAAGAGTATTAGGGAGATAACCTCGGTATAGCCACTACTTCATGCCTGCAAGCATGGTCTCCAAATGGGCTTCCTTTCGATTCAGGTCCATTTGTAATCTTATATGTCGGCTCCCAGAACACAAAACCTTGCAGCATGGTACCCTGGCATGCTGAGTGCTTTGAACTGAAGGATACTGGATACCAGATGCTTTGGAAGCAAGTTCTGCCTGAACTACTCCTGCTCTCCTTTCTTGCCCCTCTCTGTCTCCCAAAGCGAATCACAGAAACCAGAATTCCTCTTCCCCAAGGCAGGCCATAGAAATTAGAACTGCTCTTCTCCAAAGCAAGCCAAAAAAATCTAGAAAAGTCACTCCTTTCTCTCCTTGTCCCTTGAAACTCCTCAATCCAGAGGACTCCTGTTCCATACCAGGTATGGGGAGGGAACACACAGAGCCCACAAGGAGTCTGAACGGACAGGCCGTGCTGGGTTTCCCCTCAGTCTATTACCCTTAGGTCACACCTTTTTGTTCCATTATATGTTTACATGGCTGTCCATTCTTTAGCAATCTAAGCTTAAAAATGGACAGTTTTTCCTGGGTCATTGGGTCTTTGTTTCTGAAATCTTGTGCATCACACAAAATTTTGATAAAATAAACTCGTTATGCTTTTCTCTTGCTGTCTTGTCTTTTTCTCTAAGAATGACATCTATGACCCTTATGATAAGCACCCCTGCATACAATACCTATGAAGTAGACATGGTCATCCTTTAAGGAGAAACTAACTCAGACTCAGGAGGAATGACCAGAATTCAAATATTGGTCTCCTGGACTCTCTAGTCATTCTCTTTCTATTGCCCCACTCAGTCCTCCAATGGCCACCATAATAAGATGACAATTTAGCTAGAACATAAACATATTTATGGGAAAATATGTTACAGGTTGAAGTGGTGGGAAGTAAGAAAGAAGCAGAAAAATAATGGAGACATAGCGCTTGGGACTGTACGTCCCACATCTGGGCTTGGAAGCCATGCGAAATGGCACAGTCCTGACTAGAGATGTTGGAAGAGAAGCAATAAAGTGCACAGAGTACGGGTTAAAATATGTTTTTCTGATGCGGGAGGGTGTGTTATTAGCATCTAGTGTGCAGAGGCCAGGGATGCTGCTAACTGTTCTATAATGCACATGACCATCTCCTACAGCAAAGAACTTACTCATTCCAAAATGTCAATAGCATTTTAAATATCAAATTCAATAAGAAAAATGGCCTTCTATCATTGTATCGGTTCCTTTTCAATAATAGTCTTTAAATGTACTGGCAGGAATGTAAGGTAGAAGTTTGCTTAGCATGTTAAATCTTAATTTTGAGATGTTTACAATGGATTTGGTTGAGACAATTAAAGGTTTAAATATACTTAATGTCTCTAATACTGGAAGGAAGATGATTTCCCTTAAATGATTGAGATTCAAAGTATTTTTAAGTTTTAAATCACCAAAGGTACTATATAATGTTAAATGTTGGGTTTAAATAAAATAGTAAAATTTTCTGGCAATATATTTTTTCTGTCAATTAGGAACATTGGAATTCCTTACCTTAGATTATTTGAACCTTGGGATTTGGAACAAATAATAGTCAATATCTTAGAAAAAGATGCAGGACAGAGAGCACAGGGTTTTTCTAAACCTATGTTTTTCTAAACCTATGCTGCACTTAAAACTCCTATTTGGTTCAACTTTGGTTCTTCCTTGAAAAACAGACACTGAACCAAGATAAGGTGCCACAGAATACAAAGAACAGATAGTAGATTTAATATACAATTTAATCATGTTCCAAAAACCAAAACAAACACTAGAAGTTTCTTTGTTAATGAACTCCACAATACAAATTTCACTAACTTCTTCATTGAAAATCAACTAATTGTGGAGAAAAAACAATAAAGACACTTTACTTATCTTCATGAGTCTTTCTAGTACAAAAAAAGCATTGAGACTGGGTGTTTACTGGAGTCTCTAAGGCTGACCTCAAAGTTCAGGTTTGCATTGTTAAGTCTGATTTTCAGTCTGATGGCAGATGGGCTTCTGTCTTTCAGAATCTGGTAAGGAAAATCAAGTTGTGTTTTGCCATGCAGTGACTCCCATAAGCAGAATTATAAAAATGCTTTTAATAAAAAGATGCAAATATGTAAGACTTTATGGTGGGTATCAACAGATGAAAAACCACTAATTTTCTATTATTATGGAAAATTTATGACCACAAAGTCAGTATGTATCAAAGAGTTTGGCCAAGGCATAGCAATAAAGCATTCACCTACTGGGTAATGTTAAAACAGAGCAAGATAAAAGTAAAGTTGGTTCATTTCTTCCCATCACAACAAAAAGATTGATAAAGAACATACTTGATATCAAACAGAGTTTCCTGCTGGCTCCAGTTACCTGGGAGTTTGGAGCCTGCGGTTTGAATAATGTTCCGCCTACAATGGGAGTGACAGCAGAAGTGTGGAGAGAATGATGGGGCTTCCTGCAGGCTGGGCTTTTAAAGTTCAGACTCATTCTTATTCTCCAGCAGAAACGATAACAAACGTGTAAATAAATAGTTACCCATCTTCTGATGTTGCTTTTTTTTGGTGCTGGGAATTACACAACAGTTCGCTCAGCAGAGGTGAGCTGTCTTAATCAAACTACGCACCAGAGCGATTAAATCTGCAAAGAACTGGCAAAGAAGAGTTCGTCATTGTTTTCCCTGAAAATAAATGTCTATATGACATTCCCGAAGAAATAGGATTTAGGCAGTTGGTGCATGGACTAAAGATGATTTGATTATGGAAAACATATCTGTAGAATCAATAGACTTCATGCACCTGCGTAAGTTATAATTTTAAGGGCTATAATGTTTGTCCCCCTAATTCTTGTAAACTGTTTTGCCAAAGTAATGAATATTTTAATATAAAAAATCTAAACTTGACATATAATACCTATACTAGAGGTCATAAAAAATTTTTTTTCTAAAAGAAATGCCTCAATCAATATCAAAGAGCTCCTACCTGAGCCTCAGGTACTTGGCTGTTATTTACCTATTTTTTAAACATATCAATAAGAAAAGACAACACATTTTATGAGTGTACACATTCTTTCCTAATCATTTCTAGTCATTCTAATAAAAATTATAATATTTAATTGCCATTCCAGTTTCTGAAATCCACATATGTATCTGTGATTTAGCAACTATGTTTGAACTAATATCTGAGGGAAACACTGTAACTTCTGATAAATTAACCTTTAAATTAAAGAAAGAGACAAAGAAAATTCTGACATGAATCACACCAACTGAACTATGGAAGCCATTCGTAGTGACCACCAGGGGACAGCATCCTCCAAAAGCTGTGGGCAGAGAAGGGTGAGAGGCACACAGAAGGAAATTTGTGGCACTCAGCTGCACCTGTTTAGCAGTCAAAATCTCACATTGTTTTCTAATTTTCTGAATCAAAACCCAGAAGTATGAGAGCAAGTATTTTTCTCCATTCTGAAAAAATAGTGGAAGAAATTGCAAAGCAGAAATAACACTTTGTAGAACTTAACCTTGTGTGCTACTATTCTAAGTGCTTAATACTAACACATTTGGTCCTCATAACAATCCTGTAATGTGCACATTACTATTACCCATAGTTTTATAAATGAGGAAACTGAAGCAAAGGGAGATTATCACTTGCCCGAGTCAAACTACTATCAAGTAGTGGAGCTGAGATTCAGACTACTGTGTTGGCTCCAGAGTCCAGGCCTAAGTTTTCTCTAGCAGAACTGAGATGCCTGGTATACTCTCTCTCCTTATGTGGTGAGGAAGCCTCTGATTAACTGGAAATCAGATAGTAATTTACTCCTTCCACTCCCTCTTGTTGAGAGATACAATAGAATTTTTCTTTTATTTTCCATAATAATAATCCCTCTGTATCTCTTTAAATATATATTCTACGTTCTTTTGAAATTTACACTATTACAAGCACACTTGTCAAAGAGAATGATGTTCACATTAGGTTCTGAGTTTTCAGAAGGTAGGATACTAAATGTGCACAAAAGTAAAGACCAGAGTCTTGGCGAGCTGGACTTATAAACTGACTGAACCAACAGCCCACATGGAGGAAATTGAAGAATAGCTGCAAAAGAATATATTATATCCTCATCATGATACTGAAAAAAAATGACCAAAGAATTATTGAGAAAGGTCCCAAGTTTAGAATAAGAAAAGGTCAAATTAAGTGAATCAAAAATATCAAATCAAAACAATTTTTAAAATAAATAGGAGAGAGAAGTGGTAAGTCAACAGGAACAAATCTGAACTGCCAAGTGAATGACACGTTCAATCTTTTATTCTTATATTTGGCAAGTACAGAGAGTTAGAAGCAGAATCAGTGACATTTTCGTAAAGCATAGACTTAAAAGAAGACTAGGATCTTCCTAGAAGAGGCAAAGAGGGGGAAGCTTCCTAGCAAAGGGTTCAACAAAAAGCCAAGTGCAGAGATGTGGAAGAGCAGATTGTGTTTGAAAAATGGTAGAAAGCCATAGTTAAGTTTGTGGTCTGTGGAGAGAGGTTGGGAAGAGAGGCCTGCAATGTAGGGGTGTAGGGGAAAAAAGCATTCCTTCTATCAATACCAGGTTCATGACTGAAGCCCCTACGCACTAAGTAGACCAAGAGAAGCAACAGAGAGAAGTAAGCAGAGGAAGTGAATAAAGCAAGCAGACAACTAGCAGCATCTGCAACAGCATCGACAGCAGCAATAACGTCTCCAGAACATGTACTGAGTGGATTCAGATAACGACATCTTGTGGTCACTTAACATCCGTCTGCTCAAACCAGCAGGATGATTAAGAACCCAGTTATCTATAACAGAATTTCATGAACACAGGGATGTGTCCATCAAGCATTTTGAAAGTCTGCCATGTTGAAGGCACTGGGCTACATGCTACAAAATCAAAGACAAAAGAGATGATTCCTGCCACTTAGAAGCTCACATCTGTACAGAGGGAGTGATCTGAATGGACAATAAAACAAACCATTGCTTCACAGTCTGGACCTTCTGATGAACATCTATTCGCACAATTCTATGATTACCAGAGAAATAAGAAGCTGCTCTTTCTAAAGGATGCTCAGGTTATTGCTGCCACAGGCTCTCGGTATCAAGAATGCTTTTCCTTTCCTCTTTTTTCTCATCTAGAAAATTTTATATATCCTCAAGACTCATTTCTCTGAAGAAATGTCTAATTCTCTCATCCCAGATCTTCATAAATGCCTAGTAGATGAATGAGTGAATGATGGAATGTTTGTTTGACATTTCAGGTCACATCTATTGTGCATGATTAAAATATAAGAAAAAAATCTTCCTTGCAATGAAAGACTTATGTCTCCTTCCCTCTCAGAAAAAGATTAACATTGTTTTACAAATAGTACATTTCTTTAGAAATTTACTTGAAAGAGAACTGAATGATGTCCATTCAGGCAAAAAGGAAAGAGAAAAGTGGAAAGTGAGCTTGATAAGAAATTAAAAGGCTATTTTTTATACTAGCTGGCCACCATCAAACTGGGTAACTTTATACAATTCAATCTTCCTGAGTTACATATTTCCTCCCTGCTTCAATTATTATGTATTAATCAACATCTCTCCTTGGGCATAGTACAGGAAAGAGAAGAAAGGAAAATTAATTCACCATGACCAGAAGAATGAAAAAAGAGTCATTTTTAGCACTTAATACAGGTTCAGCTTTAGTGTGCCTAGGTATACAATAGTATATTGTTTCCAAACACTCTAAGACACAGATGTTTTTGTACCTGCAGATGAAGACTTTGAGATCCAAAGCTGTAACATACTCCCAAAAGTGGCAACATTAATCAATGCTAGAGTACAGTTATGCCAAATACAGATTGAGACATGTTAACATAAGAATAAAATACAAAAATCCCCAAATGCAATCTTCTTATGATGTGAAAATATCTAAGAAAGTACAGAAAGTTTCCAACTTAGGATGTCTACTTGCAATTTTT
>CM053406.1:24042991-24066123 GCA_028644305.1 Xerus rutilus
AGAAAGGAATCACTATGAATAGAGAGCCTAAGGCAGAGAGCTATGGCTTAGTCTGGGGAATGAATACAGGTTTCCTATGTCTGAAGGGTAAGGTTTCAGTAAGGAGTGGTGCTGTGGTTTGGATCTTAATTGTTCAGTAGTTGAAGGCTTGTTCCCTCAAGTGGCACTATTGGGAGATAGTAGAAACTAAAAGGTGGGACCTAGAGGAAGGTCTTCCAGTCACTAGAGGGTGCACCCTTGAAAGGGATAGCAGGATCTCAGCCCCTTCTCCTTCTCTGTCCTTCACCCAACCATGAAGTGAGTGGCTTTTTAGTCTGCAGTACACTTTCGGCCATAATGTGCTGACTTGCCCCAGTCCAAAAGCAGTGGGGCCAACTGACCATGGTTTGAAACTTCCAAACTGTGAGCTGAAATAATTTTTTTATCTTTGTAAGTTGCTTTATCTCAGGTATTTGTTACAGCAATGGAAAGCTGATTAACACAAGTGGAGAGGACCGAGGATAGGATTAAGGAAGAAGGAGCCAGGCTAGCATGAGCCTGGAAGCCATACTCAGGAGATTAGACTCAATTATGAGGGTCACTGAGTATCTTGTGTTCTTGCTTGTGAGGTGAATAAGTGTAAAAGCTGCATTGGAGAGGAACACAACTGCAGGCCGGTTACTACATGTGGTAGATTCCATTATGTGCTTACAAGTGTATTATCCTCCTTATTCTTGCCATATTTTCCTATGGGCATAATATACTGCTTGCCTCCTCTTACAATTTTGAGATTAGTCAGGGGACTCTCTTTGGTCAAAAAAAAAAAAAAAAAGTGGACATGACATGTGCCACCTCCAAGTAGAAGCTTTATGTGTATATGATGTGGTTCTGCCTCCCTTTGGCTTCCTCCTGGCCATGAGACTAGTTAGCCCCAGAGAGGAGCTACTCTCTCAACCTAAATCCCAGAATAAGAAAACACATATAGAGCCAGGTCAACTTGAGGCCAGGTAAGCCATACTCAGTCACAGCATAGTGATACTTGCTGTTGCCCTGTGATCCTCCAGTAATATAATCAAGAAATAAATATCTTTTTTGTTAAACAACTAAGATTTTATGATTGTATATTATCACAATAATTCCTAAATAATCAACCAGGTAAAATGTGATAATCCGGGGGGGTGGGTAATTGTGGCAGAAAGTAGTGGTATTGAGGTTGGAAGAGTTGAGGGCTGTTTAGGAAGTAAAGGCAAAGAGACTATAGTGATTAATTAGAGATGAAAATGAAAATAAAGAGAAAACAAATCATGATCTCCAGATTTCTGGCTCAGCCAATGGAAATGGGAATTCAGGACATGTTTCAGGACCGAAGGTGCTGAATTCTTTAACAGATGCAAAGAAAATAATGGAGAATAAAATAATACTTTAAAATGTTTTAATACCCATGTGTGTGATTATAATTATTAAAGTGACTATCATTCATCTCTATTAACCATCTAACAAGTGGAAATAAGCTTAATTTGCATGAAAAGAGGTTATTACACTCAAGAATGACATTTCTGACTGAAAGGGTTATTGGATATTAGTTTGCATTATCCATGGTATTCAAGGAATTTTCTTTTACAGGATATATTTAGTTCCAGATTAGACATGGAATTTTCAAAATTAATTATGAAAGAAGATCTTTTCAAGTAGTACAATTGTACACTATTATTTCCTGGTTTTTAACAACTTTGAGTAGTTTTGTTTTATTTCTCTGAGGTTTCATTTCATCATCTATATCAGGCAATGGAACTCAACAATTTTCAAAATGCTTCACAGTTGGGAAACAGCAAAACAGAACCTAATAGTACTATAGAACATAGAAGATAGACCCACAGCCTGGGTTACAAAAGGGGCTATGCACCCATGGAAAGGATGCTTCTGTATAATACCTTTTATAGATCAATATTGATATTGCTACAGACAGAAAATATACTTATAAAGCCATAGATATATTCCCTTTATTTATTATGTAAAATTATTTTTACAGAATTAGAATGTACAAATAAATGTTTGAAAAATTATTTCCTATATTTTTTTTCTTATGGATAAACTCCAAATAATGCATTAATCCTTTCTCCATGTGCCAACATGGAGAATTAAACTTTGCAGTTTGGCCTGAGTTACCAGATTTTATGTTGGAGAAAATATTAGGGTAAGCAATATCTACATATGACTTTAGACCTAATCCAGCATAAAATATAATATTTAAAACTCATGATTCTTGATTTTACAATTGAGCTACTTTGCCTAGATTATGCCTGTAATCCCAGCAATTTGAGAGGCTGAGGCAGGAGGATCAAGAGTACAAAGCCAGCTTCAGCAATTTAGTGAGGCCCTCAGCAAATGAGAGAGATCCTCCCTCAAAATTTTAAAAAAATGAAAAGGGTTGGGGATGTTGCTCAGTGGTTAAAGGCCCCTTGGTTCAATCCCCGGTACCAAAAAAATAAATCAATACATAGATTAAAAAAGAAGGAGGAGGAGGAGGAGAGAAAGAAAGAACAAAAAACAACTGAACTGCTTTTACATCTACGTGTGTTCTAAACAATTAGATATTTTAAGTACAATTTAACATCATTAAATAAGATTTTGCTTACAAAATGCCTGGCATATAATAAATTTTTTTAAAAGGGGGGTTTAGCACTCTCATGCCAGTCCTGATATAAAGGGTGTATAAATGTAGGAAGTTCTAAGTTTGATTTACATTTACCAATTAGTTAGCATTTACTGGGTAGGAATTTCTGTAAACTAAGGCCATATATATATATATATATATATATAAATATATATATATATATATATATATATATATATTTCTGCAAACTAAGAAAATATATGCAGAAAGGAAAAAAATCAAAATCAGTGTTAGAAAATAGGCTAAGTCATGTGAAGTGAAACCCAGAGAGGAAGTTAGGTTACAAAACAGGGGGAGGGGGAGGTTTCGAATCAAGAGTTCCTTAAATTTTAAAAATAAATAAGAACATGCTGACTCTTAATCTACCAACTGACAACAAAGCAAGACTTGTAAACATGAATTATAAAATCATTACTTAAACCTTTAGCCCACTTTCCCAGTGAAGCCCTACCCCCTCCCTTTTGTTAAGCCCTGACTCTGTTAAATTGATACATAAGGTTTAACTTCTAGCTGGTGAGTCACTTATTACTGAGTAATCTCCAGTGTGCATATGTTTGTGTAAATTAAACTTAATCTTTTCTTCTGTTAATCTATGTTAATTTGCAGGACTCCAACCATCCAGGCCTAACATCACAGAGAAAATTTTCTTCCCAACACTTCCTACTTATGTCACTTCTATTCATTCACATTTCATTGGCCTGTATATATGATATGGCCAAAAATGAATTCAAAGGAGTGGGAAAGCTCATCGTTTTACATGCCCAGAATCAGAAAATGGCCGCACACTGGTGAACTACTGCTTCAGTGGGGCTTGGAAAAGAAATCATCTTCATTCGCAATTGAGTAAAAAATAAACTGCAAATGTAATAAACACACAAAAAAATCATTCTTCTGTGGATTATCTTTGTTGCAAAAGATGTGTCCCATAGCATGAAACTAAATCCATTAATAGCAGACAGATTTATTTCTTTTTCCATAAGTATACTTTCTAAGCTTTTGAGCAGAGGTAAACACACACATGTAACAATGCAGCAGAAAAAGTCCATTGCTTCTGTTAATGAAGTCCTATGCCAGAGGCCCCACTCTGGAGATCCCAACAAATCAAGTCTGGTTACTGGTCCCAAAAATTAAAAGAAAAAAAAATAGTGGAAAATAGAAGAGGAACTTTAATCAGCAGAGCTCTACTATGAAGACACAGGGGACCAGTGTTTCTAGCCCTGTCTTCAGGGATTCTGACCTGGGCTTCCAGATTATATAAATAAGGGGAACCAGAAGTAAGCACGGTCAAGCCGTCTTGGTCCAACTATGGTTTGGTTGCTGCTTATCTCAGGACTAGACAGGTGAGGCTTCATTTTCGGTGGCCATATGGGGTAGGAGGGGGGTCGTTTCAACTCATGACAAGATGTTTATCAATCAGGTCCATTGCTCCAAGAATCCAAGGTGACTGACTCAGAGCAAGAGACAAATGCAAAATGGAGATGGAGACGCCAAGTTTTTACATTTGCAGACCCAAGTGAAGAGTCTGTGTTCTTAGCAAAAGCAGTTTCTAAGTCTTTGTTACATTTCTAGTCATTCAGAATAAGAGGGAAAACAATACTGTATGGAAAAGAAATACTTCCTTTGTCCTGATTTAGGTTCATGGTTGAGATCCCTATAACAAAAAATGACCTAACAAGAGAAAAACATACCAATCTATTTAAGAAACAAGTAAACTCTTGTGTTTTTATGCATAAGTTTAATGAGGAGTGGACAGTTGTGGGGAAGTATGATTGGAGAGCAATGGGGATATGATCTAATGGTAAGAACTCACCAAGTACTGTTAGAAATTCTCAGGGTCCTGAGCCTTCGGAGATAAAGATGCTCCATTCCTCAGGACACAGGAGGGTATTCCTTGAGTGAGGGTCTTATGAACTACTTCAGGGAAGGTTAGAAAAAACAAGTTCTTCCCTGGTTTGTAATTTATCTGACAACCTGCAGTGACTTCTGCATGTGTATCTGTTCCCTACTTTTGCCCTCTGTGCGGCCTGTGGACATGTTAGCCCTTGCTTAGCCCTTTGTAACCCATATTTGTACATCATTGTGTGAAGAGTGAAATGTGACTTGTGTGTTACAGAGTTTAGTTATTAAGATTGGAGTAAAAGAACATGTGATTGCCTGGCTTACAACTGCCAAGGAGCCCACAAGTGCTCAGTGAATTGCAAGTGATGAAAGTGATGCTGCTTCTGAATTTATTGTTATTCAAAAAATTTCAATACTGTGGAAAGACACAAACATGTTTGGTCTATGTTAATAGCATAAATTGCACACAACATAGGGCCTGCTTCAGGGATGGCGGGTAGGAAATGTTCTAAAAGATTTTCTTGCTTCTTGCAGTTGTCTCAAATGCCAAGGTGTCATGCTTGGGGGTAGCCTGTTTTGAATACCATCATGAGTTTCGATCACTTTCCACAGGGGTTACAGAAAAGCAGGAAAGAGGGATAAAGTTGGGTGGTAGTGTGAGGAAGGTGGGAGGCCACACAAAAGAAGATTTGGAGCTCTTATTCATACCCTGCAAAAGCTCAGGCTTCAAACCTGGTCAAAGATCTATGTTTCTAGTTGGTTGAACAGTCAATTTGTAGGAAAGGATATTAAAAAAAAAAGTTATTATTTGCACCTAGAAGAAGAAGAGGCTAAGCCCCGAATATCCACTTTTAATATTGTTTGAAAGGTTACCCATCATGTCCCTGCTTGGGAACTGGGATGACACACTCCAGCTTCCTATCAGGCCTCCTGTGGTTCCAGGACAAAGGAAATGGCAGACTCCCTGCCAGGCACATATATTTGCAAACTGCAGCCAGTCAGTTCCCAAGGCCAGAGGCTAGCCAGTGACAAAGGAGACTGATCCACAGACATGGTCTATTTTGCTTTCCATGCCCTGTGATCCCAGCATCTCAGGAAAAGCGACACGTTTCCTTCCTTACAGAGGTCCAAGCGCAGAGGGGGAATTAACAAGAAAAACTCAACATTTCCTTTCCCCGTGAAAGCAGTAACTTTCATTACAGAAATACTCTGTCAGAGCTTCTCACCCATATCTGTGAGAAAGTGAAAAATCCTGGAAAAGAGCTCTCTCTCATAAATTGGATCTCAAAAACCTATTTGTTTCTGTGAGTTTGGCTGGTTACAGAGGGATCAGAAGTTCACAGGTAAGACTGTTGAATGCACTCAGTTCTTAAATCTATTCCCAATGAGGACTTGGTGTCTCTAGTCCCATCACTGTACTTCTGAGGTTTCGAGTCAGACCCAGTAAATTCTGGCTAGGTAAGTGAGTTTACAATCATGAGAAATGGTAAAGTATGTGTCAGGAACACACCTATAAAGCCAAACTTCTCTACATAAGTGTATTTCCCAGCTTCAGCCTTAGATATATCAGTAGTTTCTTGTTTATTCCTCTCTGCACAAACACTCTGTGAAAACAGCAAGACCTAATATTTCTAAAATACTTATTCTGCTAAAGACCTTGTGCTGCACACTGTTATGCCCAGATCACGATGTCCCCAAAGACCACCAGGGAGACCGAGGCAGGTATGTAAAAGCAAAGAGCCTTTCTTCGGGCTTAAGCTCGGTCTCTCAGACTTCACCCGTGCAGCGGGTCTGCGCAGAGAGCCCTGAACAATAGCAGAGCAGGGTTTTTACGGGGTAAGGGATGGAGTAGCTACAGTGGACATGACATATGCACAGCATCATTACACAAGCACCAATTACAATTGTTTAGCACCTATGGTGACAACATTGACCATTCAGAATCTGTGGTGTGTTCGTTACATTTGGCAGGACCCAATCATGACTTTTGAGAATCTTTTGAAAATGACCGACTACGAGGTGAGTTTAAGGGACCCACATGGGGTTTGGGCAAGCAGTGAGTGATTGGCTAGTTTGTGCAAAGTGACTATCTATAGTTCCTAGACTCTGACTCAGACCACAGGAATGCCAGGTGTATATTTTTAACCTCTTTTGATTGGTTGCTCTGAGGGTGGTCTGAGAGTGGCTTCAGCCTTCAATAATGTGTGTCTTCCTGGAACCGAAATTCAGGCCTACTAGTTTTTCTGAAGGGTCTGAACCCTGTCATGGCGTTTATTTAGCTCGGATCTTTCACACACCTAATTCATTTAATTCATTTCATGCCCCCCCCCCCCGCTTCCCGCTCAATCCCAGGACAGGGTACCATTACTTTATTTTACTTTATTGAGTTTTCAAATGAGGAAGCCTAAGGTCACAAAACTAGATTTGGCAGAGAATTTACCCTGGCAAAGTTGACTTCAGAGCCCATAGCCCTAATCAGTACATCCCAATCTCCTGTTTCAAGGACTGTCTTTATTTCCCATAGGATTTACCATCATGCCATGGAAGCCTTGGCACACTTCTTGAGTATTAGACATATTTGGCCCATAAATTCTTATCCAGTTTCAAGTACTTCAACAGTTATTATTCTGGCATGAAAGAGGAGCTTAGAAGGGATGTAACTGAATTTTTTTTTAATAACTTTTAAAAGATCAAGCTTGCCCAATATGCACATTTGTCATAAGAACCAGATGGTTGGGTATCTTTGGCTACATGAAGACAGATGAGAGTCAAGGAGGAATACCATTGGAATGCTTGAGCCTCAGGACTTCATTTTCATAACACTTTGAGATAGAGGTTTTGTTGCCTCTATTTCTTCAGGTATAGAAATAAATGCTCACAGACACTTAGTAACATTTAATTCAATAACCATTAAATGGCATATCTAGAATTGAGCATAGGTGTGGTCTTGACATCTCCCACCTCCCCATTCTCTCCTGACAATATAGATACGTGATGCTTAGTTACCTCCAACCAAGTGAAGTAGGCTTGATCCAGGTACAGCTTCCAGAATCTTGCCATGCTCCTCACAGTTATAGATGACTAGCATGGGGCAGAGAAAGATGTTCTTTGGAAACTGGCTTAGGCTGAGTACTGATGGATAAATAAGAAAGAGACAAGTGATAAGAGAGACTGATGTTGTCACACCATTCAGATGTACCATACTCATGCAGGAGAGCACTAGCATGAGGGATCAGTGATGCATGGCTCAGCTGAGAATCACTGTCATCCAGCTCAGCCACTCTATGGCTCTGAGCATACCTGTCTGATCATAGAATGGAGGTACTACTACCCCTGCCATATCACAGAGTATACTAAGCATCTATTGCTGTAGTCATGTGCTGCATAATGACGGTTCTATCGATGAGTGACCACATACACAACAGAGGCCCCATAAGATTATGACTGAGCTGAAAAATTCCTATTATATAGTGACACCATAGCCATCACTGATATATTTGTGGTAGAAATAAACCCACTGCACTGCCAATCTTAAAAAAAGCATACCACCTACAAATATGTGAACACTGTATAATGAAAATAACTATGTTACTGGTTGATGCTTTATACTATACTTTTCATCATTATTCTGGAGAATATTCATTCTACTTGTGTAAATATACTCTGTATTTGCACAATGACAAAGTTGCCTAATGATGCTTTTCTAAGAATATATTCCTGTTAAGCCATACGTGACTATAACAAGTTACCTCAAAATATAGAGGCATAAAACAACACACATCTATCATATCATAACCTCTGTTGGAATCTGGGAAAACCTATCATAGTCTTTGACTTTCAGGCTGCTGTTTTATTGATAGGCTACAATCAAGACAATCTGGAGGCTCATGTTCTCTATCAAGTTAGAATCACCACCAAATTTACCTGCATGGTTGTTGGGAGGATTTGGTTCCTCTCCAACTGTTGGACAGAGGCCTTTAGGTTCTCCCAGGCTATTGGCCAATGGCTGTCCCCAGCTCCTGGTCATGTGAGCCTGCCCAGCATGGCAGCAGCTTCACCAAGATTAGCAGGAGATTCTTCAGGGCAGGCAAGGGGGTGGTCTTCTGTAACCTAATCACGGAAGTGCCATCCCACTATTTTTGCCATGTTTTTTGTTTAGAAGTTAGGTCTTTAGGTCTAGCTCATACTCAAGAGGGTTACATGAGCTGGGAATCCCAGAAGCAGGGATCATCAAGGGCCATCCTGGAAGTCTGCCTATCCCAGGTGGGCAGTGGGATTGAGGATCCAACAAGGAGATAGCATATGGAGCACTTAGGAGTCTGATAAGGTTCGGAGACAGAACTTCCCACAAAGCTTATATGTTAATAATGAGAATTGCATATGATACCATTGGTTAATTGTATTAAGTTGATTCCAAGCCTGTTGGTTAGAATGTGAGCTTTACTGGTTGTCACTGTGTGCCTGAGAAAACAGCTTCCCGGGAGCACACAGCAATTCTGAGTGGCTAGAGACTAGTGTAAGCTTGTAAACTATGCTATGATTTGTTTTAATTTTGCACTTAAAAAAATCAAGTTATTTCAATTTGAGGTTTTAGCACAAAAATGGATTATAAATAAGAGTGGTCTAGAAACTTGTTGATTTTGTTCTGGTCCTAAAGTGCTATTTCTACTATTCTGTTACATTTGGTTTTTGTCTTCTAGGTTTTCATTAACTGCTCTATTATTTTAGCTTCCTATAACAAAATTCCTGTGCATAAATTTATGAATTTATGTAAGAAAAATACCTTTCTAAATCAGTTTTTGAAACTCTCTGAGTTCTAATCCTCCTTTATCCAATCCTCCACTGAAATTAATATTTTATAAAACATTTGGAAATACACAAGACTTGGTAAGAAACTAATCATCACATAAATGCAGAAAAGACATTAAACAATATACTCATGATGTTTGTGGATCAAATGCCTCCTGAGATACTCCTACTCTGTAAGCCCTTAGCTTCTTCAAGGGCCACTCAAGCCCTCTTTCCCCTGTGACATCGCTAATAACTCAATCCAACACCAATATTCTCTTTATATATGATATCCTATTAACATTTAGTGTTATTATCCTATAACATGGCTTAAGACTTTTATGTTATTTGTTTCATGGGGCTAATTTTTTCCTCCACAGGATGTTTATAATCACCTTAAGGAGAAACCTTGTCCTACATGTGCTTGTTGACCTTCTGTTGGGGAACCCATCAGAGACGGACTGAGCAAACAGCTGAAGGGAAAAGAACTTGAAACCTTGTAAATGTAGAAGTCGAAAATTGGCTACATTCCATACTCAAACAACACACACCACTTCCCACACTACTGTGGGCATGTCAATCTTCTACTGAACAGTTACAAAGAACAATTTTTAATTGATCTTAGTCTTTTCTTTTCTTCACATTATATCAACCTCCTGCCACCCCTAATCTCATTTTAAAAGCCTACTCAAGTGGTTTACAAAGTATACTAATCTGACCTAGAATTTATAGCAAAGTGCCACTTACTGTGGGATGAATCCTGGTGTTAGAAAGATAAATGGTGAATTTAACACCCAAAGCACATTCTGGCTCAGCTACCTGGAGCCTGAGATCGAGAGCTCCCTTTACTTACTATCACAGATGACCATGCATGACACCTGGTCATGAATTTTGTACCATGGCTTTCCCCTCTCACACCCTCAAAATATAAAATATATATTATTAACAATAACAGAAACAAAAAAAACAGAGCATTTCCTCTTTCCCAAGCCTGGGAAACTGGAACTCTCCTAAACAGGGTCTATTATGTGTGTTAGGTAGTTTTAGGTAGTAAATACTTACAGGAAAGCCCTGCCTGGGTCTCATCCATCTAATGTCCTAACCTATAACCTGTGGAGCCTACTAGCCTTACCTTTGCCTGATCTAGAAGTAACAGGTATATAATAAACTGTGAAGGTAAACTAATTTTGTGTATTTGCTGGATAGAATTAATCAAGTCAACCACTTTTTTTATGGTATTTGGTATTTCGCCAATGTCAATTCCATCTGTAATGTCTCCTTTCCAAGACTCAGACAATCTGTGTGTTTTGACTCGTCTTCTTTCTGCAGTCTGCGGGGTTTCAGTCTCTATTAGCTGAGTTTCATAGGAATTGAGGAAGTCCAGGAGTTGCATGAGCCAGAAGAGTTGGCATAATAATTAGTCAGAGAGCAGATAAATGGAGTCCAACACACAGCACACAGTGTAATCCAAGGCATTGGGGCTTTATGCAAGGTGTTGTGTTTGCTGTTCAGACAGAAAGATTAGTGAGAAACAAGCCCCACACTCAAAGAACTCACAATCTGTTCATGAGAGACACACACATGTACTAACACTAACCCACAGAGACACACCCCTAATACGTCAGAATATGCCAAGTGATTCACTAGCAGGATAAAGTAAGAGAGAAGAAAGGAAGGACAGGGAGGGGAAAGGTAGAGAAAAGAATCTGACTGGGGATATTAGGAACTTAACTTTAAGTGAACATATCAGATGCAATCTAAGACAAAAAACAGAATTGAAACAGGCAAAGAAGATATGGGTGACAACTGATAGATCTGGTTTTAAACTAAAAACTTAATTTGACTTTTCATACCATGAAATTTCAGTAATAGCAATAAAATTTTAATTAAGGTATTTCAACTATATACTATGAGACATTCCATTATCCGTAGGGTTTTCATTTGCCTCTCTTGCATGTTCTGTTATGGTTTAAATCTGGGGTGTCTTCCAAAAGCTCACATGTGAGACAATGGAATGAAGTTCAGAGGAGAAATGATTGGGTTATGACAGCCTTAATCCATCAGTGTGTTAATCCCCTGATGGGAATTAACTAATTAGTAACTGAGGGCAGGTAGGGTGTGGCTGGAGGAGGTGGGCATTGGAGGCAGGAGTTGGGGTATATATTTTGTATCTGGCAAGTGGGATCCCTCCCCTTCTGCTTCCTGCTTATCATGTGAGCTGCTTCTCTCCACCACATACTTCCACCGTGATGTTCTGTCTCTGCCTCACCTCAAGACCCAAAGCCAAAGAATGGAGCTGGTTGTCTATAGACTGAGACCTCTGAAACCGTGAGCCCTCAAATAAACTTTTCCTCTTCTAAAATTGTTCTTGTCGGATCTTTAGTTCCCAGCAGTAAAAAAGCTGACCAAAATAGTTATTAAGCATTACATAAAGATCTGAGTTCGGGTCTGGGAAATGTGGGCCCACAAACTAGGGGCCACCTTTATTCTGTGCCTATTGAGCTCTACAACCATAGACAGCCTCGACTGAGAGAGACTTTGGATATTATGTAAGTTAAACTTGATTTTTACACCAGGAAACCATTGCTAGCAACAGAAATCACACTAGAATCCAAGGCTGATATTTACTCTTGGGTTCAGGTGACTAAAACACCCCTAAACTCAGCCCTGGGAAGGCTCTTAGGAGAGAGGGAAAGTCTCCCTTTATTTTTGTTTTGCATTTTGTTGGGATAGGAGAAAATAGGTGAGGGTGAGAAATCAATCTCATCCTTTCGCCTCACAGGTGACCTAATTTGCTTTGCCGGGAAGTTCACCCTTTCCAGGTAGCTCGAGGTCATCCAGCCCCTCCTTGAATCTTGTACTCCTAGTCCCACAGCCCTCTCCTCACTGGTCAGCACTGGCTGCTCCAGACAGGAGGGACCCCCACTCACATTCCATTTCCTCCTTCATAGCTCCTCACAATCATTGGGTAAGAGTAAACAGCCGCCACAATGGAAACCCATGCCTGGCACACAGTAGGTCCTCAGCATTTTCTGAATGAACAGAAATATTTTTTTTTTCTTTTCACCCTTCAACTGGATATCTTCATTTATCAGTGTAGCTACGATTTCCCACTCTTCCTCTTCAGTCGCTTCATCTAGACCCTGAGTCAGAGGGTTAACCCTGATGTTAGCCTGTCACTTCCCTAACATAAGGTGAGCAGATGTCATGGGCAAGATAAGACACAACACAGATATTTCTGAGAACTCCATCTAGACACATACCACTCCTCTTTTCTACCCAGTTTGATAATATGAATTTTTTCTTATTAAAAAAAAAAGCCCTCCAAAAAAGGAATAACTTTAGTAACCTCCTCCCCAATGTGAACAGCAAAACACAGTGGACAACATTAAAAGCTCATGAAAAATGAGAGCTAAGTTCCTGGAGGGGGTATCAGGAAATATATATATTACATATATACATACATATATTTATATATGTATTAATATTAAAAACATATATATATGTTAGTGCTTACATAAAAGCACTAAGTATAACTTTCAAAAAGTTTTAAGCCAGGTGCATACCTGTAATCCCAGCCACTTGGGAAGTTGAGGCAGGAGGATCCCAAGTTTGAGGCCAGCCTTGGCAACTTAAGGAGGCCCAGTCTCAAAAAAGAGAGGGGGTTGGGGATATAGCTCAGTGGTAGAGCACCCCTGGATTGAATTCCCAGTACTGAAAATAAAATGATAAAATAAATAGAATATTTTAAAATACATATGCATAAATTTAAATATTAAGATTCTTACTATTTAAATTTTATGTAAATATCTTATATAAATATATATCTCTTTAAATAACATTTCTAGAGGACATCTGTTTCTAATACTAACCTACTATGACAAGTAGTTCTCTTCAGGTATATTCTTCAGCTCTCCAAAAAAAAATAATGCTGCCTCTTCTTACTATTCTAAGAAGATTTTCCTTCCCCTTGTATACTAGTATTCTTTTATACTAGTCTCTCCCTTTCATGCTAGTCTTCTTTTAAGTTTTTCTTTTTAATCAACCCCTATTAGCAGGAAATGGAATGCCTACTTCACTTTAATTTTTCTTTGTTTCACTCAACAGATTAACTGTGTGGGCACTGAGGACTTCTTACAAGTTATGGGCTTAATACTATAATTCTTATAAGAGATCTGCTTGAGGTTGCAATGGAGGAGTGTCAGTAGGTCTAATCTCTGCACTTTCACAGATGCATAGAGATCAAAATCACCATGATTATCATGGTGGAACTACGACAAATCTGTTCAGACTAGTATTTACCTACTCTCTATGCACAGCTTTATCCAGTGCCTACTATCCACCAGCTCCTGTTCTAAGTGCTGCGATAGAGTAGATAGAATCCAGGTCCTCATTACTTTTTTCTGAGTTTTCCTCATGTACATGTCTATAGCTATGCGTTTGGGGGGGAGGGGTGGGAGCAGACTTGCCCGAAGGTTTTTTGTTTTTGTTTTTTAATTTTTTTTACACAAATGGAGCACAACTATTCATTTCTCTGGTTGTACATGATGTATAGTTACACCATTTATGCAATCGTACCAGTACATAGGGTAATAATGTCCATCTCATTCCACCATCTTTCCCACCACTTTACCCACTTCTCTCCACTTCCTCCCCTCTGCCCAATCCAAAGTCCCTCCATTCTTTCCTTGCCCCAACCTCCCATGATGGATCAGCATCCACTTATCAGAAAAAAAATGTGGGCTTTTGGTTTTTTGGAATTGGCATACTTCACTTAGCATGATATTCTCCAGTTCCATCCATTTACCCATAAATGCCATGATTTCATTCTTCTTTAAGGCTGAGTAATATTCCATTGTGTATATATACCATAGTTTCTTTATCCTTTCATCTATTGAAGGGCATCTAGGTTGGCTCCACAGTATAGCTATTGTGAATTGAACTGCTATAAACATTGAGGTGGCTGCATCATTGTAGTTTGCTGATTTTAAGTCCTTTGAGTATAGACCAAAGAATGGGGATAGCTGGGTCAAATGGTGCTTCCATTCCAAGTTTTCTAAGGAAACTCCACGCTGCTTTCTAAAGTGGTTGCACCATTTTGCAGTCCCTCCAGCAATGTATGAGTGTACCTTTTTCCCCACATCCTCATCAGCACTTATTGTTGCTTGAATTCTTGATAATTGCCATTCTGACTGGAGTGAGATGAAATCTTAAAGTAGTTTTTGATTTCCATTTCTCTAATTGCTAGAGATGTTGAACATTTTTTCATATATTTGTTGATCAGTTGTATATCTTTTTATATGAGTGTCTGTTCATTTCCTTAGCCCATTGAGTGACTAGGTTATTTGAGTTTTTTTGATGTTAAGTTTTTTGAGCTCTTTATATATCCTGGAGATTAGTGCTTTATCTGATATGTATATGGTAAAGATTTTCTCCATTCTGTTGACGTTCTCTTCACGTTATCAATTGTTTTGTTTGCTGTGAAGAAGCTTTTTAGTTTGAATCCCTCCCATTTATTGATTTTTTATTTTATTTCTTGTGCTTTAGGAGTCTTGTTTAGGAAGTCAGGTCCTAAGCCGACATGATAAAGATTTGGGCCTGCTATTTCTTTTATTATTGCTCAAAGATTTGGAGAGTGAAAAGAGTTTACCATCACAAATGCTAAGTTTTAAATTGAACATCGGATATTTCTTATCTTTCAAAAGCAGTTACCTGACCACTTTCACCATGGAGCCCTTCCTGTCTGTCTCTCCATCCCACTCCCACTTACAAAACATGTGATTCATTGATTTTTAGTGCTGGATCTCAGAATATGATACACAGAAATATGTCATTTTGGACCTCAAATCAAGAGTGCCTGGGGAGCAGCAAATGAGCTTTCCTTGAAGTTTCCCTCTACCTAAAGACAGGATGCCCCCAAAAGGAGCACAGTTACCTTCACTGCTTTAACTCAAATTGCACTGACCACAAGAGATTAAACTCATATCACAAAATGTTAAGTTTCACATTTGTTGTGGTTCCCATGCACATATTCATGTTAATAAAGTTGAATGCATTTTCTCCTGTTCATCTCTCTATTTCAGTGTAAGAATTTAATTATCAAACCTACAGGGGGAAAGTTCAGATTTCTCTATGTTAGTACAGTCACTAGGTTGTACAACAATAATGACTATCTAATTCCAGAATTTTTTTCATCTGCAAAAGAAATAGCACACACACCAGTAGGTACTTTCTGTTCTCCTCTCCTCCTAGTCATAGTCCCAAACAAGTGGTAACCACTAGCCTACTTTCTTTCTCTGTGGATTTGCCTATTCTGCATATTTGATATAAACTGTATTATAAAACATGGCATTTTGCATCTGGTTTCTTTTGCTTAACATGTTTTTTTAAGGTTTGGCCATGTTGTAGCTTGTATTTGTACTCTTATTTTTTAAGGCTAAATAATATTCCTTTGTATGGATGTACCATATGTTTTACCCATTTATAACTTAAATATCTGGGCAATTTCTACTTTGGGAATATTATGAATAACACTGCTATGAATATTTATATAAATTTTTGTGTGGGCAAGTTTTTGATTCTCCTAAGTATATATTTAAGAGTATGCTATAGATTGGATGTGGTTTGTCCCTAAAGGTTCATGTGTTGAAGGCTTGGCCCTCAGCGCAGTGGTGTTGAAGTGGTGGAACCTTTAAAAAGCAGGGCCTAGGATGAGGTAATTAGGTCACTTGGGGTCCTTTCCTCAGAAGAAATTAATGCTGATTTTGTGGAGTACATTGGTGCAAATGTGGGTTGTTATAAGATGGACAAGACTGGCCTCCTCTGCAGGCTTCTGGCTTCCTACTTTACAATGAAATCTCTTCTTCATTCACTCCCACCATTGTGATGCCATCCACCATCAGGCCACATCAATGGGGCCACACATTGAACTTTCAATATCCAAAACTGTGAGTTAAATAAGCCTCTTCTCTTTACAAAGCACCTAACTCAGGTATTTTGTTATAGCAACAGAAAGAGGATAAATTCAGAGTAAAATTGCTTAATATAGAGTTAATCTAAATTTAATATTATAAGGAAGTGCCAAAGTGGCATCATTGTGTAAGCCCACAAATAGCACGTGAAGGTTCCAATTTCTTTGCATCTTTGCTAACACTTGTTAGTGTTCTTCTGTTTTTTTTTATTACAGCCATATTAATAGGTATAAAGTGAAAATATGTATTTGCATTTCCCTAATCACCAATGATATAGAACATCTTTTCATGTTTTGTTTTGTTTTGTTGGCCATCCATATATCTTCTTTAAAGAAATGTCTATTCAAATACTTTGTCCATTTTTTAATTGGACTAATTGTCTTTTTCACCACTGAGTTGTAAGAGTTATTTGTATGTTCTGAATAAAAATCCCTTTCATACAGCAAGCTTTCACAGTATACTTTATAGCCTTGTAAGGAAGCACTGGATCCTATTAAAATATCACCCACCGCTACGTTAGCCACATAGAAATGTGTTTCATTAATGATAATTGTGACATTCATTTATTTCAGGGAAGAGGTTAAAAATATGGAACTCTTCACAATGTTAATTGAATTTTAGTTTTGAATCATGATTTTACTAGTGAGTCATATAAGAATAGCAGCATCTGTAAGACCCTTTGTAGTAAACATATTCACACATGTGTTTTCTGAATTAATTTTTATGACAACCATAGGAGGGAAAGCCATTATGATTATTCCCATGCTCTAGAAAGAAAATTACTATTTTTTTATTGTAAAATATTTTTAATCAGTTAAAAAATATTGATAATAAAGTGTGGTCTAGATACACTGGCCAGCTTCATCATCTCATTTTATATTATTTCCTTAAGATTTTTTAAAAAAGAAATATATCAGTGTGGATCAACTGGAATCCTATTATTCTTTTTCCAGATTCCATTCACTTTTCTCCCTCCTCAGAGATATCATTTGGTGTTTTATCACTTTCCAGCAAATTTTTATTGATCTTAAGAATATTTTCACTACATACATATGTATTCTTAAACAATGCATAGTGTTGTGTTATATGTTTTTAACTTTTATAGTTTTGTACTTTGTCTAATTCTGCAATTTGCTTTTTCAGCTCAACATGATATTTTAGAGATACTTCCATGCTAATACGTGTTTTTCTAATTTACTTCTAACTAATATATAATTCTGTTGAATGAACAGGACACTTTTTATTTGCCTATGCTCCTCTTGATGGACATTTAGGTTCCTTTCAAGTTGCCACCATTTTTCATACAAAGGATGAAGTAACAAATATCTCTATTTATGTCTCCAGAACAATTGAATAAAAACTAGACCTAAAAATGGGACATCTGGGTCAAAAGACACATACTGCATCAATTTTATTCTTGTACTAATTTCACTCCCACTATTTTATGACAGCTGCCTTTTGCCCACCTTCACAAAACAGTTTTTTCAGTTTCTTTTGTTTTTATCAATCTGACATTTATAAAATTATATCTCATATGTGGTTTATAAGTTGAATTTTCTGACTACCAGTGAAATTGAATATATTTTCTTTTTTTTTTTTTTTTTTTTACTGGTTATCATAGCCCATTCTAGTGGCCAGCAACTTATTACACATTGGCATAGAAGCAACAAAAATTTATTTCCCATGTCTCTGGAGGCTGGAAAGTTCAAGAACAAGGTGCTGACAGATTTGGAGACTGATGAGACCCCTTCCTGCTTCTTAAATGGCTGTGTCTTCATGTGGTAGAAGGGACAAGGAGTCTCTCTCCTTGGGCCTCTTTTATGAGGCACTCATGCCACCCCTGAGGACTATGTCCTTATGACCTAATCACCTCCCAAAGACCCTGCCTCTAATATCATCATATCTCCACATATGAACTTTGGAGAACCACAAACATGCACCCTGGCTATTTGGATTTCATGCTGCAAGAATACATTTTTGTATCAATATTTCATATCTCCGTTTCCTTAGATGAGATTATTTGCCTACCTCTTGATTTGGACTTGACCAGTGACCTGTTTTGGCCAATGCATGGGAACCAAAGTGATAAGAATAAAAATTGAAAGAATACTTGCAAGATTGGGCTTATACTTTTTTGCCTTAACCATCACCCAGATGTACAGGCTAACACGGTGATTCAAGGAAAATAGAGCAGAGCCATCCAGTTGAATTCAGCCAAGATTGCTCAACTCTGTCCAGCGTGAAGATACATGAGCAAGTTCAGCTAAATCCAGTAGAGCCATCCAGTTGACCCACAGATTGGTAAGAAATAAATGCTTATTGTTGTGGTCAACTGAATTTTAGGGCTGTTTGTTACAAAGCAGAGCTTCCTGATATATCACCTTAAAATTAAAACCGAGTTGGATAAATATTTGTTACAAACACAACTTGTTTTATTGACAAAAGAATATTCCTACTTCCCTTTTTCTGTCCATTCTAATTATGCAGTTGTGGCAGGACATCTAATCTCAAATTTTTGACCCTTGACAACAGGTATTGGCATAAGAACAGGTTGTCCTGTAATAGTCTCTGTTTCACATGATCCTAATTATTTGCTAGGGTTTGTGGATGACTAAAGTGAGGCTAATAGTAATCCTTCCAGGAAATTTTCTCATTGAAGCTGTAGGAAGAATGTTTTCTCTTCCTTGGTTTCATCTGGAATGTATATGATCCTAGAAAAACTGGTGGTCACATCTCCCACCAACAGATAAGGCTAGAAAATTCAACCATCATACAAATAGATGTAGTATCCTGAGGGTGTTCTAACCCATGGATCTCACTAACCTTGATCTTCTTGGGATCTAATTGTTCAGTTCTTCATTCAGTCCTATGAGCCTCTCCCAGTATCCTTCCCACAAATCCTTTTTATGCTTATGCAAACTCAAGTTAAGTTTCTATCATAGTCAATGGAAAGAGACCTAACCAATGCAATAATTTAAATACATGACAATCAATCAGATCAGTCATTAGGCAGTTCTAGAATCCTCTTAGCAATCCTTCTGTAAATGCCATGTTTTGAAACTTTTATCAGGTTTTTGATTGTCTACTTCTTAAGTTTAAAAAAAATATTTGAGACACTACACTAAATGATAAGCTCCTAAGATCAAGGTTAGTGAGATCCATACTACATCTATCTATATGATAGTTTGATTTTCTAGCTTTATCTATTGGTGGGAGACGTGAACACCAGTTTTTCTAAGATCATATACATTGCAGATGAAACCAGGGAAGAGAATTTACAAGAGAATTAAACTATGAACTGATTATGACCCACCTCATCAGGTTACACACTGATATTTGAGGGTTAAAAACTGCACTGTAATGGTTGATAGTTCAGGCCTGTCTGGGGTCACATTCTGGCTCTTTCCCTTAGAAGCTCTATCTCATGACAGGTTTATTGCCTTGTGGAAACATGTTTCCCTCAACAGAAAATGAAGACAAAGCTAACAGTACTCTTCCATTATAAGACTGGCAAGGTTACTACATGGGATGACAAATGGCTGATCCAGAAGGGCTATGCTGGAGTTAGCTACCACTAACTAATAATAGTAGTACAATATAATTATTCTAGGTACTACTTGATTCTAGGATCTCATGTTCTAGTCTTATTTCCAAAGCTAGATCTTCAAAAAACAATATGCAGAAATCATTTTACTCTTAATTTCTGAGAAATGAAATTAATGACTTGAGACTAACTATTTAAACAAAGAGTCTGTCCTGGCAAATGGTATAAGAACCAAAGCAATAAGAATAAGGTTTTAAAAAATACTTGCATGACAAAAGAAAAAAAAAGTGTTATTATACTTGATACCCATTTATAAGAACACAAACTAATACTACTCTTTCTGAAGTTAGGATCAGGGCATATTACTATTCAGAAGATTAAAACTACTTTCTTACCAGAATAAGAATTGTATATGAGTCCTAGAAAATTCAGAGCTGTGCTAAATTGCCAACATTAGCAAATGCCAGATCTTTAATGTCAAGTGCAAATTATGCATCTGCTTCTTTTAATCAATTGTGGGTTTTCTTTTCTTTCTTCTTAAAATAGATGATAAATAGGTAAATGACTGATAGATGAATGATAGACAGACAAAAGAGAACTCACAGTCTGAGCTCACATAAAAATTCATTAGTAAATTTTCTACTAGTTCAGATTATAGATACTACTGCAGATGGATAAGTATATTATGTTACAACTGAGGCCTGTGGCAAATTCCAATTTGAAAGCACAACCTATTTCTTCTTTGATTCCAAATCATAATCAGCTTGTTTTCTGACTTGGATTACCTGCCGCAAGCTGGAACCCATTGCTGACTACAGCCTGACACTCCTCCTGGCCGAGGCTCCTTCCTCCTGCCTCACTCTGGCACTCATTAGCTTGGCCAGTTCTCTTATATCACTTTGCCACAGTCAGCAAATGCTCCTGTGGCTTCACCTCTGAGTTCCAACCTAATTCTTTGCAAAACTGCTTGCCAACATGAAGTCAGAACAGATTTCTAACAAATCAGGATCAAGGTTAGATTAATGCTCTCTCTCCCCTAACTGATGGAGAAAAAGTGTTTCTATATCATGTTCATTTTAAACTTTCTAAAGTTGCATTTAAAATCTCAAAGATTTCTTCCTTGAAGGAAAAAAAAAGATTCCAAAGTCATTGCTTGCTTCTTCTAGAGGCAGGAAGGTGTGGTAAATTATCCGTAAGTTCTGCTTACTGGGGGACAGTAGAAATCTATGACTATTTTCAATTGAGCTGAAAACAAAAAAAACCTCAAGCTCACTCAAAGCCCCAGTTTCCCTTCTCCATCGCTGTTCTTTCCCTGGGACTTGTCCAACAGAGCTTCAACCCTGAATCAAACTTGGGATCTGGCTTCTCAGTACCGTCCCCAAGGCCGCAAGTGTAGCTGGGAAGATGTCACAACCGGCTTGCTGGGAGACCCACCTGTGACCTTCTGTTCTTCCCAAGGGCCTTTCTGCTTCTCATCCTACTTGTGACCACTTCATAGAAACAACCCCTTTGCAGAAACATCCAGCCAAGTGGCTAGGTCCCTTCCCCTGAGCCTTTCTGCAGATTTCCATTTCCATCTTCCCTCCTTCTCTAGCCTGGGAAAAGAGAGTGTGCACAATGTCATCCCTCTCCTGAGGCCCCGACCCGACCCCTTTGGAGACCTTCTTCCCTTCTTCCTTTATTACCCTCTGCTCTTCCGTCTTCTGTAACACCCCCCCCACACACACACACACACAGAGACTGAGCTCTTGTCTGTCAACCTGTGAGAGTAGGAGTCTCTTGCAATGTTTTAAGAAATGCTTCTTTAGAAATCAACATGGCTCTGTCCTTCCAGTCACAGATGAACAGTCAAACTGTGGCAAATAGTTGTCCACACTGGCCGTTTCTCTTTCCTCACGGCTGTTTTCATTTCAACACTTTGAAAACTTTCCTTTGTCAATCAAGTCCTCAAAAATTGCTCTTATGGTGATCTCTACTGATGCCTAAATACAATGGGTACTTTGCTAAGTTTATTCCATTGATCACACCACAGCATTTCATCTATTAACAATTATTTCTTTAGTCCTTGTTGTCTGCTACAGAGGAGTATAAATCAGAAAAGGAGGTTGGAGGGTAACAAGGTAAGAGTGAAGGCAGACACTACAATCTTAAGTGGTTGGAGAAGGTGACATTTATACAGAATCCTGAAGGACATGAGAGTACAAGGCATAGTGATGAATGAGAAAATAAAGTTCAAAGCAGAGGAAGAACAAGTGCAAAGGCCCTGAGGCAGGAACATGCCTGGCTCTTTCAAGTTACAGAAGGAAGTCAACGCTGCTTCAGAAGAGGGAATGTTGAGGAGAGGAAGAGAGGAGAGCAGGGAGGGGACAGCATTGCAGGGGCAAGTCACATAAAACCATATGTGCCATTATGAGGGCTTTTTTTTACTTCCAGTGAGCCAGGAAGGGAATGGATGTTTTTGAGCACAGAAGTGATAATCTGTTCTGCATTTCAGCACAGTTCTCTGGCTGACAAGGAACGTATGCTGTAGGAGACAAAAGTGAGCTCCATTAGGATGCAGGTGGCCAGAGAGGATAGCAGCATGGATCAGAGGACCAGCAGTAGAGGTGGTGAAGTGGCTGGATTGTCAGTAGTAACCATACTTTGTCCCCTCCTCCACTTAGCTCCTCCTCTTTCTGGGGTTTGTGTGGGGGCGGGGGACTGGGGATTGAAGTTAGTGGTGCTTTTCCACTGAGCTACTGCCCTTGACCTCTTTGCTTTTATAATGTGAGTTATTTGTGCTTGCAGCTGCTGAATTTGTCAGGTCAGATCTGATAGACAATAATGACAATAATGATGCTCTCTTTATACAAGACAGCATTTATTTTAGTAATAATATGAAAGCAAAGGCAAAAGTGAAAGGTGAGAGAGAAAGACAAGAAAATACATCACCAAACTGGGAAATGCCAACACCTGAAGTCATGTAGCCAGAGGTCGCAGGACAGCTTTCCAGGGTCCCGACTGGGAAGTCCCAGGCAGAGCATCTTCTCCATGGGTGAGACTCCAAAGTCTTATTCCTAGTGGGGCTCCTTAAATATAAGTTAGAACAAAGAAAACTATATTCCAGCAACCTATGTGACCTAGTGACCTCCTCAAGGACACTTCATCCCTCCAGGGACTGGCCAGATCTCCAAAGGGAGGGAGTTTTTGCCTTGAGATAAGTATCTCTGAGTTCTTGTGAGTGAGCCAAATCCACTGAGAAGTCACCTCCTTTAGCTGTTCCATCAAGGATGTGTGGAGGTCACAGCAGGCACATAGACAGGGAAGATCCTTAATATTTTCCTTAGCCTTTAGCTTT
>CM053406.1:24082891-24177984 GCA_028644305.1 Xerus rutilus
AAAAATACAGAAGCCCCAATTAGTGTTCTGTTCTGGGAGCAATTTGCCTTCAGTGAGTGATTAGTGTTGGGACTTATGGTCCAGCCCCTCATACCAATTCAGGACAGCTCTACAGGGACACCCCAGCTTCAGAGCTTCCTGTGGGGTCTGAAGCTATGTTGGGATGGTATCACAGATCAACTTCTCTGCTCTGCTTCTTCCACCTCTCATTCACAGGGGTTTATTTCAAAGCACCTCCTAACGAATGCCTTGCACCTTAATCTCCACAGTCAATGTCTAATTCCTGGGTAACCCAGCCTGTGATGAGTACTACAAAAATATTTACAAACTGAATATTATAAGCTATCTTCCTCCATAAATTCCCGAACAGCAAAGATCAGTTATTTATCCTCATGCCCTTGCAATGACTAGAAGGTGTCTTTTATAATGGACATCATAATAAACACAAAAAAGGTAATATTTCCTCTAATTTAGTCTAGATTAAGCTGAAGTCTTTCTATTCAAAGCGTGGTCCTAGCACCAAGGGTACTGGCATTCTGCGTATACACTGTCAGAAAATGCAGAACTTCAAGTCCTGACCTGTTCAGACCCACTGAATCTGAACATGCATTTTCACAAGATTACCTTGGCTCACATGTACATTAAAGTTTCAGAAATACTGAGTTGAGGGACTTATTAATGTAAGTAAAATGATCTAGCTGATTAATTCCTCTAGTTTGTACAGTGGCTTTGTCAGAGTTTTTCTCTCAAAATGTTTGCTTAAAGCTAGTGTTATAGGGCATTCTTTTATTCAACCAATACTAATCAAATGTCAAGCAAGGATTTCAACCGAATGGAACTTACATTTTAGAAGGGAGAGAAAATAAATGTGGAAAAGGCGAAGAGTGTAATGAAAAAAATAGAGTGGGGAAAAGGGTATGAGAGTGGGTTGCAATATGTTTGCAAAAGATCATGATAAGTGTGGAATTGAAGCAGTAGGAAGCCATTGCTCATGTGAGTTTAAACCTTGAGTGCTGCAACAAAAGCCAACTGCCTGGAGTGGAAGCTGTCTCTTGTCTCAAAGAGACAAGAAGGCAGATCTCGACAGACTGCTTAGTAAATCACTACTTGACATTTCAAAGCTAAAAAGGTAATGTAAGTTGTTTTTTTGCTCCAAGAATAAAGTAGTTCTTGGTTATGCCCATTCAAACTGGCTTGTGGGAGCTTGCACAAACTATATTAATGAAGCCATAGGTACCTCAAACAAAACTGCCGGGATTGGAAAGTCTCCAAGGTATCTTTCTTTTCTAAGGTCTCAGGCTCTGAGAGACGCCTAGATGGCGACGTCTAACAGGGCGACATAATAGTCATCGTCAGGCTGTGGGTAAAGGCAAAGTTTTGCAACCCCAGGGCACCACACAAACAGGAAGATGAATTGCGGAAGGTGAGGGTAAAGTTGAAGGAAAGTAACCTTCGGCCCCAAGTTTCTCACGTATCCCTAGGCTCGGATCTCGTGCAGAGGCTGCAGCGCGCACAGCGTGCGGCTTCGCATGCGCCCGCCCCTGGACAACCTAGTCCCGCCTTCCCGCCCACACTCAGCCATCGGGTCCACGCCCCGCCTGGCAGTGCTGGCCCCGCCTCCCGCCGGCCCGCCCTCGCAGGTTCTCCTTGTCGCGCCTGGCAACGGGGTCTGTCTTGGCCCCGCCCCCGTTAAGGCTTCGCATTCTCACCCACACCCCGCCTCTCTCCGGCCTGACCACGCCAGGTCTCCTAGTCCCTGCAAGGCCTCTGGGTTGGCGTTTGGGTCCCGCCCCTTTCTTAGCACCGCCCCTCTCGCTCCGTTTCCGCATCCGCGCGCCGCTTCGCCTTCCTGGCCCCGCCTCCTGCCTGCCTGAAAGTGCTTGACGGAGGAAGTGACCAGAGACGGAGGCCCAAGGGGCAGCGCAGGGAGCCGCCCGCAGTTGGTGCTGTCGGGACGCGGAGGCCGGGAGGCCGTAGTTAGCAGCATGATGTTCCTCGTCCTCCCGATCCTTATGGTGCAGGCCGGGAGCAGGGCTGAGATGAGCACCGCGGAGCCAGAGCAGTCCTCGGGTACTGTCACTGCGGTTGAGCCGGGTGGAGTTGGAGGGGACGTGGGAGGGCGGGAGCCACCCCGGCCGGGGAGCTCCGCCTGGTCGGGCCGCCACCAGTTCTTAGCTGCAGCGCTTGCCCGCTACCCTATACCGGGGTCCTGGCCGTTCGACCTAGGCTGGCAGCCGCGGGGGAGGTGACGCGGGGTATCTGCGGTTTACACACTTCATTTTAGCCTCTTTCTTCCTTGCCAATACAACAAAACATTCCTCCCTTTTTCTCCAATTCTTCTAGCCTATTTTTCAACAAGCGGTTTTCCGGGCCGGCAGTTGACACTGCAGCCACCGCTCATGGCTTATGTAACTATTCTCATTGTGTGCCCCAACTCCTTATTGCCCGCTGAGATTTATTATTAGTAGCAACTTGTCGGTCTTTTAAGTGTGGAAGTGGTGGAGTGCGTGCACTCAGTGGATTTGTCAGGCAGCGGATCTCTTCGCATATCTTAGGTCCCCAGCATTTTGTTTCTGCTTTCTTATTGACATTTCCCAGGAGACGGTCGAGGATAGCTTTCCTGAAGTTCACAGTAATTGTAATTAAGAGCTCCAGTGAAATGCATAAACCTTTTCTTTTCTTTCTTTCTTTCTTTTTTTTTTTTTTTTGATAGTGGGGATTGAACTCAGGGATACTTGACCACTGAGCCACATCCCCAGCCCTATTTTGTGTTTTCATGTAGAGACAGGGTCTCACTGAGTTGCTTAGTGCCTCGCCATTGCTGAGGCTGGCTTTGAACTTGAGATTCTCCTGTCTCAGCCTCCCAAAGTGCAGGGATTACAGGCATGCGCCACCGCGCCCGGCTGCATAAACCTTTTCAACCAGCTCTCTCAGGCTTTAGTCTTGAGTGTCTGCATCTTCCAGTTAGTATCTGCCTGGAAGGCATAAGGAGGCCCAACCTCCTAACCCTGGTGAATTCAGGGCCTAAGCCTTTTTATTGTGACTTATTTCTTGAGTTTCTGTTAGGTGTATGCCGTTCATATCTAGCCCTCCTTTGGCTTGATCTTCAGAAGTCAAGCAAATAAATACTTAGACATTCCTTAGGACAGACATGGTGCCAAGTTCTGGGAAGACAAAAATCTTGCTTATGCAGTTTGTCTTTTTAAGAATCATGATTACCATAGCTAGCAGTTATTAAAGGGTGGGCACTCTTGTAAGCACCTCACACATCTCATTTTTGCAACAACCCTACAAAGTAGATACTCTTTGTATCTCCTTTTATGAGTGAGAAACTGATGAAGCACAGCGATCTGCCCAGCAGGGATAGAAGTTGTCCTGGGCTCCAGAGTCCAAGTTCCTTTTTTTTTTTTTAAATATTTTTTAGATTTTAGTGGACTGTTATTTTATTCATTTATTTATATGTGAGAATTGAACCCAGTGCCTCATACATGCTAGGCAAGTACTCTACTACTGATCCACAACCTTAGCCCCAGAGTCCAAGTTCTTAACCTCTCTGCCCACTGTCATTACTAGAGCAAGTTAGTCATCCACGTGGACAATTACAGTATATTGTAGTAAGATCTTGAACTTCTGTATTGGTTATGGGAAAGTGAGATATAGTTAACAGGCTATGTCCAGTGGAGTCAATGATTTCAAAGAGAAGGTGAACCCAGCCTTAGAATTGGAGGTGCAGAGAGACCTGTGTGTGTATAAGCAGAGGTGTGAAACAGCATTTTGAATTAGTGGGACAATAAGCATTTTATCATAGACTCTGTGTGAAAATCCAAGGGGAAATAGGATAGGTAGGGATGTGAGAACCAATTAATGAAATAGCTTGTCGTGTATAACAGCAAGGGATAGACATGTAGCTTTGGCTAACTAGCAAGAAGAGGAATTTATTGGCTCAGAGAATCTGAGCAAGAATTGAACAGAAAATTAGAGATGCCAACTAGGCCTTAGGAAACTAGAACCAGGAACTCAAACTGCTTGTACTAGGCATTTCTTATTTCTTGGCAGAAATCGTGGATGCTAATACTGATGGCTTTTGGGTTTTAAAATCTTGCGGCTGCTTCCATCCTAACAAAATCCCAGGGGAAGGCTCTAATTTGCCCATTTTGGTCAGGTGCCAGTTCATGTGGGAAAGACATTGTGAAAGTGGGTGGGAGAGTTCTCAGAAGAAGAGGCTTGGTGTTCTTGAAAGTACAGATACTGAGCCAACAAAATAATATGCCCACTATTCCTGGCTGAAGTCAGGAAGCCACTGATTATTTTACAAAGGGGAATGATTTTATCCAGGATTAGATCTGTCAGTTAGAAAGGCCAGTCATCTTATAAAATAGTTTGAGGGTAGATATAAATGAAGGAGGCCCATTAGGAGGCTACTGCTTAAGTCTAGGGAAGAGTCAAAGAGAAATGATAATGTAAATGGAGAAGAGAGGACAGGTTGAGGCAGCATTAAGGCAGAATCAGTAGGACTCTCAGCTAACTGGATGTCAGCAGAGAGGTGGATGACTCAGGTTCCTGACTGGGACAGAGCATTAAACCAAGTGCCAAGCCCTTCTGAATATAGGTTCCTCCTGAGCATGGGGCCCCTCGTGACTGAGAAATTTGCACGTATTCAGAGTCAGCTCTGGGAGTGTGTTGCCTTCCTGCCTCCTATGGGAAGATCTGCAGCCTTCTGTACTCTAGAATTTCATAAACACAAGGGTTGGTGAGTGCTCCCACGCTAGACAGCCTCTACCATTTTGTAGTGCATTTTCAGTACATTTCTTTAGATTTTCCAGTGCATTTCTCTAAATTTTATTGTGTTCCTTATGCTTTTTAAAGTTATTTTAAAATGCAAAATCTCCAGAGTATAGGAGAAAACCCACAGTGACCTCTGCTTCTGGCTCTTGATTAGTTTCTCAAGCTTGCCTGTACCCATATTTGGTCTGCAGTCCACACGTAACTCTTACTGGTGCTGGACTTACCTGTAGAATTGGAAGTGCATCTTGGATAAGGGGCCCTGGTGGGAACAGGGAAGTAGGTAAGAAATTATAGTGATACAGTCAGTCTTTGAGAAATCCAAGTGTTTGGGGATATATTTTGTTACAGTCATAGGCATTAATTAATGTTTCTTAAATGCAAATAAAATGCATGTGTGTTCCTAGTAATTAATAGTGTTTCTTCATGCACTTTTACATATAAAAGTGATAGATTTTGAGTGAATCAAAGTCTGTTGGTGGCTGCCTTCTTTCCATATGCTGTTGCACTCTGAGTAATGCCTAAAGATCCACCCTCTCTCTTTTATCAGCTGTGTTTCTACTTTTGTCTGACTTTAGGGTAACATTCTGGGTAGTGTTCAAATTTCTTATTATTTTCTTCAGATACTATTTTTCCATATTTCAGAGATTCAAAGTATTTAACATAATACATTTTAGTTATTTATTAAACAAGCCATTACATTTTCTTTTTCAATTTTATTCAGATTCATGATTCATAGACTTTGAAGTATAAACACATTTTGGTCCTCTATAAGAGAACACCTAAAGAATAAAAGAGAAAAATAATTTTAAAGAGCCACCTTATAGAAGTTGGCACCACACAGCAATAGTGTAGTTACTTTACAAATAAATAGAATAATTAATGGTTTCATTTAAAATGGACAAAGAATCAGAATGAGATTTGAACCAGAATGAAATGTATTCCTGACAGAAAGGAGTTGTGTTACTTGAAATGGTCTTATTAAAGGATGTCTTTTAGATTATCCCAAAACTTAGTAATCAGAATCCTACGTGTGTGTTTTAGTCTTGTCCATTATGTAGAAATTATTTGTTATAATATATTGTTTAAGTGTTGGAGTGTCCATCATTTACTTGTGATGGTGGAATAAAACCAGGCAACATTACTTGAAATAAATACTTTTGAAGTCATCAGATAATAATCTTCTAGCTGGGCGCGGTGGCACACACCTGTAATCCTAGCACTTAGGGAGGCTGAGACAGGAGAATCGCGAGTTCAAAGCCAGCCTCAGCAACAGTGAGGCACTAAGCAACTCAGTGAGACCCTGTCTCTATATAAAACACAAAATAGGGCTGGGGATGTGGGATGTGGCTCAGGGGTTGAGTACCTGAGTTCAATCCCTGATACCAAAAAAAAAGAAAAGAAAAGAATCTTCTCAATTTCTCTTTATAAATGGAGGCTGTCTGTTCCTTATGTTATTAAATAATCACAAGGATGTTTTATAAAAATGAATCAAACTTTGCACATTTTCAAGTCTTTATAAAACTTCTCTAAGCCTCTATTTTTTTCATTGGTAAGATATGTGTCATAATATTACATCCCTCATAGGATGGTTGTAGGGATTATATGAGCAAATACAGAGAACAGTTGAGCATATGGTATGTCCTTTAGTGAATGTTTACTATATATAGATGATTACCATTTGATATTGCACATCATTATTTTAACAAATATATTGTAAAATATTAAATTGTTTTAGTTATATATGAGAAACTGTATTGGCTTTTAAAAATAAACTCGTGCAAATCAATTCAAGACTTTGAAAATACACTCAGCAGCTCATTCTTCTACCTTTTTCCTGTTTTTCATAGGCTGAAAGACCTGTTTGGTTTTTTCAGTTTTTCAACTTGGAATAAACTAGTTCAGAAGGGAATTAGTCTTCAGAAATGACCTCCCTCATCATCTGGATTATTCTATCCAATCTGAATTCATGCTCGGCCAAACCCAGCTAGATGAAATTGGATCAATTGGACAAAACAGTAATCTGGTTGCAGTGGCACTTGCCGGTGGTCTCAGCTGCTCTGGAGACTGAGGCAGGAGGATCACTTGAACTTAAGAGTTTGGGACCAGTCTGGGCAACCCAGTGAGACCTTGTCTCTTAAAAACAAAACAAAAGGAAAAAAAACAAGCAAGAACAAAATCCTAGATTTCAGGTCAGAAGGTTAGCTAAGCAGTTAATTACTGGATAAGCCCTAACTTGGTGGTTGAATGAAAAATAGGTGAAAGAAGGGAAGGGCTAACTAATTATAAGTTCATTGTAAACATCTATTTAACGTGTGCAATTTTAAAGAGAAAGAGAAGAAAAGTATTTTATTGACGTCTGTTGCATCACTCTGGGCTCCACATTTTAAAAGAGTGTGTAATAAACCAGAGTAGGACTTGAAGTCCAAGAGAAGAGAAGACTTATGGAATAATAGGGATCCTGACCCAGCTGAGGAGCTAGTTTATAGAAGGTCACTGAGCCCTTAGTTCTGTCACTGTCTTTCTCTGACGGTACAAGATAATAATGGAAGTAGAAAGTGGTCTGTTTGTCCATTAGTTTCACAAAGTGATCAATATATGATTGCTTCCAAAGCCCCCAAATGTGGAAATGTTTCAAATAAAAATGTTTATGAACACTTGAAACATCATGTGCAAGAATTCCCAAAATGTCCTTATTCAGCTTAAATCCAGGGGATGCTGCTCCTTGCTAAGATAAAAGTTGGAAAACATGAAAAAAAATAGCCATCATATAAGCACTGCGAAGTCATTGAGGAAGTAGATTAGATTGTAGCTATAAATTTTTTCAGATAAAAATATCAAAATCCTTTTTCTGATATGTTGCATTTATTCAATCTGAATTTCTCATGCCATTTCCGAGTTTGCAGTGCAAAAGAAACCTTTGTGAAAAATATCCATGGCCCTTTTTCTTTAACTAGGAAGGTGTGAGCTTTTGTTCTAAGAGATGTTCATTTATAGAAAGGCCCAGATGTAATTTGGAGGATTTGTTTTTGAAGTGTATTATCAGATGACTTTGAATCCAAAAAATCCATTGAATTACTGGCCCCCTTATCCTGTATGCATCTCAGTTTGTTCTTCCCATGGAGAAGATAGTAAGCAGATTGTCAATGATGTCTGCAGTGTCTGTGACTCCATTTTAGTTGGATATATACTTCTTTATATAGACCTTATAGACTTGAGTCAGTGGGTAATGAACTCCATAGGTCATCCCTCTTTCAAAAAGAGCACAATTACTTTCAGCAGTTATAGGGTGGAGCACAGGTAGCAGCAGCCATTATTTCTATCACCTGTCCACACAAAGGAAATTGCTATTGTCCTCAAACTAATTTGTAAGGATCTGTACTCTGCCACTCCACCACCCTACATTGACCAGCAATTATAGCAGAGCTGTCCTGGCTGCTTTTCTTTCCTTTGGTCTTTTGTGACATTCATATTGCCCCATCCATGACACTCCTCCATTACTCCTGATCTTCACCAGTCTTTTCTGTCCTCTCACTTGCTCTCCTTTCACATTCTGTCTCTTCTGGCTTATCAACTTTCCTAGAAAACAGTTGGCTCTAACCAGAGCTCTTTTTTTCCCTCTACATTATAATTAAAGTGAAATGAAACCTGATGCTTCTCTACTGTGATTGGCTTTGTTCAAATGTCAGCTTTGAGTTCTGGAGGAGTTTGTGGAATTAGATCTTAAAATGGTTAATGTTTATCTTGAATAGTATTGTAGACAGCATGCCAAATAATTCTGAGCCCATTTCTGAAAGCAGTGAATTCACAAAATTATCACAATTATCTATCTGGGCATTTTCAAGAAATGGGAAAATCTGTAAGATTATCATATTTTATTTCATGAAATCATTCTAGCAGAATCTTTCCTGAAACTCCATAGATAACAATACTCTTTTCCTTTCTTTCTTTTTATTTAATCAATATAAGCATATTATGAATAAAAGTTTTAAATGAGCCTTAATTATGTTATTCAGAACATATAACAACTTAAACATTGGTTATGTAATTCTGAAACTTGACAAGAAAACTACTCATGTCTGTTGTCATGTGATTTTGCAAAGACAACAAAGGCAATGTCTAATAACCACATGATTTCTCTTCTGGTAGCATTAAAACCACAGGTTACATCTTTTGATCTAAATATTCAGAAGCTTTTCCTTTACTAGTAATTTCTGTCTGCTGTAATCCACTGAAACTTCTTCCTCCTACCACTTCCTTGTTCATCTTGATTGCTTTGAAGTCTATGCAAAGTCCTAGTCTAACCATGTTCAGATTTCACTTAAATTACGGGAAACATAGTTTGATTCATATTAAAAACTAATCTAATGCTGCACAAGTCTACTATTGTTTGTGTTTGTGTCATGTATTATTCAGTCACCCCCTTCCTAAATACAAATGTACTTTGATATTTTAAAGTATTTCAATTGACTCCTAGTGCCTTTTCCTCAAAACAAGAATTTCAGATTGAATATATACAGTTTTTAAAGTTATTTCTATTGGGAATAATTAAAAAGAGGAATTTAAAAGAAAACAAAAGACTTGTTAGAAACTGGAGAAAGGAGATCTTTCCTATGTAGTGACAGCTTGTCTACTCTTGCCTTCAGTAACATGGAAAGCAGAAAATGTGCCTGATGAGCTGTGTGATCTAGCTCAGGAAGATTCCAGGCAGAGTGTTGACAATGTCATCTAGTTTGTTCTTGCTTTGTACTTAAAGTGTGATCCTGGACAGATGAATTGTTGAAAGGACTAGTAAAAAGAAACCAGGACCTGATGGTTTGAAAATTGTCAGCTGCTTAAGAGGCAAAAGATGCTAAAATTTCTTAATGGCTTCTGAGGAAGTCCAGATTCATTATGTATTTTCTTAACATCTTTCTTATCTAGTTACAAACATAATTTTTTGCATGATATTTGATGTTAACGTTGACTTGATCAGAAGAAGGGAAATTGACTTTTATTTCTACCAAAACCATGGATTATAAACAGACTAGGAAATTGAGGTGCAAATATCAGGAAAAAATCTTAAAGAAGCCTGGGGATTCCCTGCTATGTATAGCCATGGGTGCTGTACCAAAACCAGAAGAGAGGAGCCAGGGCTAAATATGGCAAGAATAGTGCTTTTGGGCTTGCCTACAAGGAAGTTGCTTAGAAAACCAAAGTTGAGAGTTACCAACAGCCATCAGCAGGGTTTCAGGAAGCATAAGTAGAAAACTTGTAGGTATCTGGTTACTGACCACAGAAAAGTCAAGTTAGGAGTTCAATGTATTTGAATCTGTGAGATAACCCCCCACCCCACCCCTACAATCTCAACCTTTTGGCACAAATTGTTAGACTACATTGGTAAATATTTTGGAAGTTAGATATTTTGAAAGTAACCAAATCTATTATTAGGAGGCATGATATATACAGTATTGGTGTAATACTATAAAGCATTCTGTTTTTAAATTAGTTTTTCCTCCTAAATTAAAAATAAGCCTTAAATTATAAACATGAAGCAGGGTTTCTCAGCTATCGCACTATTGGCCTTTTGAGCTGGATTATTTTTGTTGCTGTGGTGAACTACCATGTGCATTGTGGGGTATTTAGCAGCATCCTTAACTTCTACCCTCTACCTCCAGTAGCATCCCCCACTGCCCCATCCCTTCATGTTCTGAGAACCAAAAATGTCTGCAGACAGTGCCTAGGGCTCCCTGGCAGACAAAATCATCTCCTGCTGAGAACCACTCCTATTAAGAGAGAAATTATCAGAAAACGTAAAAAAAGTGGCACTAGGATATATTGACAATAGGTATGGATTGTTTACTTAAATGACTGTTGATTCATGTTGTGCTTTGAAAAAATAATACATGTGTTAAATAATTGTACATTAAACAATTTCACCTTTAGTACTGGAATTTTTATTTTACTAAAAATATAGTAGGTATTTCTTCCAACAGTAAGCAAATACCTTATGAATATAAAACTAATAATTCTTTTGATACATGAGGAAATCTGAAACAACTGTTTAGCACTAGAACCAGGACACAATCTGGGTTTTTTAAAATCTGACCCAGTGAGTACTTTTTTCTTTAATTTGAGTAGTTCAAGTGAACATTGTTACCATTCAGGATCCCTTGAAAAAATAGAAATGCAAACTCTCAAAATTTTTGAGGATGATGAGTTATGTTTGGAAACTGCTACACCTGGCTTTATTGCTATTCATTTATTTAATTTTATAAGTAATCATGTTTAATAACATTTCCCAGCTAGGTAGGATGGAATTATCTTTACTTCAGGTCACATCTCTAACTTTGTTTTAGTCAACTCTTTCACTGCTGTGACTGCAAGATCTGACAGGAACAAATTTAGAGGAGAAAAAGTTTATTTGGGGGCTCATGGTTTCAGAGGCCTCAGTCCATAGACAGCAGCTCCATTCCTCCAGGCTTGAGGTGAGACAACATCATGGCCGAAGAGTTGGTGGAGGGAAGCCGCTCAGGACACCACTACCAGGAAATAGAGAGAGAGCTCTATTCACCAGATACAAAATATATACCCCAAAGGCACACCCCCAATGACCCACCTCCTCTAGCCATACTCTACCTAGCTACAGTTACCATTTAGTTAACCCCTGTCAAGGGATTAATTCACTGATTTGTTTAAAGTTCTCATAATCCAATCATTTACTTCTAAACTTTCTTGCATTGTTTCACACATGAGCTTTTGGGAACACCAGTATCTAAACCATAACACTATCTATACTTTTATGTCCATCCACCTCTTCTCCCCCACATGACTCAAATCTTGCCAAAATATATATATATATATATATATTTTAAAATGGCTTAAAAGAATAAAGGCAAAAAGAAGTGTTGGGTGTGTTCTGATAAAAGCCCTTCACACCCAGAAAGCAAATGTTGATGGAACTGGTATGGTCAGTGATTCTTTCAATCTTTTGGCATCTGTTCTTTTGCTATAGAAAAGGTATTAAAAAGCATAAGAATACTGGATGTAGGGTTGAGAACCTGGTGGCATTTTGGAATGAAATTGTCTATCATTTATGTAGCCAGTTCTTCTCTAAACATTGGTTACAATCCATGGTATCAAATGACAAAAATTCTAGTGATTAAGTGCAATAAGGATTATCATTATAATAGTGCATTGGTTTACAAAATGTCCTAAAACATGATGGAAATATATTGCCTTATACCATGTGTGTGTTTCCCTTATATCATGATGGTGTTTCCACAATTTAAAATGAAGTAGAACTCTTCTATACATTTTTCAATAAAAATAATTTCAAGAAATTTACTCTTAAGTGATATATATATATACATATATATATACACCCTAGTTGTTTCAATTTTTCTTCAAATGTGTTTATTTGACTAACATGACATCTTACCATAATGATTTCTAATGGTAATGTTAGTTTCTTACTGTTAGTCCATTTAACTTTTTGAATCTCTTACAGTGCCCATACCAACCAATATTACAATTACGGCCTATAATATGAATGCTGTTCTCCATTGGGCGTACCAGATCATGCCACAGACCCCTGTTTTTACAGTACAAGTGAAAAGCTACAGGTCAGTGTTGCTCTTATCCTTTTTATTCAAGTCCTTGCACATTGTGTCACTCTGTGTTCTCCTAACATCATCCTTCCTTCCAATAATTGCAACTAATTTAACTGTTAAAAAAAAAAAAACTCATAAATTAATTAGCTTTACTTCTGCACTTCAATATTGACAGGAAGGACAAGCAAGAGGCCAGAAGTATTCAACAAAGGACTAATTTGTATCCTTAGCACTTCTGGACATCTATAAGCAGTTCAAGAATTTTCCCCAGGCAGGAAGGAAGAAAATTTTTCATGCACTTACACATAGTGATTTCCAGGATTCATTGATGAAAAAGAAATTAATTTCATAAAGTATATATAGTTTTACTCCTTTTGGTTAAAAAATGAAAATAAATATTTTGTAGGTATTAATTTTGATTAAAAAATGTAGATACTGAAAATCTGAAACCAATGAAATTGATTACCAGGAGGGGGACAGTAGCAATGACATGGAAGTAAGCAGGAAAAAACACCCATCTGTTTCTTCAATGGAGAAATACTGAATCCAGCGCCAAGCCAGGGAAAGTCTAAGGTAACTAAGAAGTCTTCTTGTGACAGAAAGATTTCTTTTAAAAATGTTGGAGATGTGTCCAAAGGATCCAGGAGCCATCTTGAATAGTTTCTCATGGCCCAAAGGTGGAACTGTTTGAGCTGCAATATGAATGAGAACATAACATTGAAATTGGAAAGAAACCCCATGTTTATATTGTTCTTAATAACAGTAGTGAAGAAAATGAAGAGCTCCTCTATGGACAGTAACTTACAAGATTTTTAGGCATAACAAATGAAACTAATAGTTAAGATGTCATCTTACTTCCTATGGTGTATGTATTTGTTACCAGAAAGGCATAAATTTGAAAAAAAGAGTCTTTGTAATGTGCTCGATTTTATTATTGAGTCACTTCTAGGCATCTATATCATTAGAATCTAGAATTGAGTAAGAAGCAGACTTTAAAAACCTAAATGTGTCATGTTCTTTGTACAGTTCTTATATTTTGGGTGGAGCCTCTTTATTGTAAAGGAATTATAGTACAGGTTGACTATCTTTTACATCAAGTGCTTGGAACCAGAAGTATTTCATATTTTTTATTTTTTTTCAGATTTTTGGAGTATTTGTTTATACATAATGACATATCTTAGGGAAGGGACCCAAATCTAAACATGAAATTTATTAATATTTCATATATACCTTGTACACATAGCCTGAAGCTAAAGAGAAGGTTGGATAAGATAACTTCTTGGCTGAAATTGATTATTATAATGTTTTAAATAATATTATTCACGAAACAGAGTTTCATGGTGTGGAATTTTTCCCTGTGGCATCAAGTTGGCACTCAAAAATTTTGGATTTGGGATCATTTTGGAGTTTGAATTTTTTGGTTTAAGAATGCTGGACATATATTTCTAACCAAAGAGTAGAGGCTTTCTACTTTCGCTTTTCTGTCCTGTTCTAATTCTGTCCTGTTCTATAAACTCTCTCTACTAGCTCTGTGCTGTAAATGAAAAGCAGAACACAGAGATGGCCTAAGTTTATGTGACAACAACAAAAATTACTATTGTGTTTCTTTATTCATTTTCATTTAGGAAGGCAGAATGGATTGATGCCTGCAACAGTACCTCTGATCATTACTGTAACATTTCTGAACAAGTTGATGATATATCTGCTTCTTTCTGGGCCAGAGTTAAAGCTAGGGTTGGCCAAAAAGAATCTGTCTATGCAGAATCGAAAGAATTTACTTTGTGCAGACAAGGTGAGTAGAATGTATGCTTGTGTAAATTTTAAATTTGAAAATACTCACACATGACTTCTGTGTATGTTTGCTTTTATTAGTAGTTGCTAAAAATGATCACAGTGCCAGGGAAACATTTGGAGGAATTCAGAATCAATAACATCCCTTTCTCCCAAGCCCCACAAAATAGGGCTGAGATAGCCATCACTTTGCTGCTTCCAAACCATTAGGTTTCTGCTCCTTACATTTCTGGATCAGTGCTGTCCAGCTGTACACCGCCCCCATCTTCTCTGTAATTCATTTCAGAGTTACATTCCCCGAGGACTTTGGCATGTGGCTCTCATTCTTTCTAGCCCCCTCAAGTCCTTAATGCCTATGGGAATTTAAATCCTAACTTAGTACATTAAAAATTTTAAGACTTAATCTCTCCAAACCCTCATGAGTTTCACTCTTTCAGCATCCTACTCCCATAAGATGTGTGATATTTTCTGTCAACCCAAACTCCAGAATATTCAGTGCCATTTCCTATTTTTCTACGACATCCCACTTTGCCAATCATATCCTCACTCCTGAGTAAAAGAAGCCTGAGTCACTTGGTTCTTCCCTAGTGTGCTCATCCTTTGGTTCCTTTTCTTCTACCTTCACTTCTTTCCTGTTCAGCTCCTGTGCTCAGTTACCTCCACCACTGCCTGCCAATGCTCTCCACTGCTTTGATTCTGCTTCTCTTTTTCCAGTTGTGCTGCCTTGGTCTCTTCCACAGGCACTTCCTCTGCTTGTTCTTTAAATATTAAGTTTTAAATATTAAGTTCTCCTGAGTTCATGCCTTTTCCATCCGATACATACTATCTGTATGTCAGATTTTACAAGGGCCTACTCTGTGTCAGTAAGTATGCCATGCCCCAAGATATACTGGTGTAAAACCAGACTTGCCTGGCACATAATAGGTACACAGTTAGTATGTGAGGTGTATTCACCAACCAAGTCCCAAACATCAAAGGCACAGGGAATATTTGCTGAGTAGTTAAATGTCTAGTTCTGATTTTCACAGTGAATCACTATCAGCAAACTTTTATAGAACCTTCCTGGAGCCTTCATGCTAGACACTTGTGGATCTTAAAGAGAGTTTTGTGAGGAAAGATAACTCAAATTCCTTTTTAGAAATCAGATCTCTTAATTTAAAGAAATAAAGGAAAAATTTTTTGTACTTAATAGAGCTTCTATTATGGCAAGTTTATGTTTTGTTTGTTTTAAACCAACTTTTATAACCAATTATATTTCTCTAGAGCTAGAAGTAAAATTAAACTGATAAAGAGAAGTTGGCCTGAGATTTATTCAATATTTCTTTATGAAGGATATTTGGAATATCTTCTTGATCTTTGTGGAGTAATTTGAATGTGGTCCTGCTTTAGAAAAAGAAAAAAGAAGAGTAGGTTGGTTAACTGATTTTGATAATTTTGAAATGCACCATAAAATTCCTAGGCTAATAGTAATTATACTTTCCCTCTCTCCTCCAGGAAAGACTGGACCACCTAAACTAGATGTCAGAAAAAAGGAAAACCAAATCATTATTGACATATTTCACCCTTTAATTATTATAAAAGGAAAGCAAAATGTGACTTTATATGATGATAAAAATCCTTGTTACCCATTTGAGTACATTGTACATGTGAAAATTAATGGAAGCAAGGTATGTGTTTCTACTTCATCTTTTCACAATGAAAATTATTCTGTAGCTAGCATAAGTCATTTCTTTGTATAACATAATGAAAGTAGAATTTCAGCCTAGACTCATGAACCATAGATTTGGGTATAAAAAAATATATATGTGTGCGTGTGTGTGTGTGTGCAAATGCTATTAAAAGGGAGTAGTATGGAATTAATCACTAACACTGACTAGATGTGTACATTTATGTTTTCTCTGCCCCATTTAGCCACATGGCGCTAATCTAGAATTTTACTCTTGACCTTTATTTCTCTATTGGTAACATAAGGACTTTTTTTCTTTTTTTCTTTTCTTTTCTTTTTTTTTTTTAATACTGGGGATTGAAACCAAGGGTGCTTTACCACTGAGCTAATCTCCAGATCTGGTCTTTTTTATTTTAACACTGCTAAGTCACTGAGGCTGGCTTGGAACTTGAATCCTCCTGACTCAGCCTCCTGAGTTGCTGTTACTATAGCTGTGTGGCACTGAGCCCAGCAGGATCATTTAAATTTTTTTGAAAGAAAAGTTAACAGTACAACTGTGAAGATAGAATTGCATTATTTTGACAGCCCATCCCTATGGCCTTGTTGGTTGCAATCCCCATACCTCCCTTAGGTTTGGTTTTTCCTTTTGCCTGCAGCTTTCCTCAGAAGACATTCCACATTCCTGGCATCACTAACTTCCTGGGGTCTCCATTGCTGCTTTGCCTTTACTCTCACAGCTTCTTGAATCACACTTTCAGAAGCTTCCTGCAGAGATTCCAAACCTGATACATATTGCCTGGCTTCCCAGACCTTCCTTTGAAATCTCAGTGAAACCCTACATGACTCTGTAACTCTTACATTTTACATTCCTATAAAACCAGCACCATGTGGACAATACTAAGGTCTACCACCAGTAGGAGCAGTAGCACCCCTGGACCATGGCTACAGTGGCCTATGAGCACCTGAGTGTCTGAGCATAGTAAAAGGAATTCTACAGATACAACTTCCTGGGGGCCCTGAAGGATGTAATCAGGGCATCCCAGCAGTCCCTTCTCAAAGCAAAGACTTTCAAACACCTTCAAAAAGCTTTCACTTTAACAACCTTAAGCCTGAGATACCTTCAAGGCTTCTTTTGTATTATCTCTGTGCAAAGTACTCAGCTTCTCTTCAGTGATGCTAATTTCTTCAACAACCACATCTTCCTGGTTTCCAAAAAATATGCTTTTTTGTCTAAACTGCAAATTTTTCTAATCTTTCTGCTGTTTTTTGCTCCCAATTCTCATTGTAAACCTACCTAAAGGCAACAAGCAAAACCCATGCCACTGCCTGAATGCTTTGCTGCCTTGAAATTTCTTCCACCATATTAATTAGTCTATCATCTTTAAATTCAGCCTTACCCAGTCTCAGGACATGGACAAAATGTAGACAAGTTCTTTGCCAGAATGTAACATGAATGGCCTCTGTTCCATTTCCCAGTCAAGCCCTCCTTCCAGTTTGAAATCTCATGAGCAACTTCTCTGTCAGCATTCTGTCAGCAATCTGGTCTTCTGAGCTCCCTCCAGAATTGTCCATTAAGCTCTTCTTACAACATTCTAGGGCTTCTCTATCCTGCATCTTCAAACTTTCCCAGATTAAGCTATTGAACCACATGGTCAGCTATAGTCACAGCAACATCTCCACTCTTGGTACCAATTTTCTGTGGTAGTCAGCTTTGCGCCACCTTGATGAATACCTGAGAAAAACAATTTAAAGGAGGAAAGATTTATTAGGGCTCATGGTTTGAAAGATTTCAGTTCGTAGTTAGCTGGCTCAGTTGCTTTTTTATACCTATAGTAAGGCAGAAACATCGTGGTGGAAGGGCAAAAGGGTGGAGAAAAGCTATTCACCTATGGAAGCCAAGAAATGGAAAACAAGAGAAAGGGGCCAGAGACAAGAAGTGCCCTTCCAGGTCATGCCTTAGTGACCTGTTTCCTCCAACTAGGCCCCACTTCCTAAAGAGTTTCCACCACCTCTCAGTAATGTCATGAAATTATTAATACATCAACAGAACATCTGTTGGTTTAACAACTAATAATGAACATTCCTGCTGATGTTGTTAAACTTACTGTTCCTATAAAGAACATTTTAACAGATGTACATTATCATGCTGTATTTGAAGTGATAAATTGACTTGTTATTTGACATGAATACTATTTTCAGACATACTTAGTATGTGTTTTGTTTAGGTGTTTGACCAAGATAACTATGGTGATTTTTTTGTATAGATGAAGTCAAGCATCTTCGTTGTATTTTTTCCCATATAGATGGCAGATAAAAAATGTGTAGAGATGGAAGATGATTGTAACGACACACTGTGCCAGTTGAGTGTTCCTGTGTCTTCACTGAATTCTGAGTACTGCTTTTCAGCAGGAGTCTCAAACACGTGGGGATTTACAGTGGAAGAGTCCAAAGAAGTTTGTATAACCGTTTTCAGTAACACCATAAAAGGTTAGTTCTTTGCCATTTTTGTTCTAAATAGAGAGGAGGATAACTAAAATATGGTAATGTGAAAAGAGAGAAATTTATTTGCAACTTCAACAAATCTCTCTTTTTTTAAATATATATATATATTTTTTAAATATTTATTTTTTAGTTGTAGGTAGATACCACATCTTTATCTTATTTTTATGTGGTGCTGAGGATCGAACCCAGTGCCTCCCACGTGCTGGGCGAGCACGCTAACACTGCGCCATAACCCCAGCCCCTTTTTAAAGATATTTAATAATTCCTCAGAGAAGCTCAAAATTAAAAATAAGACAGTTTCTAAGGCATCAAAATATGCAAAGTAACTACTTTGGAAAGCCATATGTTGGCCATTTAGACTCAAGAAAGAAAAAATATAAAATACATGTAAAATTATATGCATAAATGTCTACATTTCAAGTGTTCATTATGGATAATTTATAAAGTATAAAAAGCTAGACAAAAACACAATTATCCATAGTCTTGCCATCCAAAAAGATACCCCATTGTTCACATCCTGTTTTTCTTTGTAGCCATGATTATATTGCATAGTATATATGATTTTTTGTACTCCCTTTACCATATATTTTAAGTACTTTTTATTTCATTTCACATATTTCCTTAACATTTGGTAATGTATAAAGAGTATTTCATCTTATAGTATATTATTTTTATTTAATGTTCCCTAATTTGAGGTCTTTTAAGATTATTTGCAGGTTTTTACTATGCTAAATCATGCTTTGATAAATGTCTTTATGTATATGTATACTATTTTCCTATTGTTAGGATATTTTTTAGAATATATCTCATAGGCTTAACAGTGTACTAAAATTTTATAATACAAATGTCTTTTTCTTTTTTAACAAAAACTCAGTATAATTTTTCATGGGGAAAAATGAAAAGGAGTTGAAAGGAGGAAAATGTTCCAGTATAGCAAAGTATCAATAATACTGTCAATACAAAAACAAAACGTATTTTAACATAAAATCAATACAAATAAAATGACACCACCAAAAATTTTTAAAAGGGGTCATATTCAATTTGCCAGAGTAATACTTTAAAAGGAAAAAAAATGTCAAATTGAAACCCAAACAAAACTGTCTTTCTACTGTGTTCACTGGGAAGCCAATGATAAGTGTAAACTAATACTATTGAAAACCTGAAAATTTTATTTTCATGGATCTATAAAACTATACATACCTTTACACTAACTTTTAAAATTTATATTTATTCATTTATGCATTTGAAATGAGGTCTCACTGTGTTGCCTAGACTGGTGTCCAACGGTGGGCTCAGTAATCCCCAGCCTCCCAAGTAGCTAGGACAATAGTCACATTGCCATTGTTCTTGCCTAAATGTTTTTAAATGATGAGATTTAATTCTACCTATGGTTGTATCAGTAAGTCCATGAAGTAGAATATAATCAATATGTATCCCATTTATACTTATTAATCAGGAAAAATAGATATTTTGCTTATGATAAATAAATACTGTGCTCCATTATTCCCTAAAAATGCTATCCTTAAGGTTGATTCATCTTGCATTTTTTTAATTGATATGAGAAATTATCTTAAAAATATAGCCTATTGGCTGATAGATATCATGAACTGACTTTATGGCTATGTCAGAGGCATTGAAAATAGTCATTGTGTACAGAAAATCAAGGCATAAGTTTTGTTTTTTATTAATATTTATTAATTGTTCATATTAATGTGGTTCATTGTGTAATTTCCACACATGAATACAGCTTGCACTAATCAAATCCGTCTTTCCTTTATCCACCTTCCCCATGCCCCCACACTCCCCCAACCTCTATTAATCACTATCTTAAATTCAGGTTGAATTTTTTTAAGCTGCCAAATATGAGAGATATTATGTTATACTTGTCATTCTGAGTCTAGCTTGTTCCATTTAACATGATGTCCTCCAATTCCATCCATTTTGCTTCCAAGACATTATTTGATTCTTCTTAATGGCTGAATAATATTTCATTGTGTACATATACCACATTCTCTTTATCTAGCACCTAGGCTAATTCCCTATCTTAATTATTGTGAATAATGCTGTGATGAACAAAGACAGTAGTGCAGGTATCTCTTTGGTATGTTGATTTTATTTCCTTTGGATGTGTACCTAGAAATAGGATAGCTGGGTCATACAGCAGATGTATTTTTAGTTTTTTGAGGAACTGCCATACTGTTCTCTGTAATGATTATGCTAATTTACATTCCTACCAATAGTGTATATAAAAGTTCCTTTTTAGCCACATACTCACTAGCATTTGTTTTTGTTGTTGTTGTTTTGATCATAGCCATTCTCACTGGGGTGAGATGGTATCTCATTGTAGCTTTAATGTGCATTTTACTGATAGCTAATGATGTTGAGCATTTTTTAATATTTGTTGGCTATTTGTATTTCTTTTTAAAAATGTCTATTCAGATTATTTGCCCATTTTTACATTAGATTACATATTTTTGTTAAGTTTTTTGAGTTCCCCGTATATTCTAGATATAAACTCTTTGCCAGATGAATAGTTGGCAATTATTTTCTCCCATTTTATACATTGTTTCTTTCCATGTAGAAGATTTTTACTTTGATGGAATCCCATTTGTTTATGTTTGTTTTTGTTTCCTGTGCTTTTGGGGTCCTATCCAGAAAATAAGTGCCTATACTAATGTATTGAAGTATTTCTGTTATGTTCTATTTTAGTAGTTTAAGTTTCAGGTCTTAGATTTAGGTCTTTGATCTATTTTGAGTTGACTTTTATATAAGGTGAGAGATAGAAGTCAAGTTTTAATCTTCTGCATATTGATATCTAATTTTTCCAGCACCATTTATTGGCGAGACTATCCTTTCTCCAATGTGTGGTTTTGGCAACTTTGTCAAGAATCAGTTGACTGTAGATGTGTGGGCATATTTCTGGGATCTCTATTCTGTTCCTTTGGTTTGTGTTTCTGTTTTTATGTCAATACCATGCTGTTTGGGTCTGTCTGGCTCTGTAGTATGTCATGAAATCAGGTATTTTGATGCCTCAAGCTTTGCTCTTTTTTGCTCAATATTGCGTTCACTATTTGGTCTTTTATGCTTCCATATGGATTTTAGGATTGCTTCTTCTGTGAAGAATGTCATTGGTATTTTGATGGAAATTACATTGATTCTGCAGACCATTTTGGATAGTGTAGCCATTTTAATAATATTCTCCCAGCCTACAACTGAGGTCTTTGTGTGTGTGTGTGTGTGTGTGTGTGTGTGTGTCTTTAATTTCTTTCATCAGTGTTTCTTAATTTTTAATGTAGAGGTCTTGCATTTTCTTGATTAATCATTCCCAGGTATTTGTGTGTAGCTGTTGCAAATGGGATTGATTTTATAATTTCTTTCTCAGAAAATTTTTTATTGGTGTATAGACAAGCTGTTTATTTTTGTACTTTGATTTTGTATCCTGCAGTTATACCATATTCACTTATCAGTGCTAATAGTCTTTTGGAGAAGTCTTTTTTTTCTATATGTAGAATCATATCACCTGCAAACAGGGACAATTTGACTTCCTCCTTGTTTGTAATGCCTTTTCTTTCTTTCTCTAGCCTAATAGCTAAGGCTAGACATTCTAGTACTAAATTAAGTAAGAGTGGTGAGACACCCTTGTCTTGTTCCTGATCCTAGAGGAAATGCTTTTAACTTTTCCCCATTCATTATGGTGTTGGCTGCATACTTGCATTGATTATGTTGAGGTACAATCTTCATACCTGTCATTTGGGGGATTTTATCATGAAGAGATGTTGAATTTTATCAGATGCTTTTTTTTACATCTGTTGAGATGATCAAGACTTTTATCCTTTATTCTGTGGATAGAATGTATTATGTTAATGTATTACATATAATGAACCATCCTGGCATCCCTGGGATGAAACCAATTTGATCATGCTAAGTGATCTTTTTGATGTTCTGTTGAATTTGATCTGCTAGTATTTTGAGAATTTTTACATATATATTCTTCGAGGATATTCGTCTATAATTTTTTTTGTTCTTTTTGTTATGTCCTTGTCAGGTTTTGGTAACAGGATACTGTTGGCCTAATAGGCTGTGTTTGGAAGGGCTCCTTCTCTTTCAGTTCTTTGGAATACTTTGAAAAGAATTAGCATTAGTTCTTCTTTAAAAATTTGATAAAATTCAACAGTGAAGCCATCTGGTCCTGATCTTGTGGTTCAATTTTCATAGGTTATGTGTATCCAGAAATATATTTATTGCTTCTAGATTTTCCAGTTTGTTAGCACATAGTTTTTCATAGTAATTGCTAATGATCCTTTGTATTTCTGCGTTATTAATTGCACTATCTCCTTTTTCTTCTCTAATTTGATTTAACAAATATCCTTTTAAAGAATGAAAATCTAGGTCGAAGTATTAGACCAAACACCTAAAATTTAATACTAGTAACTTTGAGGCCATTATATGGTTTCCAATTGGTGGCTCAAAGTCATGTAGTTCATTTCATGCTAATTTGTATTATATTATTTGAAAGGTAAAATCTTACTTAGCACCTAGAATTTGAAATAATGCACATGCCCAAGATTTATATTTTTTTTTTAAAAAAGGCTGAATTCTGAAATGGACCCTCATGGGACTTCTCACACAGTATTGGTATTTATTATGTCGTTATTTTGTATTTTACTATTATAATAGTTTAAGTTTTCATACCCTCTAACAGGGATGATGTAAGCATTTATTAAATAGTAATTTTCACAGTTACTATTCTAAAGAAGTAGGATGGAAATTAGAGCTGCTAAAATGCCATGGAGGAAACCAAATACCAACACAATATGTAGAATACTGTTAATTTTCAGAGAAAACAGTGAAAAAAGATTGTGCTGTGAAAATAAAAAGCAGCATTAGCACCATTGTATAATGTAGATGTGTGGGCATATTTCTGGGATCTTGTATAATGGTGATCTTGTACAATGGGATTGTATAATGGTGCTAATGGAGGTGTGTGCTCTGAACCAAATCTTTCCCATGTTTTATACTTTTTATATCTGGTTTGCTATCAAGGGGATTTTATTCCTGTACAATATTCCTTTGCATGTGTGTTTTAACTGTGAGTCTTTGTAAGTATCCATAGCCTTGAAATAAGCACATTTAACAAAATTCTGAGGGATAGAGATAAATTATTTTAAGTTATAAACATTGCCAGAATTTATTTCTCAAAAGAGATATTTTTTAAATTCTTCTTTTGCATTTTTAACAGAAAAACATAACCCTGGGAGCACCCTATATTTAAGGCTATAAGGAAGTCAGTATGGAAGCTATTTTACCTACCTTGTATCATAACAGTACAGTCCCAGAAAGTTTTAGAATTGCAGAACTGGGAAGAATCCATTGCTGTCTAGGATGCATATCTAATTTTTCACTCAGATTGACTGACTTCTCTTCCAGTGTACTTTAAAACTCTGATCATATTAATTACCTACTGTGTAAGTCTATTAAAGAAAAGGGCTGAGATTTTTGATATGTAATAGCAGTATTCCATCTTAATTCTAATGTTTTGTTTTTCCCTTTCTTTAGGTTTTATTTGGATTCCACTTGTTGTGTTCACACTCTGTTTAGTATTTATCTCACTATGTGTATGTGTTCATATTAAGAAGAATCCATCTAAGAGAAAAAGCATAATGTTACCCAAGTCCTTGGTAATGTGTTTAAATATTTTTCTTTATTTATAGATGCTAAAATGTTAACTTGAATCTTTTTGAAAGATTTCTTCAATTTTGTAAAGTAGAATGATGTTGAGCATCATTCAGCAGAATGTGACATGCTGAACATTGTTATGTTTGATCTCAATATAGTACTTTTCATTAAAAAGTACGCAATCCCCACACATCCAGAATCACATGTTTTTTACTGTGCACCAAGTACTTCTTTTATTCTTGGAACAAAAACACAAACAAGTCTGGTTAGGAACTTAAAGTCTAGTGGAGGGAAAAGGTGAGAACATGATTGTGTTCTGTGTGGTAGGTTCAAAGGCAGAGGCTTACACAGGAGCCAGTGAGGAATGCTGGCCAGCTTTGGGGTGGGGTTAGTTATAGCTTTCCCAGAGGCAGTGATATCTGAACAGTCTTGAAGGACAGTAAGAGTTTATCCACTTACCAAGTGATAATATGTGCTAAGACCCAGAGTACAGAAAGCCTGGTTTTTTATTATAGTTGAAATGTAGAAGAAAGAAGGCCAAAAATTAGACTGTCAAAAAAATTTGACATTTAAATGTCTAAGATTTCAAAGTCATAATTATTTGAATCAAATATGACAAGAATAATACCTGTAGTGTTCAAAGGGCACGTTGAAATTTATAATAAAAATGCTACCTTAACGTGGATAAAAATTATCAACAGTTAGTAGACAATTCATATATGAACTATAATAGTCATCCTTACTAGGAATTAAGCAAAAAGACACTGCGATATGCCATTTTTATACTTACTAGAGAAAGAAAAATAAACCGGATGATCCAATAATCCTAGTAGTAGTACAACTGATGTGTGCAAGTGAAAAAATACTGTAGCCTTGGTGAGAAGTTAAGCACGTGGGGGCAGGGGTATACAATAAGGTAGTACCAAAAGCCTGCCATACCCTGTGACATAGTCATTCCACTCTTTTATTCTAAGGAAATAATTTCATAAATGAAAATATGTGTGAAATATTCAACATGTTCTGTTACTAGTTAAAAGTTAGAAATAATTTAACATCTATAAAAGAAATTAATTATCAGCATAAATTTTATGAGCCAGTAAAAATTATAATAATAAAGAAAATTAATTAAACTTTTATATAAAATAAGTAGTTGTACTCCCATTACAAATTTAACAAGCATACATATAGGAGGTGATGTACAAAAAGCAATAATACTTTGGTAAGATATTAGGTGACTTCTTAAAAATCCCCAAAATTTGCTTATCACTTTAGCATACTATTTTTCAGGAAAAAGAAAGAAAAAGCGACCATCTAATTCCATTATATTATTGTAAATATGCTATGTAGTAGCCAATAACCTTTAGGCTTTTTTTTTTTTGAAGAATTGGCATTTAAGTTTAATAATTTATTAATTATTATTTTTAATCACTTTCTCTCCTTTAGCTTTCTGTAGTAAAAAATGCCACTTCAGAGACAAAACCTGAATCAAAATATGTATCGCTCATCACATCATACCAGCCATTTGTCCTAGAAAATGAGACGGTGGTCTGTGAAGAGCCATTGTCTCCAGTAACAATTCCAGGCAAGCAGACAGAAGGTAAACCAGAAAAAGTAGGACACAGAAAAGAACCTTCTAGTGAAATACAAGTGGTGGCTACTGAAGAAAATATTTCTGACCTGGCCCAGAGCAGCCCTACGTCTCCAACAGAGAAAGAGAATTCTCTTCATTCAAGTAGTAACCAGTCAGCACCCTGCAGCATCACCTTGAATTCCTATCACTCTAGGAATGGTTCTGATAGTGGCCTCGTGGGATCAAGCAGTATTGTATCGGAATCAGAATTTCCCCCAAGTGATACAGCTGAAATAAAAACAGAAGGACAAACATCCACAATGCTGAGAAATGCCTCTACCTCTTTTGGTTATGATAAACCACATGTGATTGTGGATCTGATTGTGGATGGTGGCACTAAAGAGTCTTTGATTGGCTATAGACTTACAACAGATTCCAAAGACTGTTCATAAGATCATCTAAGATGTACCAAATTTTGAAGGATCTCATTTTTCTGGATAGTTTTCCTGCTTTGGTTTTGGGAAAAGACCATGAGCTCAGAAATTTTATCTTTGTTGATATTAACCAAATGTAGTATCTTGGTTGAGATAAAGATGGAACCCTCGCATTTTTTCTGAAAACCACAAACTCTTCTTTAAACAAAAAAAAGAACAAAAACCCTATCATAGCACTTAGGAATCTTTTATCTAGGTCAGTTAGCAGTTCAGCAAATACTCTCCGTTTACCCCTGCTTCTGGTTAATAGCAGGGGTACTACACTCTCATCACTTCAAGGGATATAATGACATGATTACAGACAGAATGGTGCAGGCCTGTGATTGCAACAACTCAGGAACCTGAGACAAGAGGATTGCAAGTTCAAGGCCAGCCTCAGCAATGTAGTGAGGTCCTAAGCAACTTAGCAAGACCCTGTCTCAAACTAAAACTTAAAAAGGGCTGAGGATGTGGCTCAGTGGTAGAGCACTTGCCTAGCATGTGTGGGGCCCTGGGTTCAATCCCCATATAGCACAAACCAGAGCCATGTAATGGCGTTTTTTCTTTTCTGTGCCTCATATGTTATTTGTTATTGTAAGTTTATAGTATTAAATGCTTAAGTTCAAGGGAAGTTCTGAAAACTTTCTAAAATCAGATTGAAAATCCAACTCAAGCTAATAGAATTACTACTGTATATAAATAGAAACATGTATAGATTTTTTAATGAAACACTGCATTTAGTTATTTTTTTAAATAAAATATTTTTTAAAACTTATTTTTGGTATTCATTTATCCAAGCACTTTTATAGTTAACCAGAATATTTTTTATCCATTGTTTGTTTCTGTGCATTAATGCTATAGAATTATTTTCTAATTTATTAATTAATAATAATTCTGTGCATTAATGCTATAGAATTAATTTCTAATTTAACAATCCTAAAAATAATCTACTCTTTTTTTAAAAAAATTGGCCTTTTATATCTATCTTTTAGCATTTAGCAGCCAGAGTGCAAAACCCTGCTCCAAGTGCTTTGGGAAGAAAAGCAGATGTCACTGTAGAGCTTGGAGACAGTAGCTTTTAGCAGAAGGGTGGTGGTCACAGACAGCCACAGAAGGGAGGAAGGGGACTTGAGAAATGTGTGGTGTGGACAGTCTCCAGGGAGGGGAGAACCAAAAGTTGATATCTGTATTATAGGAGTTCTTGGAATCCTTAAAGGGGTAGGAATAGGGCTGGGGTTGTGGCTCAGTGGTAGAGTGCTTGCCTAGCATGCATGAGGCACTGGATTCAATTCTTAGCACCACATATAAATAAGTAAAATAAAGATCCATCAACAACTAAAAAAAGCATATTAAAAAAAGAGGATAGGAATGTTAAGACTCACGGGAATTAATGGCCAAAAAAAATTTTAAACAATTTACATGAGCAAATTAGCATATGAACCATGGGCAAATATTTCTCCTCACTTAAAAGTACAAATTAAAATAAGATGCTATTCTATTCTACTTCGGTGGGAGCAATGGTGGAAAATACTGGTATAATTTGTAGTGAAACTAGTGTACTCATTTTGGGAGTAATTTCTTGTGAATTGCTTTGCAAAGTGCTATAAAAGTATATGTCACATTCCATAAAAGTATATATCCTTTGACAGACTTTCATCTCTTATGGGAAAATTATTTTTAAAAATCTTTAAATGAAAAATACATATATTATAATGGGAAAAAAAGCAAAATTGTGAAAATAATTGAAATAGCCCAGGATAAGGTAACAGTCACTGCTCTCAAAGGATTATACAAATGTGTACTCCCACCAAATGTGAATGAAGTACCTGTTTTTGTAGGTAAAACATTTTAATGCTTTTGTTTGCTTTTCTTTAATAATTAGTAAGGTTGAGTATATTTTATATTAGATCTTTATGCTTCCTTTATAATTTACTTAACCTTGTCCTTTGTCCATTATTATCTAGAGTAATGTCTTTCTTAACTGATGTTACTTTTATCTGCCTCAAGCTACATAAAATTTATTTTATAATTTCTTCCCTTTTGACTTAGTCCACACAGATGTTTAAAATGTTTATGAAGTCAAATTTATTTGTTGTTTCTTTTCACTCTTAAAAAGTCCAATTTTCCGCAAGAAACAAATTTTCATGGATGTTTTCTTCTGGTATTTAGGAAATTCATTGTTTTCATTTTTACATTTAATTCTTCATCTAGATTTTGTTTTTAAATGAAGATGAGATAGCTTATTTTGTTTTTGTTTTCTACAGCTGCTTAAAACATTAGAAATCTAGCCAAGCACAGTGACACATACCTATAATCCCAGGGACTGGGGAGCCTGAGGCAGGAGGATTGGAAGTTTTAGGCCAACCTCAGCAACTTAGCAAGGTCCGAAGTGAATTAGCGAAACCCTGTCTCAAAATAAACTTAAAATACTAAATGCTAGCTTTGCTCACACGGTCTTTGATTAGCTTCACTTACACAGTACACACTTTCTCTGCATTTGGCCCTTCTAGGCCTTGTCTGGAGCTTGAACCCTTTTTACCACTTTCTACCAGAAATACCAACCAGGAATGAATGAATGAATTTACAACCAATGAAGGTAGGAGGGACAATGAATGACTATAAACTTCTGTTGTAGGCAGATGCTTGATGAAGTTTCTCTCATGGGCCTTCATAGCTACCTGGTGAAGCTGGTATTATACAGCCTTAAAATTGTTTTAAGAATAGAATTGTGTCAGAAAGACGATGCCCTTATTAGTTAACACAAATGGAAATACTATCTCTTAATCCAACACCCACAAGGCTAAGTGATCCAGGCTGTCAATCACTTTTTCAAAGTAAGGAAATGAGGTACAAGTTGAAGTTTTCTTTTAGGTAAACTAGAAACAAAAGAGGTTATGTCTTGGGAATACAACAAAGTAGGAATGCAAATAAAACACTAAGGAGGCAGGGCTGGTCCTTCAGGAGCTGGGGGAGAGGGAGTCTCAGGACTAGGAAAGGTGCAGCCTAGAGACTAAGCCTGTTGAGTTGGCACATGGGCTCCTGAGGCCATGATAGTTCTGGGGCAGGAGCTCTGCTGGGATCTGGGTTTGGCTAATGAAGGGACGGGATGGAGAAGAGAGGATCCTTCTGCAGCCTTCTGCATTGTTAAGGTGAAATGCCTATTTGGGAGAATATTGGATGTTTAAATGGGCTCAACTGAGTACAGAGACCCCAGAAATCAAATGAAATTATGAGACCTCTGGTTTTGTGTGCATTTGAGGAGGGATGATAAATGGCATTATAGAGGCCCTTGAATGCCAGAATGGGGACCACTTTGCAAGTAGATAAAGCTCAGGAAACTATGTTGAGGGATTTAAACTCAGGTTCCACCTTTCTCAAAAGCCCATGGTATACCTACTATGGTACAACATCTCTAACTTCTTATATTAAAAAGGGCCACTAGACTTTTCCCTTGTCTTTTAACAATATGAATATATGTCATGCTTTAACTTTAACAACCTGGTAGACACATCCAGAAATAACTGTAGCTGAAGTTGGAAATAAAATCTAAATAAGTTACCTATGGTGATTACTCATATACTCATAATACAACACTTTTTTAAAGTCGCTATTTTAAAATACAAAAGGTATTTTCCTCACTCTATGGTTCATGAGAACTTTCAAATTTTGTTCAAAAACTCTGTACATCTCGTTGGACTGATATATACCTAAATAGTTGTCTGGCCACATTTTCATTTGTTCTTTTTTAATTATTATCTCTGTTCTTTAATAGTCAATTAGCAAGTTGAATAGTAAATGCTAACCCATCTCTCTGCCCTCTCTCCCAGAAAGCAAAGCAATAAGAGGATTTCCAAGCTGGGCAAAATTGCACACCTGTAATCCCATGTACTCGTGAGGCTGAGGCAGGACAATTGCAAGGTTGAGGCCAGCCTCTGCAACTTAGAAAGACCCCATCTTAAAAATGGTTTGGGAGAAGGAGTTGATGGGAATGTAGTTCAGTGGTAGAGTGCTTGCCTTACATATGATATGCAAGGCACTTGGTTTATTTCCCAGTCAAAAAAATTTTTAAAAAAAGGAAAATGGAAAAACTTTTGAATTAATTAGACTACATGACTAATTACAAAATCTGGTTCCTCAAAAAAAGTAAAGATAAATACCTAGCTGATTTGCTAAAAATAAAATAATAAAGCAAGGAAGAAAATATCACTACTCAAAATAGGAAACTATACAAGAGAAACCACAGAAATAAGAAATGAATAAACTATAAAGGAATAACTTGCTCAATTCTATTCAAGTAAATGTAAAAGCATGAATGAAATGGATGATTTTCCAAAGAAAACAAAATTTGCAGAAACTGAACCTCAAGGAGAGAAAGACCTGAACAAACTAATTACCACAGAAAAAGTAGATTGAGGGCTGAGTTTGCGGCTCACTGGCAGAGTGCTTGCCTCGCACGTGTGAGGCACTGGGTTCCATCCTCAGCACCACGTAAAGATAAATAAACAAAATAAAGACACTGTGTCCATGTATAACTAAAAAATATTTTAAGAAAAAGTAGATTGAGAAAATTGCCAAAGAAATGCTCCCAGAAGCACCACTGCCACTGTTCAAGAAAGCATCCAGATGATTCTTTTGAGAAAACTCTCTAACCCTTAAGAATCAGATAATTTCTGGGTCACACGAGTTAATCTGTCCAGCTGAAGCATTGGTGGCAATGTCACATGCTTTTTGCAGAGGCCATTGCTGCCCATTCAGTTTCAGTGTCTGAAAGAACCATAATGCCTTCATGAACCAAGACCCCTACCCCAGATCATAAAAATCAAACAAGCATCTTCCAGTTCCCTTAGCTTATATTGGGTAAATGCACATCAGCTGCTAATGCACAATCCTTCCCACTGATGCACTAAATTTGTACCAAATGCTCACTATGGGGCCAGCCTCACCCTACATGAGGAGAAAAAGCAGAGAACAAAACACACAATGAGCCTGACCTCATGGAGTTTATATTCTAGGGACATAGACAGCAGAAATAAAATAAAACATGCCTATCAAATGATGCTAAGTGTTACAGAGACAAGCTAAGCCAAGAAAACCTGCTTGGGGGTAGGGAGAGTGCCTCTATCTAGGGTGGTCAGGAGGAATCAACTGATGAGGTCATTTTTAAGCAAGGACGTGAAGGAGGTGAGGAGTGAGCTTAGACCATCCCAAGAAGAGAATTCAACAGAGGGAATCATTCTGGGTGGGGATATATCTGGCATATTCAAGAAATGGGAAAAAATCATCCAGGCTGGAGTGAGTTCTGCAGGTTAGGAGAGTTCTAGATTAATTTATAGGAGATGGGGTCAGATTAGAAAGAACCTATTCAGAGACTAAAAATTTTGACTCTCAATCTGAATGAGATGGGAAGACATTGGAGGGTTCTGAGCAAAAGTTCTAATTTCACATTTAAAAGGAACACTCTACCCATAATGCAAAGGACAGTGGCAGAGATTGGGAGACCAGACAGAAGGTTGTGGCCACAATCTATGCAAGAGATCATGGTAGCAAGGACCCAAGTCATTGCAATGAAGGAAGTGAGAACTGGTGGGATTCTGGTTATGCCCTGAAGATCTTTCCAGAGTCAAAACAATATTCATGAACATACTTGTATGTGGACCTAATGATTGGTGATAACCAGTAGAGTTTTCAAGGTCAGTGAAAGACCTTGGACAGAATAATCAATGCAAAATCAATAAATGCTTATCCAGAAAACTATGAGCAAAGAGCAGAAAAGGGTAACTTAATGAAGCTCTAAGTCTTGTGAGTGGAGATTTTTAAGTAAGTAGTTGAATGTTATTACAAGTATCACAAAATGCTTGGCACCAGAAGTGTTTTATATTTTAGATATTTTCAGATTTTGGAATATTTGCATATACATAATGTGATCCTTGGGGATAGGATCCAAGTCCAAACACAAAATTCATTTATGTTTCATATATACCTTATGTACATGCTCTGAATGTAAATGTATTATAACATTTTTAGTGCACCTGTGTTTTGACTATGATCCATCACCAGAGGTCAGGTGTGGAGTTTTCTACTTTAATTCACACCAGTGTTCAAAGCTTTTAGATTTTGGAACATTTTAGATTTAGGTCTTCAGATCAGGAAGACTCAACCTGTTATGTGTAAGTGTTCAGAGTCTAAAGATTTATCAAAATTAAGTTTGAATTAGTCATTGTATATTATATATTATATAAGCATATTGCCTATGATTGAATAATGAAGTTCCTTCTTTTCTGAATTCTAGTCCACAAACCATTATGAATTGCAAATCCTTATTTCCAGAATGCAGAACTTGTTAAATGTCATATGCATTCCTCAGGGGAGTTAGGAGGGCTTTGCAAAGAAAGGAATGATATTGTTGGTGGTGTTGGTTCTATAGGGTTTCTATGAGTTTGGCATTCAAGTTATAATTCAAAATGAAACTTTTAAAAGGGACAGACACTACCAAATCATAGAATGAGGAAAAGAATCTGGAACAAAAACAAGAAACACAGTCAATCTTATCTCCCTTGGATGAACACCACCACGGTCATCCTGGGTACCCATTTTTAAACACTTTCTTAATGGAAAATAAGGAGCATGTGGCCCTTTGCCACCACAACCTGGCAGTTGCATTGGCTGGCTCTGCCATCTTGTTCATTTCTGCCTCCTTGATGCCTACCTAGCACAGTGCCTGGCATCCAGCAGATTCTCAATAAACATTTTTGTTGCATGAATTAACAATTAAAGGAATGAAGGGCCGAGTCTTCTTTGACATCATTCTGTCCCTTTATGGAATGAACATTACAATAACACACAAGGGATTTTATGCTATCCCTCAGGCCCTGAGGTCAGCTAGATGGGATTTCATCCCTCACTTTATGACCAATTGTTACAGAGGCTTGGTCAAATTCTCTTAGCCTCTCTGTCTTGGCTTCTTTGTTCATAATATCAGGATAATACCACCAAGTTCCCAGTCTTGTTGAGAAGATTAAGATGATGCATGAAAACAACTTAACATAGAGCCCCATAATTATTACATTTTATTATTGACATCAAAATGGCATTAAAATTATCAAAATGAGTTTTATACAGATGACATTTGCAGATAAACCTCTGAAATGTTTCTTTATGAAAAATTGTATACAAAAGCAGAAAGTATAGTGGACCTCCAAGTACCTAATTCCCAGGTTCAACAATTATCAGCTTGAGGCCAGTCACCTCTCTTCCCAACCCCTTGTTATTTTAAAGAAAATCTCAGATATTATACAATTTCATCTATAATACTCCATTTTAAAAAATAATAATAGAAGTAATAAAATCCCATATCACAACTAGAAGTAATTAATAATGATTCCTTATGTAGATGAGTTGTTAGGAAAGCTGCAAGGAGAATGGAAGAAGAAAATGGAGTCTGTCTAAGGCAGAGGCTTGGGCACATTCTCTCCAGACACAACACAATGGAAGCACCCATTGTCAAGGTCAAAGTGGACTCTCTTCCCTACAGGGTGGAGGTGGAAAGCAGGAAGAAGGCCAAGAATGAAGTCTGAAGCCAGCATTCCACACCACAATCAAGGCAAAACAGAGATCTGTTAATTATGATTTTCTTATTACCCACACCAAATAACATTTCATTTGAAACAATTCTGTACAAATTCTTCTGATTCCAAATTAGAGGGGAAATAGAACTTGACCTTATCTTTTCATCTACCTTGAGGCACTGTTGGCCATGTTATATGTAGGTTATTATATCATGTATCTCATAGAAGGGGGACAGGACTGGTTTGGCTTCTGAAATTTAACGGCTCAAAAGCTCACCTCTTTGGAGAATTTAATTCTTAAATATTCTACACTCCTCCCCCTTCTGTTTTATTTCCTCTTATTTCTTCTACAAAGTCAATAGCTCATTGAAAGCCCCAATTTCATTCTCTGCTTCTCTACATGTAAAATTTTGACTCAATATATTTCCCTTTTATTCTTTTTTTTAAAATTTATTTATTCTATTTAGGTTGACATGCTAGCAGAGGGCATTTTGATTCATTGTACACAGATGGAGCACAACTTTTCATTTCTCTGGTTGTATGTGATGTAGAATCACAACATACATGCAGTCATTCATAAAGCTAGGGCTATGATGTCCATCATATTCCACCATCTTTACTGTCCCTTTATTCTTAACTGTAACTTGAAGCAATCTGATGGTGTCAAAATAAGATCCACTGGTATTGAAGATACTGAACACCAATAGCAGAAACCCAGACTATTAGCCCCAACTTAAAAAGCAAGGTCAACCACAGGTCTAGAACTGAGTAGAGCAACATCAGCAAGTGAAGGAGGATGCCAAGCAGGCCAGAAGACAAAGCACACCAACCAGGTGGACAGTAACATAAGATATGCTGTTCGTTTCTTCTTTAAAACCACAAGTTACCATATAAGCAGTGACAGCTTCACCTGGGGGAGATAAGGATCTGGATTTCAGAAGTTGACACAGCATGGAGGTATGTGTAACACACCTGGTGTTATCTTCACAAACCTTCCCAGGCAGCTCTGGTTGCCGAAAGGATGGGTCACAGCTGTCTCCAAATAACTCTGGAATTTGTTATATACCACTAGTAGCCGCTGTGTCCACTGGTCCCTGAAAAAAGTCCTGACAAGCTCTGTTTCCAGACTGGTCATGGTTGAGGCTTTCCCTGCAAATGGCCCCAGTTCCCCACAGAGCCTCAGAGTCACAAGCACCCAGGATCTACATTGTTTTCCTAGGGTGCTGGGTCATGAGATTGGGGATGGCAAGGAGGGTCCACCCAGGGGAAAACTCCCCTCTGCTCCTTTCTTTGTCCTTCCCTTTCTCTAGAGACTGATCTCCTCCATCAGCAGCACTCACCCTGCCCTTGAGCTCTTCTATGTCTTCCCCTTCCCCTCCCATAGCTCTAGTCTTGGCTAATCTTTGTGATGGAGGACAGGGTGAGGTGACTTTCAAGCCACCCTCTGAAATGGTATCTGCCATTTAAGAAGAAAGCGAAAAAGAAAAAATGAATGGAGTAACATCCCTGCCATAACTCTTTATCACCCATGTCCCCAGCCTCCACTAGAAATAAGCTGCCAGAAGGCAGGGCAGTGTCTGTCTTACTGCTGGGAGCAGTGCCTAGTTTATGGCAGGGCAGTAAATATTTGTTAAATGGAAATGAATGAATGAGTGAGCAAATAAGACTCAGCACCATTCTATTCCACACTGAAGGGGCTATTCTACTGAGACCTTGAAAGAGACTGGCTGCCTACGAAGAAAAAGAAGCCAGATGCATTTCCTCTTTTGACCTCAAGAGCCTCTGTTTATTACAATGACAAAAATCTTTATGACTTTCTTGTATTTCAAAGTATAATTTTAGTGCCTCTAAAAATGTGTGGTAAAAAAAAATAGTAAGAAAAACAATATAATGAATCATGGGCAAAAAGCAGATGACCTAATCCAATCAGATTCAAAGGAGATATGAACAGATCTGATGCAATTCACAATGATTGAGCTACATGATGATTCACACTCAATTTTTAAGGCATCCTTTGGTTTGACAGATTTTCTCCGGGTTGCTGGAACCCAGAGAGTGGGAATAGAAAGGGGAGGAGCATTAGTTTAGTGGGACCCAAGGCCATCATGGAGAGGGGACCAGTCGTAGAGTACAGCAGGAAACCCTTTAGAAAGCCAAAGGGGGCAGGATGGCCTAAGGCATTAGAGGTAGGTTAATTGGGGAGCTACTCAAAAAAGAAGAAAAAGACAGAAAGAATCAGTAAGAGACTCCACCTTTGTGAACAACTGCCAAGGGCCCTGATAGCTGTAACTGCCAAGCATGTTATTCAAAATCAACCTGTCAGCCCAATCCTGGTCCCTGTCAATCTCCCTTCCTTGCAGCTTGCAAAGTCCCTGCCCCTGCCCTCAGGGTCTGCTAGCAAAACTCCAACAAAAACAAGCTTCTACCAAATGTGATTTTTTTTTAGTGATTTTTTTTCAGTGCTGGAGATAAAATCCAATGCCTTGTGTATGGTGTATTTTTTTGTTGCTGTTGTTTGGTTGATTGGGTTTTTTTTTGGTTTTATTTTTTTTTACACAGGGTCTCACTAAATTCCCCAGGCTAGCCTTGAACTTACCATCCTCCTGCCTGACTCCCTAGTTGCTGGGATTACAGGGATTCAACACTGCACCCAGCTTGAAGTGATTCTTATGCTTCTATTTCATTTAAAATGTTAATTTGATGAAATAAATTGCTGCAAGGAAACACTCCTGATTGGTTAAACCCCAAAAGGGATGGACAGCTTTTTAGTTTCCTCTTCTGTCCTGAGTTGTGTTCTCATTGAAGGGAACACTGTGGCCAGACCAGTCACACTTCGACCATGATGCCAAAACATTGCTTTCTAGGGTTCCTGGTCAGTTTCCTCCTGACTGGTGGAGAAGGTAAGTGCTTCATTTCTTCTTAATTGCCCAATCTCTGTCATCTGAGTCTAATCAAAGGACTGTTAGAGATGGTATTGATGTTTTTCTGGGCTTGTAAAGATTTTGGCTTTTTAAGTCTAGTTACTTAAGAATGGTCAGAGCAGACAGGGGATTTCTGTGAATAACTCCACAGGTACCTAATGAGTGCCAATTAAAAGGAGGCACTGCTGTGGGTACAAGGAACTTCATATGGAACAAATGTACATGCATCTCCTTCTGGATCTCTCTCTTTAGAATTTCTTCTGCCTTGATGGGACACTGTTGCTTAGTGATTATGAAGCCAAGCCTCCTTAGCCAGAATGTCAGAGTCTGGATTTCAACTCTGCCATTTACTACCAAAGGAAACTTAGGCAATGTACTTAACACCCTGTACCTCAATTTCCCCATCTGTAGAACAAGGATTGAAGGTCATTGTGAAGATCAATGAGTTGATGTATGTGCCAATTTCCATACAGCAGTGCCTGGCACTGAACAGGGACCATAAGCAACTTGGGAGGATTCACTACTGATGTTTACAGAGAACTCCTCCAAGGGTTATTATCACAACATACCTCAGAGCAAGGCCATTGGAATCCCAAGTCAACACGTGGATATTTCTCAGTGTAAGGGGCTTAAGAAAATTCCCATGACTGTGCAGTTGAGAAAATTCCCATGACTGTGCAGTTGTCCAGTACTGATACATAAAAGTAATTCAAACCTCCATATTCCAGAAATCTATGAATTAGAGTATACTATTGCTCTGGTCCTTGGTAACAAGAACTCATTTCTCAGGAATTCAAGAGCTACCAAAATGACCCTGGCTCTTCATCTTACTGGGCTTGTAATCTTGGACTAGAGACACAACTTCTTTAAGCTTCAATTTCTCCATCTGAAAATGTAGTAATAAAAATCTCTATCTTATTTTGTGGCTGTGAGAATTAAATAAGTTAACAAGTTTTGAGCACAGGGCCTGATTTTAGTTGATGGCTCATATCTGTTCAATGTTCAATGAATGCTAGTCAGAAGGAGGGGGGCGGAGGGAGGAAGGTGGACAGGTGGCCTTGGTGTGGAGCATTCATCCCAGTTATTATATCCCATCTTCATCTGGAAAGAACTAAAAGCAATATTCTTTCAATGAGATTTATTTCCTTTACAGCTTGGGAAGTGAGGTGGAAGGATATCTCATACATTTTTATAGTCTGGAGCATACCATTCTGAAATTTCACCTTGGGCTAGAGAGTAGAGCACTTGCCTGGTATGCACGAGGCCCTCGGTTCCATCCCCAGAACTGAAAATAAAAAAGAAAAGAAACTATATCATGAAGCAAAATCATCACATTGAAGAGTCAAAAGTGTTGAGTTCTGGGCCACCTACACTAAGTGTGACTAGGGAACCCTGATGCAGATACTATAATAAAATCTACTGCTACTAACAATAGTGTTCAGAGTAATGTTCAGTGTTTTTCCTTCTTTTATATTAGGAATTCCACCAGCCCATGATTCCCTGAAACCTCAGAAGGTAAAGTTTCAGTCCCGAAATTTTCACAATGTTTTGCACTGGCAGCCTGGGAGGACACTTCCTGGCAACAACAGTACCTATTTTGTGCAATACAAAATGTAAGTAAATTGAGCTTCTTCCCCTAGCAGAGAAGGCCACAGGGACAGCACGTTCTGAAATGCAATGGGGTGTTAGGATCTGAGCTTTCATCGGAGGAGAAATTCAATCGGGGGCCTGATAAGAAGCAGAGGTAGTGACAGCTGTCTGGGAACTTGAAATGCATGATGACATGCTGTCTTTAAGGCTGATTGCTTCAGTCTAGCAAACAGCACCAAGACCTTTGACTCCACAACAGTGCTTGGCACAGAGTGGGCTCTGAATAGATATTTGTCCAAGGAATGTTGAAAGTGATTAGCACATATCAAGTACTCGAAAGGAACCATTGATAATTGAAATAAAACATTCAGATGAGTGCATAAAATATGTTTTTAATCTGAAAATCAATTTTAAGAATGGGTTCACTATTTAGAAAATTCTTTTCAAACATTAATGACTCCTGTATATATGAACACATACTGGGACAGGCTGCTGCATGCTCCTCTTCCTGTGATCTTCAGAGTAATCTTACAGGATGCTTGCCAAAACTCAGAGATAATAAACTCCTTTCTTGGATCCAGGTTTAAAAACAGACCATCATGATTTGGAAATGACAGGCTCTTCCACTCATATATTCCCTGTGGTTTTTTGAGACTTTCCCTTCCCTGACACAGTTTGAAATGCTGGTTGAGCATGAGACAGAAGGTCATTACAATTTAGCTTTTGTGCTTCTCATCAGAAATTCAGAAAATTAAATGTAGATATGAGTCAAGGTAGCAATTTTTATTCCATAAATACATCTGTGTTTTCCAATATGGGATAGGTCCAAGGACAGATTTTCCTATTAATTAATTCTAGAAAGAATATCCCCAGAAGTTTCTTGGCCTTTAATTGCTCCAGTTTTTCTCTAAATATTTTGTGTAGTTATTGTAATGTGTAAAAATCATTACAATAAAGGATTCTCCACTACAAAAATATATCTGTGCACAGCTAGAGATGCTTCCAGCACATAGGAACTAGAAATTGGTACTTTTAATTAATTTATTAATTTTTATCATGAAGCTAATTAAGATTAAATTTTAAGTCCCCATAGAAGAATTTTAAGTCTGTAATTCTTTTTCCCAAGCTTATATAAATTGCACAACCCAGAATACCTAGATCCATTCCTATCTCTATAGGAATTGTGCTATGAATAGAATTAATCTCTATTAATTAATTGTGCTATTTTCAACAGCACAATGCAGATTTATAATTGGGAAAACTTTCACTTTTGGTTGCATGCAGTTGATGTGGGTCTACTGTTAACATCTGTGCCATTTTGGGTGGGGCAAAAAATGAGGTATCATATTAAAAGAGAATCCAGTCCTTACACTTAACTTCAGCTACCAAAGACAATGTCTCATTAGAAAACATCCAATTGTTCTCCATATGTGCGGTTGGTTCTGTTTTAATCCTGATGTAATGAGATTGCTGTTGTTATATAGATCAAGGAGAGAGAGACAAGCAATATTCCTCATTTTATAGCTAAAAAGTTAAGATTCCAAGTCCTTCAACAAATATCTTGGGGAACCTTCTCTCTGGCCTCCACTTCCTGTTCTGTTCCCCATCATCACCTCTTGCTCTGAGATTTGTGACTGGTAAGGATGTAAAGCCTACCCATCCCCTGGCCTCAGGCTGAGGCATCCTGTCTGCCTCTTGGCCTTACCACCCTTTTGTACAGGAGCCTCCATCTCTCCGACCCCTACTCACGGGGTTCACCATGATCCCTCACTACTATTTCCATTCTATTGTCGATAAAGATGTAAGCTACGTGCATTCAGTAAGCATCATCTGAGTGGCAGCAACTTCTCAAAATCAGCTATTACTCAATAGCAAGCTGATAAGAAAGGGAAGAAACGCCACAGAGTTAAAACCTCAGAAGCATTACAGATGTGGAAGGTGAGTACTTAAAATGGAAGTTGATCCATACATCAGAAGAAATACTTCTTTTTCAATATTAAAAAAATACACACACACACTTATCTTAGTGATGTATATAGATTGAATTCATCTTTCACCAAGCTAGCACTTTGGTTAACAATAAAGAATTCTAAAAACATTCTTAAAGATAGTGCTACTGATATTAGAGGGCAGGTTTCAAGCTGTCTAAAAAATTAATATACTGGAAAAACTGAAAACTCCTTTGATGGAGAAAAGAAACTCAGAGCTTTGTCTTTTCCTCTCTTCAGGTATGGCCAAATACAGTGGCAAAATAAAGAGGACTGCTGGGGGACTCAAGAACTCTTTTGTGACCTTACCAATGAAACCTCAGATTTACAGGAGCCTTACTACGGGAGGGTGAGGATGGCCTCTGCTGGGAGGTACTCAGACTGGAGCATGACCCGGCGATTCGTTCCCTGGTGGGAAAGTGAGTTCTTCCCATGCACTTTCTTTGCCTTGCTCTTTCTGCCCTCCAGGGCTTGGCCAGGTACCAGGTGGAGGTCTAGCCTTGGTCATATTTAACCGTGTTCTCTGAACAACCTAGGGATAGCTTCTATTACCCTCATCTGACAGACCGGGAAACCAAGCGCAGTCATTGCTCAAGTTTCCCGGTGTGGGTTACTGGAGTCAGGATTCAAACTCTGCTACCTCTGACTGCAGAGCCTGCGCTCTCACACATTGCCAGGTTGAAGCTTCTATTGAAAAAGTATTTTTAGAGAGCAGAAGAGAATCCATATTGTTATGAGAATTAAGTTCCTGAAAATGCCTAAAGTAAAAGACTTTTGAGGAAATTAAGACTTTTAGACACCTCCCCAAAAGGAGAGACCAAAAGTGCTCTCTAGGAATACATTTCTGGGTGATGTTTATTCCTCTTCTAGTTTAATCAAAATCATTGAATAATATATTATAATCTAAGATGTAAAATGTAAAATGAGCCATTACCAACAGAATGTGTATAAAATATTAGAGGAAAGGGAGGGAGAAAACTCCACACTCTTAATGTACATGTATTGTCTAGGTAACAAAACAAGAAAGAAAATACAGGCATTTAGCACAATTCTCAGAGCTGCAAAGAGTCATGAAGCTGTAGTTAATATTTATAATCTCTTTTCACATTATTAACTCAATGTACACTTTATTTTCTGCCATAAGGAGTCCTTTTGGTCTTTCTGGTGTTAGCCTGACATAATCTTACATTAATTTTATCACCAAATATTAAAGCCCTTAGAGACACTCCACAGGATGCCAGCCATACCCACCTGACCCCATTGTGCTCAAAACAACTTTATTTCCCCTGATCATCAGAATCAATTATCCTACACAATACAAGAACCTCATTTTCCTTACATTGGCTGATGAGCACAAGAAGCTTCAGACGGTCAGGAGACTACCTCAGCTTCCAAGTCTTGAAATTATTCTTGTTATAAACCACAAGAATTAAAGGTCAAGCTACAGGAAACAAAAAAGGTTATGGTTTGTTCACTATATGCTCCTCTCACTTCTACTTTTGTATCCTATACCAGAAAGAAATAGCACCGTATATTGGTCACAGGCTTAGAGCTTATACCAATTCAAATATGACCTTACAAGATATCTCTCAAACTGAGTTTTCAGGTGTCCATTTCACCTTCCTGTAAAGCCAGGGATTTCTGAGGGATGGGATATATGGTAAAGCCAAACATTATTGTGGGTATGAGTCTATGGTTCACTTTTTCCATGTTAACAATTTCTTTGTCTTAAGCAATTTATTGTGGGGGAATATGGTCAGGAACGAAGTACTCACTACTATGAGGGGCATGCTGTGGTAGAGAGGAATCTGCTGATAAAAAAGCATTAAAGAAGTAAAGAAAAACTAAAAGACCATTAAGCTAGAAGTGTCTACTCCAATGTCTCTTATCCTCTTCCAGTTGGAAGAGACCAAAATAAACAAGTAAATAAAAGTCTGCCTGCAACCAGGTGGCAGATGACAGCCACTGGAGTGTGTCGCTGTTCAGCACTGGTCTTTACTAGGAAGCTATATATTCAGCAGGGTCAGCACAACCTTTCTAAGAAGTTCATATTGTTGAGTTTATATACAGATGCTCCTCAACTTATGATGGAGCTGCAGCTGCATCCTGATAAACCCTTGTAAACTGAAAATATCATGAAACTGCATTTATTCCCCCTAACCTAACAATGGCTTATCAATACAGCCCCCATGGAGTGCCAGTTGGTTTCCTCTCATGGCCACAAGACTGACTGGGAAGTGCAGCTCCTGGGCTGCTCAGCATTTCACTAACATGAGCAAAGAGCAAAATCCAAAACTTGGAGTTTTGGATTTGTATCACTTTCACACCATTGGAAAGTCAAACAATTATTGAGTCAAACAATATAAACCAAGGACTATCTGTATGTCCTCCATCCCCTTCACACACCATTTGTACTTGAATCCATAGAGTAGCAATGATGGGACATGGGGGAAATAGGCTGTCCCTGTGCCTTCCTACATTTTTTAAAAAAAGTTTTTTTGAGATAAAATTCACATACCTTATAATTTACCTATACAACATATAAAATACAATGGTTTTAATATATTCACATATATGTATAAACATCAACCCACAGTAGATTTTAGGACATTTGTATTACCACCTCAAAAAGAAACTCTATGGCCTCTGACTATCACCTCTGTATATCCCCAACCCCCAGCTCTAAGCAATAACTGATCTACATAAGAGCACTATATAGCTTCCTATTTCAGATGGAATCATATGTGGCCTTTGTGACCGGCTTCTTTCACTGAGCATAAAGTTTTCAAGGTTTATTGGTGATGCAGTGTGCGTCGATGCTTCATTCCCTGTAGGCCAAACGATACTCCATCATGTGGGTATACCACATTTCATGCATCTGCTGTTCAGTTGATGGACATTTGGGTTGTTTTTTACTTTTTGGCTATTATGAATAATATCCTATAAACATTCATGAATGCAAGTTTTCATGTATAAATATCTTTTTGTTTCTCTTGGTTGTATATGTAGGAGTGGAATTGTATTCTCTTGGTTGAATATGTAGGGTCTCGTGATAACACTATATTTAACCATTTGAGGATCTGGCAAACTGTACCAGTTTACATCGCATGAACAGTGGATGAAGTTTCCAACACCTCTATGTTCTTAGCATCGCTTACCATATGTCGTTTTGATTATATCCATCCTAGTGGGTATGAAATAGTATCTCCTGTGGTTTTAACCTGATGATTTAAAATGTTGAGTAACTTTTCATGTGCATAATTGGCCATTTATATATCTCCCTTGGAGAACTATCCATTCAGATCCTTCACTCAATTTTAATTTGATTATTTGTCTTTTTGTGTGTGTATTATAAGAGCTCATTTTATATTCTGGATATCAGTCCTGCATCATATATGTGATTTTCAAATATTTTCTTTCATTCTGTAGGTTCTTTTCACTTTCCTGATGGTGTCATTTAAAACACAACAGTTTTATTTTGATGAAATGCAATTTATCTAGTTTTTTTCTTGATCACTTATGCTTTTGATGTCATACCTGAGAATGCTTTACCAATTCCAAGATCATTATGGTCTACCCTGTATTCCCTTCTAAGCATTGTATAGTTTCAGCTCTTACATCTAAGTCTTTGATTCATTTTGAGTTAGTTTTTTTATATGACGTGAGGTAAGGATTCAATGTCATATTTTTAATATGGCTATTCTATTGTCCCAGCATCATTTGTTGAAAATACCAGTGTACCCCCTTGAATGATATTAGCACCCTTGTCAAAAATCAATTGAAAAGTGTTTATTTCCAGACTCAGTTCTATTCTATTGGTTTATAAATGTATCATTTTGCCAGAACCATGCTGTCCTGATTACTGTTGCTTTGTATTATGTTTTGAAATTGAGACACGTGAGCCCTTCTACCTTGTTTATTCCCCCCTCCCAATATTATTTTGGCTATGATGGGACCCTTGCAATTCCATAGTCATGTAGACTTTTTAAAGACTTCCTTTCTGTAGGTGCTTTTTGCTTTGCTTTCAGATGGACATCAAAAATATTAACATTCTATATCTTAATACTGATGAAAGAAAATTACTGAGATGCCCTAAATTTGATTACAAAGGTCCAGAGAATGGAAGGAAGGAGCAAAGAGGAGAAGTTAATATCAGTCTATAGGCTAAAAAGAACAAAATGACATTCTTGTTAAAACCAGTCCCATCAAGGCCAACCAGTGTCCTGGGCCACTGTGTCCTGTTTACCTATACTCTTTCTGGACTATGAACATCAATAAATCTAGAAGCAACAATGACTTTTTCTTGTGGATTGCCCTCCCTTTCCAAAGCTATCTCCACTTCGAATAGTCCCACCCCCTTATCTATAACAAATGTAAATTCAATTTAAATGGTACTTTCCTTCCCCCAAAGCTTACAAACATACCCATAGTTTTAGATCCAGCAGATATTTTCCACCTGCTACCTAACTTTGCTGCTAGTAGTTGCAAAATTGTCCCAGATCTTTTTTCCAAGTAGCATTTATAATGGCTCAACAAATGCTTTTACTTCAGAGATCCCTTGGTGTCAAGAGTTTTGGTTTAACAGCACTCAGGGGTCTATCCATATACCTCTTCTAACTGGTGCAATGTCCAGTTAGATCCAAATTAATTGAGTCATGTCCAAAATGCTAGATGCAACAGAACTCAGAAAACATCTCTTTCTTTTGCTGTGTTGTTTGTTTTGTTGTTTTATGTTTTTTTGTTTTCCAACTCTCCAATTAGCAGAAGGGAGAAACAGGTATTGAGAGAATTAATCTGTGGTCACTGCCACATTGTTTCTTAGGAGACACTGAAACTCAAGCCCAGGGCACTCAAACCAGCCATTTCCTGGTTGAGGAAAAGGTGGTTGCATGAGGCAGCTGGTATATACCACTTGAGGGGAATTTCAGAGTGGTTTGATTACTATATTCCAGCCTAGAAATGGGTTCAAGTCAAATTACTCTTCAAAAAAAGCCTCTCCAGTCTGATCCATTAGGCTATTCAGGTAAAAATAACAAAAGACATTGGTTGAGATGAGGGGAGATTTTAGCACAGGTCTGTTTAAATTTGGATACTATTAAGAAGAGTTTAGTTTCTTTCTACATGACCACCCCCTAAAATAAAGGAAAAAAAGGAAAGAAAAAAGTTTTGGACAATTTTCTTTTTTAAAAAAGCTTTTTTATGCCAAGGCCTTCTAGGTAGAAGAATAAGAAATCTGGTCTATAAAACATTTAAATTGGAGCTCCTCTTGGGAAGCAATCTGGAGAAGCCCTACCCACTCTGCTCCCCTCATCCTCCAACTTGGCCCTCTCGTCCCACAGCTCCTGAGTCTTTCTGAAAAACCTCTTTTGAGAAACATGCTTCTAGAATTATAGGGCAACAAGTTTGCAGAGCCTGTGATACAGGATAATGAGCCACCTGTACACACTGGCTCACTGGAGACTTGTTTCTAAGCTGCAGGATATTATCTGAAGTTCTGATTCTGGGTGTCTATCTGGCAACAAAGCAAGATTTTTAAAAACCTTAGGTTAAAAATATTTCATGCTTAGTACAATTTCAATATTATTTGAGCCCAGAATTTCTTGGATTAAAAATGCATATGGACTTTTGGAATAGGCCTGATACCGTGATGAAGTAAACTATCGTCAGATTAAAGAATCACCTCGCCCCTTTGTTCATTCTGAAATGACTCCAGGCATTCTACTAAGACATTTTACTAAGTTCCAGAGGAAATATGGCAAGCACAGCAGAACAGAGAAGTCTCTTTCTTCCTAGAGTTTTCTGTTTAATAAGGAAGACAGATATCAATACAATAATCAGGCATCCATAAAACAATAGTGTGACAGGTAGTACAAGGGAAAGATGTACGGTGTCATGAAAGTGTAGCCAAGGAGGGACCTGGTCAGGGACATCAGGAAAAGCATCCTTGAGAAGTGACATTTGAGCTGATATCTAAAGAGAAATAGGGGTTAATCAGACAGACAGTTGAGTGGAGCATTCCAGGCAAAGGGAGCAGTATTTACAAAGACTTTGGCAAGAGGAAGCATACCAAATCTATATATTTTTTACATAAAAATATATACTTATATATATTTTTACACATATAGATATGTTCATATAAATTTATACACATTCATATAAATTTATATTTATATGTAATATTTATATATTGTATGTAACTTTTTTATTTTATATATAAAATATTTGCTCTGTAGCTTGAATTTTTCATCATTTTAACTGTATATTTTGATAAACAGAAATTCTTAACTTAGTGTAGTCTAATTCATCAGTAATTTCCTTCATCATTAGTACTTTGGGGACCCATCTTCCCCAAAAGCATTAAAATATTCTCCTATGTTAGCAAATATCAGCATTTTTTATAAAGAATAAAATAAGAAAGACCTTAGGCTCTGTGAGCCACATGTATCTGTATTGCAACTACTCAGCTTTTCATTGTGGTGCAAAAGCAGCCGCAGACAGTTTGCGATTGAACAGGTTTGGCTATGTTCCAATGAAACATTATTTACAAAAACAAACAAACCAAATTTGGCTTATGGGCTGTAGTTGCTGAGAATTATTGCTTTAATCCAACCAGACTTGATTTTTCAAATGACTTGTATAGAGAAATAAGATTTTCCCTCCAAATTGATTTAGTCCTCATTTATTAAAAAGACCAAAGTTACTCCAATGAACTGTACCATGGACATAAGTCAAATCATACCCAGGTTGTGTTGTGTTGCCTCCACCAGGTTTCTGAATGCAATAGTGATCTGTCAGGATGCACGATGTGTCCATGTGTAAAATTTCATTTGTTGAGTGGTTTATCAAAATTTCTATTCTTTCTCCAGTGAAAATAGATCCTCCAGTCATAAATATAACCCAAGTGAATGGGTCTCTCTGGGTGGTACTCCATGTTCCAAATTTGCCGCATAAAGAACAAAAAGGAAAAAATATATCAATGGAAAATTACTATGACCTACTTTATCGAGTTTTTATAATTAAAAATTCACTGGAAAAGGTAAGATCAGATGAACAGGTAAGTTTAATACTTTTTAGTTTTGTTCACATAACTAACACATTGATCATATTATATTCCTCTCTTTTGCTACTTATTCCTCTTATTTTTCCTTATCTTTTATTATTCTTTCTCACTTTCACTCTCATTGAGAAGCAATCAGTGCTTGGATCACCATCTGAATTTCTGTGTGTGCATGTGTGTACATGGTGTGTGTGTGTGTGTGTGTGTGTGACCTTTCACTCAGCTTGTCTCCACTTGGTCTTCCCTGCAAATCTAGAAATTGGCATTGACAATATTTAATTCCACTTGACTGCCACAGTTGTTCCCTTTTATGGGTTTTATACACTTTATTTACTTGAGTAGCTTTCGAGTCACAGCACAATATCTTTGTACCAATTTGTTATTAGAAAATCCATCATTGGTGCTTTTTTTTTTGGATTTAGTGATGAACTGAATGTTCTTTTGGGGGATCCTTCTAAGACAGGGTTACTTTAGTTATAAGGAAGAGAACTCTTGTTCAAATTCACTCAAATGCAGAAGCAAGGGAATTTTATTAGGAGATAACAGCAATATCATGGACAGCTAGAAAAATGAAACCATTCTCCTCACTTCACAGTTTAAATTCTTGAAAAAGAGACTCTGACAATTGGGCTAATCCATTAACAAGCCTCAGGGAGGCCTTAGGTAGAAGCTACTTGGCCACTGAACCAGTGCCTTTACCAAGTTGCAGCCCAGGGCTCTAGGGAAAGAGGGTGTTGTCTAAGAAGGAACCCTACCACCCATAGGGTGATCCTGACAGCTTACGGAATTTAACACAAGTAGAGCAAATCATTTATCATTGGAAATCGTTTGTCATCTGATTTTTTTCTTCCTCTTGTATGTAGGAGCAACAAATATATGAAGGAGCTCATGGGGTTGCTGAAATTGAAGCTCTCACGCCTCACTCTGGTTACTGCATAGTGGCTGAAATATATCTGCCCCTGTTAGACAGAAGAAGTCAGAGAAGTGAAGAGAGGTGTGTGGGAACCTCTTGATGGTTACAGAGTGCTCCACAGTATGGAAATCAAAAGCTCTCTGAGGATGGGATGGCTCATGCTTGAAGAATCTTATTGAAAATCTTTTTCATGTTTTCTTAAAGCAGTGTTCACTGTTACATTTTAGGCACTTATTTTGTTTATCCATTCTTTCTTTTTTTATATTTCATTTGTGAACAAATTTCGACTGACACCCCTCAAAAATTAGAATTTAAAGAAGGTAGAGAATAAAGGGCTATATGAAATATAGAAACTTATTTCTGATTGTAACAACCTGAACAATGATCTTCGTTCTCCTAAAACAGCAAAACAAAAACTAAGAACTAAAGAAGATAGGCATTTAATAAAAGTATTGAATTAATTTTTTAAAATAGAATTATAGGCTGACAGACAGTTCTCAAGAATCATTTTTCACTCTGCTGAGTCAATTAATTTGACATAGATATGCCAATTTAACATTTTTATACAAGATGTTTTTCTGTACATTTCTATTTGATATAACCATACCTTTCCTATATTTATTATCTATTATGAAATATTTTTACTTAATGACCAAAATTTTGTTTTAAGTCTTGTTCTGTGTAAATAAGAACAGTTTCTGAAAAAAATACTCATGATCTCTAGATTAATATTTAGATTATTAACAATAACATCTAAACATCAAGAAAGGCCCACTCAATATAATTTCTCCCATTTAACATAGTTACATTAAGATTTTCTTTTTCATTTTGTTTTGGTTTTAACATTGTCTTCAAAGACTATACTTTTATTCTCAAAATTATGCATATTTCTCAGCCATAAAGAGAAAAAGAAAACTTAACTCCCCATTTGGACCACAATAATAGCTTGACCCTCCTGGCAAAGGGTGTCTTGCTGAAAGCTCCTTCATCCTTGCTGGTGAAGGATCTTATGAACAACAGTTTGGGGCTCGCTGGGGTCCAGGGAGAGAACTTGATTCTGAAGGCACACAGGTAGTGGTCAGTTTGACTGGGATACTTTTGGAGATTATAGGGATAATCAGAGTCCTCCAACCACACCCCCTGCACATACCTCTAAAGACCAATGGCCTAAAGTTCAGTATAGTCATCTTCATTTGGGGCTAAGTCCTTACATGTGTTTAAGGTTGTCTGCCTTGTGAGGTGTGGATCAGAGAACATTTGAATAATTCCTCATAAAAAAATTGTGCCAAATGTGATTTGAAAAAAATATAACTGGCACTTCTGATTGTATACATTTAGTCCAATAAGTGGATTTAAAATTATTCAGAAACGCGTGGAGTGGGATAGAAGAGCAAGAGTTACAGAATTGATTTCATTGCTTTCCCGTATGGTCAGGAAATGTTGACTTGAGCATAGACCTACCACAGACTGAAAAAATAAATTTTATCTGTTTTTGAATTATGAATTTTATTTTTATATTTTGCTTATTACTTGGCTTTTATTTTTTGCCTTTTATTTCTTTGAGGGAGGGTGAAGAGATAAGAGCAATGAGGTGGGTGGGGAATAGGGATTGTCTGTGATCAATAGCTTTTAAGTGTATGAAATTCAGTAATCCTGAAGGCTGACTTTAAAAAAAAAGCAATTATGGCTGCTTCATGAAAGTTACTAAGTAGAATCAAGTTTTGTCTTAATATTAATTACTTTGCTTTGCATTTCTTTTCATACCTAAGAAGTTAAGCATGGTTAGGCAAGCATAAAATACTCTGAAAAATAATAACTGTCACATTCTTCATCATGATAGTAATGTATTGTCCTATTATTTCAATAAATCTTTTTAAAATTTTTTGCTTGCATGTTTTTTCTATTTTTTTAAATTTTATTTTAATTAATTATACATGACAGTAGAATACATTTATGCACTTTGATATATCACACATAAATGGGGTATAATTTCTCACTTTTCCAATTGTACGTGTTGTAGAATCACATCAGTCATGCAGTCATATATGTACATAAGGTAATAATGTCCGTTTTATTCTGCTATCCCTCCTATTCCCATATCCCCTCTCCTCCTTCACTCTCCTAATCTAAAGTAACTCTGTTCTTCCCTAGTGCCCCCTCCCCTTACTGTGAATTAGTATCTGCATATCAGAGAAAACATTTGGCCTTTGGTTTTTTGGGACTGGCTTATTTCACTTAGCATGATATTCTCCAACTCCATCCAAATGCCATAATTTCATTCTTCTTTAAAGCCCAAGTAATATTCCACCAAATATATATACCATATTTTCTTTATCCATTCATCTATTGGAGAGCATCTAGTTTGGTTCCATAGTTTAGCTATTGTGAATTGACTGCTATAAACATCCACATGGCCGCATCACTGTAATATGCAGATTTTAACTCCTTTGGGTATAAACCAAGGAGTGGGACACCTGGGGCAAATGGTGATTCCATTCCAAGTTTTCTGAGGAATCTCCATACTGCTGTCCATAGTGGTGGTACCAATTTGCATTCCCACCAGCAATATCTGAGTGTATCTTTTCCCCCACATCCTTGCCAACATTTATTGTTGCCTGTATTCTTGATGATTGCCAATCTGACTGAAGTGAGATGAAATCTTAGAGTAGTTTCAATTTGCATTTCTCTAATTGCTATAGATGTTGAACATTTTTTCATATATTTGTTGATCAATTATAGTTCTTCTGTGAAGTGTCTGTTCATTTCCTTTGAGTTCTTTATATATCCCGGAGATTAATGCTTTATCTGAGGTGTGGTAAAGATTTTCTCCCCATCTGTAACTCTCTCTTCACATTATTGATTTTTTTTTTTTTTTTTTTTTGCTTAAAAGACATTTTTTGGTTTGAATCCATTCCATTTACTGATTCTTGATTTTACTTCTTGCATTTTAGGGGTCTTGTTAAGGAAGATCCTAGGCCAACATGGTGAAGATTTGGGCCCGCTTTTTCTTCTGTTAGGCACAGAGTCTCTATTCTGTGCCTAAGTATTTGATCTGCTTTGAGTTGAGTTTTGTGCAGGGTGAGAGGTAGAGGTTTAATTTCATTCTGCTACAAATGGATTTCCATTTTTCTCAGCACCATTTATTGAATAGGCTATCTTTTCTCCAGTGAATGTTTTCAGCACCTTTGTCTAGTATGAGATAGCTGTATTTGTGTGGGTTTGTCTCTGTGTCTTCTATTCTGTACCATTGATCTACATGTCTATTTTGGTGCCGACACCAAGCTCTTTTTGTTACTATAGCCTTGTAGTATAGTTTAAGGTCTGGTATTGTGATGCCTCCTGCTTCACTTTTCTTGCTAAGGATTGCTTTGCCTATTCTGGGTCTCTTATTTTTCCAAATAAATTTCATGATTGCCTTTTCTATTTCTATGAAGGATGTCATTGGGATTTTAATAGGAATCACATCAAATCTATATAACACTTTGAGTACTATGGCCATTCTGACAATATTAATTCTGCCTATCCCAGAACAAGGGATACCTTTCCATTTTCTAAGGTCTTCTTCAATTTTTTTCTTTAGTGTTCTGTGGTTTTCATTGTAGAGGTCTTTCACCTCTTTTGTTAAATTGATTCCCAAGTATTTTTTTTTTGAGGCTATTGTGAATGGGATAGTTATCCTAATTTATTTTTCGGTGGATTCACCATTGATATATAGGAACATTTTTGATCTAGGGGTATTGATTTTATATCCTGCTACTTTGCTGAATTCATTGAGTAGTTCTATAAGTTTTGTGGTGGAATTTTTTGGATCTTCTAAATATAGAATCATGTCATCGGCAGATAATGATAGTTCTAGTTCTTCTTTTCCTATTTATATCCCTTTAATTTCTTTCATCTGTTTAATTGCTCTGGCTAGTGTTTCAATAGCAGTGTTGAATAGCAGTGGTGAAAGAGGGCATCCCTGTCTTGTTCCTGTTTTCAGAAGGAATGCTTCCAATTTTTCTCCATTTAAGATGATTTTGGCCTTGGGTTTAGTATAGATAGCTTTTACAATGTAGAGATATGCTTCTACTATCCCTAGTTTTTCTAGTGTTTTGAACATGAAGGGGTGCTGTATTTTGTCAAATGCTTTTGCTGCATCTATTGAGATGATCATATGATTCTTATTTTTATATCTATTGATATGATGAATTATGTTTATTGATTTCCATATGTTGAACCAACCCTGCATCCTTGGGATGAAACCCACTTGATCGTGGTGCACTATCTTTTTAGTGTGTTTTTGTATGTGATTTGCCAGAATTTTATTGAGAATTTTTGCATCTATGTTCATCAGAGATATTGGTCTGAAGTTTTCTTCCCTTAATGTGTCTTTGTCTGACTTTGGTATCAGGTTGATAGTAGCCTCATAGAATGAGTTTGAAAGGGTTCCTACCTTTTCTATTTCATTGAATGCTTTGAGGAGTATTGGTGTTAAATCATCTTTGAAGGTCTTGTAAAACTTGGCTGAGAATCCATCTGGTCCTGGGCTTTTCTTGATTGGTAAGCTATTGATGGCATTTTCTCTTTCATTACTTGAAATTGATCTGTTTAAATCATGTATGGCCTCCTCATTCAGTTTGGGTAGGTCATATGTCTCTAGAAATTTGTTGATGTCTTCAATATTTCCTATTTTATTGGAGTATAAATTTTCAAAATAGTTTCTAATTCTCTTCTGTATTTCAGAAGTGTCCATTGTGATGTTTTCTTTTTCATCACATATTTTATTAATTTTAGTTTTCTTTTTCTCTTCATTAGCATGGATATGAGTTTATCTATTTTGTTTATTTTTTCAAAGAGTCAACTTTTTGTTTTGTCACTTTTTCCAATTCTTTTGTTTCAATTTCATTAATTTCAGCTCTGATTTTAATTATTTCCTGTCTTCAGCTGCTTTTGGTGTTGATTTGTTCTTTTTGTAGGGCTTTGAGATGTAATGTTTGGTCATTTATTTGTCGACTTTTTATTCTTTTAATGAATGAGCTCAATGCATTAAACTTTCCTTTTAGTACTGCCTTCATAGTGTCCCAGAGATTTTGATTGTTGTATCAGTGTTCTCATTTATTCTAAGAATTTTTAAATTTTGTCCTTGATTTCATCTACTATCCATTCATCATTCAATACTACATTATTTAGTCTCCATTTATTAGAGTAGCTTCTATTTTTATTTTATTGTTGATTTTTTAAAAATTTTTTTAGTTGTAGCTGAACACAATATCTTTATTTATTTTATGTGGTGCTAAGGATCAAATCCAGTGCCTCACACATGCGAGGCTACCACTGAGCTACAGCCCCAGCCCCTTATTGTTGATTTCTAATTTCATTCCATTATAATTTAATAAAATGCATGGCATTATCTCCAGGTTTTTTGTATTTACTAAGATTTTCTTTATGGCATAAGATATAGTCTGTTTTAGAGAAGGAGCTGTGTGCTGCTGAGAAGAAAGTATATTCACTCATTAATGGATGAAATAGTCTATATATGTCTGTTAAGTCTAAATTATTGATTGTATTATTTAGTTTTATAATTTATTTAGTTTTTGTTTGAAAGATCTGTCCAGTAGTGAGAGAGGTGTGTTAAAGTCACCCAGTATTATTGTGTTGTCGTCTATTTGATTTTTGAAACTGAGAAGAGTATGTTTGATATATATAGATGCTCCATTGTTTGGGGCATAAATATTTACAATTGTTATGTTTTGCTGATATATAATTCCCTTAAGTAGTACGAAATGTCCTTCTTTGTCCTTTCTGATTAAATTTGGCTCGAAGTCCACTTTCTCTGCAATGAAGATGGAAACCCCTGCTTGTTTGTGTGGCCCATGTGAGTGATACATTTTTTCCCACCCTTTCATTTTCAGTCTATGGATGTCTTTGCCTAAGAGTTGAGTCTCTTGGAGACAGCATATTGTTGGTCTTGTTTTTTAATCCAATCTGCCAGTCTATGTCCTTTGATCGATGAGTTTAGGCCATTAATATTCAAGGTTATTATTGAGATATGATTTGTATTCCCTGTCATTTTGATTTATTTATGGTTTTTAATTTGATATAGTTTCTCCTTTGGTTGATTCTTTCTTTAGTGGAGTTCCTCTCTTTGCTCATTTTCACTTTTTTTTTCCACTTCATCCTCATGGAATATTTTGTTGAGAATATTCTGTAGTTCAGGGTTTCTAGTTGTAAATTCTCTTAATTTTTGTTTATCCTGGAAGGTTTTTATTTCATCTTCAAAGCTGAAACTTAATTTTGCTGCATATAAAATTTTTGGTTGGCCCCCATTTTCTTTCAGAGTTTGAAATATATTATTCCCAGATCTCCTAGCTTGGAGAGTCTGGGCTCAGAAATCAGTTGAGATTATATATAATTTGTTTTCATTTTTCTCATGGCCTTTGAGAACTTATCCTTATTCTGTATTTTAGTTCTTCTCATTATAATATGCCTTGGTGTGTTTCTGCTATAATTGTGTACATTTGGGGTCCTGTAAGCCTCTTGTATTTGATTTTCCATTTCATTCTTTAGGTTTGGGAAATTTTCTGATATTATATCATAGAAAAGGTTGTTCATTCCTTTGGTTTGTATCTCTGCTCCTTCATCTATCCCAATAACTCTTAAGTTTAGTCTTTTCATGTTATCCCATAATTCTTGGAAGTTCTGTTCATGGATTCTTACCATCTTCTCTGCATGGTCAACTTTATTTTCAAGATTATATATTTTGTCTTCATTGCCTGACATTCTGTCTTCTAAGTGGTCTAGTCTGTGGTTATGCTTTTCATTGAATTTATAATTTGGTTTATTGATTCCTTTGTTTCAAGAATTTCTGCTTTTTTTTAGAACCTCTAATTCTTTATTGAAGTGATCTTTCACTTCCTGTATTTTCTCTGAGTTCACTCTTTATACTATCCTCTACTTCACAGATCAGTTTAACTATGTGCAATCTAAATGCCTTCTTGGGCATTTCTTCTACTGTGTTGTCAGTAAATTCTGTTATTGGAGTATCTTGGTATGTTTGGGGCATCTGTTGCCTTGTCTTTTCATATTGTTCATGTGTTTTCCCATCTAGTGCTATGGATCTGAGGCAGTACAGATTCTACCCTGTAGACTCATATTGTCCCTGAAGGTTTCCAGTACTTTGCCTTTAAGAGTGAGACCAACATCAACAGCACCCAGTGTAAACAGTATATAGCCTTAAACCTACTAGCTCCCACTAAGGCGTCTACTTCTTTCTCACAATAAACTGGAATGATGAGTTCAGTAACTGTCGACAGTATAAACAGAAAATTTGCTAAAACAGTTTACAATTTCAAATGGTGGACGAAAGAATAGAAGTAGCATTGGCGATATTCACAAGGGATGCAGAGAGAAGCTGGAAGCAAAAATTCATTGGAAAAGTGAAAGAGGAACCAACAGACTGGCTGTTGGTTGGAGAAAAGGTAGAAAGAGAATCCAGGAAAACAGACAAGTGAGAGAAAGATTACAAAGAAAAAAATTAAAAATACAAGAATACAATAAAATTGCAAAACACCATTCATGTATCACCGTCCTGCACACACTGATGCATAAAAAACACCCTGCTCCAAATATGGTACAGAATGTTAGAGAATAAAATACAATAAAATAAAATAAATCTCAATGGAAAATCAAACTGTCTCCATGTCAGTGTTCAAAAGTTTCTCAGCCCTGTCTCTGACCTCTCACGGGTCACCAGGCCCACATCAACCCTCACAGACTCAGTCACTATCCCACAGATCTGGGTTTTAGATACCCCATGCTCTGCCTCTCTGCAGTCCCAAGATCTCAAGGCTCCTCCAACTCGCAGAGGGACCACCAGAGATACACTTACACAAAGGAGTGACCCGAGAAGCTGCAGCAAGATGGGGGCCACCAGCAGGAAAAACCCAGGCGCAGCCAAACCCGCAGGCAGCCCCACACTGTCCCTCCAGGTTCAGTTGGAGTCCCCAGACAGAGGCAGCTGCCAGTGGCAAAACTGCTGGCAGGCTGGTCCTCCAGACCCTGGTGGGAGTCCCAAGATGGATGTGGCCACGTGCAACTAAACATGGAGTCTCCTCAGCAGCAGACCTACTGGCAGTGGTGGCAGCAGAAGTGGCAGGGTTAGGTAGCAGCTGAAGTGGGACAGTGGCAGAGGGGGCTGCAGCCGCGGCTGCAGGGGCAGTGTCATCCAGACAACCTCGGAGTGGCAGCAAGGGAGTCGGCGACAGCAGCGTGGGGGGCAGCGGTGTTGGTGGCAGAAGGTAGCTGCAGCTGCGTGGGCAGCTGCACCCAGAAACAAGACCTCCAAGCGACCTCAGCCTCAGGGCAGCAGTAGCGGGGGCAGCGGCAGCGAAGTTGGTGATGGCGGTGTAGGCAACAGCGTCCTTAGGACAAAAGACTTCCCGGCATCAGCGGCAGCGTCCACCTTTGTTTGCTTGCGTTTTGAACCATTTGTCATGTGGGCTTTTAGGAGAATACAATGTTCAAGTCTGTCAGCTAAAATCCCACTTAGACATCTCCACTGAGCTCCAACCAGCAAGGGGCACACAGTGTTGAGCAGGATGTCAACTGCTCTCTGAGCGTGCCTAATGGTGGTATGGCATTCCACCCTGTTAGCTCTGGCCAGAAGCTCTGAGGCCATCTTTATCTCCTCCCTTTCTCTGACAGCCTATGTTCAAAGCATAAATACATCCTATTGGACCTGCCTCAAAATATGACACTTTTCACAACCACTTCATTCCATCGTTTTCCATCTGGTTGGGATTCCATCCACCTCCCTTGTCTCTCCGCTCTTCCTGCTTCACTCCAGTCTAATCTCTATAGGGTCAGCAGGGCGAGCCTTCAAACACCAATCAGATCATGTCACTCTTCTGCTCTAAGACCTTCAGTGACTTTTCATATCTAGGGGTTAATAGTAAAACCCCTCCTAATGGCCTCCCAGACCCTGGACGATCTGTTTCCTGTTCTCACTATCTCTCAGACTCCATTCATTCCCTCTCACTTTAGTAGCTGCTTTTCAGCACACTGACTTCATTGCTTGCCCTTAAATACAAATGCTCTGGCCTCTGGGCCTTTGCACCAGCTGTTTTCTGGAAAGTTGTGCCCTGATTTCCATAGATTCATTCTCTCAGCTCCATCAGTGGTCCAGGTCTTTGCTGGACCACTTTGCCTAATCACTGATGCTTCCCTCACCATTTGATTTAGAATCACAATCTAACCCTGCAACCGTCTATATCCCTCATTTTTCTCCATACCACTTTTAACCACCTAACACTATAGTTTATTCATTGATCTTGGTTTTTTTTATTCCTCTTCCCCCTCATCCACCAGAATGTAAGGTTTTTTCCTTACCATAGCTCTATCTTCACTATCTAGAACAAAGTTGGGACACAGTAGATATTCAATTAAGATTTATTTGGATAGATTAATGAAGCAAGCATGGAACCACTGATAGCATGGGAGGGTGGGTCATGAGGACAGGAGGGAGGCTTTTCTTGCAATGTTGTACAACCTGCTCACACATCTTCCTGTACAGGTAAGTTTGGGAGAATAAGTCATTCTCTGCAGAGACACCAAGACCAAGATATGCAGAGACTGTGTCTTGGGCAATTGTGGTACCATAGCAGAGAGCTGTTCTAGAATGATCATTCTTCCTCCAAGTGAATGACACTTCTTAGGTATTGTTTGTTCTTCCCATCCAGAGGCCAAGTCCAGAAGTCCTGTCCCACATTTTCTTCAAAAGGTGAGAGGATATAAAACTGCAGATATAAAAAGGACATATCCACATTGACAAAAAGGAATTTTAGAGAGCATCCTCAAGACAGGGTCAAGGTGAGGGAGTGAAACCATGAGAAACCAGGATGTCCTATAAACATAAAAGCCTATTTCATCTTGGTCTGGATCAAAGCTGTTGGAAGGAGGGGCATCAGAAGGGAGCTGGCTTCTGTTGTGCTGCACTTTCATGGTGTGTGACTGTCCATGGGATGATGAGACAGAAGGAAGGGTTCCCATGGACACACAAGACAAGATGCTTCTTTAAAGGCAAAGGATATGGAATTCTGGCAAGATGATAAATAATAGAGGAGAACACACATCTCCCAGACAGGAGTCAAGCTCCCAGGTCCCTTTGTTTCCCCACTAATAGGGCCATAGCTACTGCCATTTGCTTAGAATAAGTCCCCCCTGTCAGAGGCCCTCTTTGCATCCTCCTGGAGATTTGACACCCTCCTGGTTCCCCTCTCCTCTGTCTTTTGAGGAGTCTGGTTAAGGGTTTGCCTGCTCAGCACAAACAAGTCAATGGTGACAAGCAATCCTGTGACTTGTCTGTGACAAGGTTGGAGTCACTTTCTGAGGTACATCTCAGTTAAGTCCAGGCTCCAACCTGCCCAAGCACCACACCTGCAGGTACAATGTGTCTTCAACCTTCCTTCTTGCCTACAAGGTAATTGTGATTATTTCTATTTTAGAGGTGAGCCTCTGTCAGGTTAATTGATTTGTCAAGGACTGGAAAACCCCATAGCTTAAGTTCTGTTAATCACATCCTCTAGAACTTCCTCTAGGTCTTTCTACATATAGATTTCCATTTCATCTCTTAATTAAAATTTCTTTCTAAAATGTCAACTTTGCCCCACTGAACTTGGAGACTTTTTGAAAAATGTCAATACCCTGAAGGGCAAGGGTTGACCTTTAGGCAGGGGAGAGAGAGGTCTGATGGGGCAATGGGAGAACTGGCAAGTGGCCATAGCCTCTTTGGGACAAACAAGAACAGCACCTAAAAGTAGTAGTTGGAAGGTACATATTCATTAGAAAATTCTTATAAGTTCATACATTTCTTATCCAATGTTCAGTCTTTACAAGTTGCCTTTAAAGCTGGTGTCAGTCATTTCTATGATACCTTGATTTCAAGCAGAAAACAGAAATTTATTTTTAAAATAAAGCTCCAATTTTTTAACTAAGGGAAAAGTATCTGATGAGAAGAAATCTAATTTCAAATGGATTGTAGACAAGTCTTTTTAAACTATAGCCATTTTGAAATTCTTATACCAAATTCCTTGGTTCCCTTTATTTCACTTATTTTTACCCAGGAAAATAAGAGAACTAAGAAAAAAGAATTATTTTCACTAATTTTCTTGGTTTACTATATCCTGCTGGTTGAGATCATGTTTCCTGGGAAGGAAAGTAGGCCTTCCTGTCTAAACAATGGCCAAACTCACCTAGTAGCCAACTGCTGGATGTTGTCTAGGCTAAACCACCAAAATTGATCTCTGCAGGTTAGGTTTTTCCCACAGGGTCCCAAAGACATACATGTTTTTTCAGCTGAGATCCCAATCCCTTTCAAGCACTTCTTCAACAAAAGCTGACCTCTCTTTTCCCACAGCTTATGGGGTCTGGTCCCCTGGGCATTCCTCTCCTCTCAGGAGTCCTATACCCTCCTCCTTTCTGATGTCATTAAAATTCAGCGAGTAACTGGTTACACCTGTCTAACACTCACAAAGTATACAGTTCTGCCAGATATTTGTATTGGGAGCTTTTATCTGTAAAAGATAAATTCAGAACAAAATGCTTTGCCCAGAGTGAAACTCATTCCAGACAACACTATGCAAATGGAAATAGATATTTTAGGCAGAAAGGCCCTTTCCCCTCCCCCTGTAATCACACTACACCAAAGGCAGATGGTCCCAGAGATGAGTCTGTTTAGTCTTTTCAGAGGTCTAGAAAGGAAGGAGCAGGTATGGCATCTGCACCACCACCCCACTTTCACATTCATCTCTCATCCAACAACACCAAGACTCCCACAGGACACCTGTAGAGTCCTGCTCTCCCCCTTCCCTGTCCCTATTTGTCACCTTATCAAAGGATCTTACTCCCTCCCCCACACACATACCCAGGGCATCTCCTGGCAGGACTTTGACGGGTCAAGCAGAGCTCTTTCCAAATACTAATATTGGGAGTAGAGGAGAGAAGCCTGCTTCCTCCTCGTGCGGTAAGATCAGCTACACCTGGAGCTGCCAAGGGCAGCTTTCCCCACAGATGGAGAAAGCCCAGCAGGGAATGAAGTCCCCAGGAAGGAAAGCAGAGAGGAGGTGGGAAGAGACAGAGCCCTGATGATGTCCAGGCGAATCCAGCTGCACTGAAAACCACCAACCCAGTTCCTGAACTTTGACTCTTGGGGAAAAATTAATTTACTTTTTCTTATTTCTTTGTTTTGCCTTAAATTTCTATCACTTTCAGCCAGAAGATCCCTGACTAATAGACCAAAAGAAAAAGTGTTTGTGGCATGAATTATAGATTATATTAACCAAAGTAAACTTTTTCCATGTCTACTCTAACCTTTAAATATTGAGAGGACTATTGCTGGGAAAGTGCAGCTTTCTGCAAATGACACAATTAATGCAGTATGAGCACCAGAAAGCCTTACAGAAATGTGCATGGTTATTCTGGTCAGGGCTCTATCAGAGACGGTATCAGTCAAAGTCTTGAGTTTTCAGCAAATTCTTATCCTGGCTATTTCACTTGTTCAATTTTCACTTTTCTTGGCACTAAGTATGAGTAAGGTTTTATTTCTACTCATTTTTCGTAAAAGCAAATCAAGTCCCATGTGATATACTTCAAAGGTCATCTGGCCACACAAATAGTATAACCAAAGAGTCAATATTGCTACCACTAATCTCTCCATGGGGAAGAGGTGAGGCTATGCTTCTTGTGGCTCCACAAATATTCTGAGTCAAGATGATAGAAAAAAAGTTGCATGCAAAGCTATCTCTGAAAGAAGTTAGGAGAAATTTATCATTTCCAAACTTTATCTTCAGAGTCTCTAAGGGCAAGGAAGATTTTTAAAAGAGAAGAGGAGAAAAGTGAGACAAAAAGCAAGAAATATGCCTGTGAAGATTTAGTTAACCTGGGCTGGACAGGTGGGGGCAGGGGTGATGCCACCCTCAGCTTCCTTGGCACCTGTCAGGCTGGGGGTTGCAGTCCTGTCAGTCTTTTAGCCTCAGGAAGTTGCTATTGACTTTAGAGAGTCTCCAAACCTGTCTGTTTTAATATCTCTCTTTTGCTTTAGTAATAGAATCTTCAAGGTCAGAAAGTCATTTGTTTTTCCTGTTTCAAGTTCAGGCCAGAAATAGTACTGACAACGCTAGTAAATAAAGCTCAATTGCATGGACCACATCTGCAGTTCAGCAATGCCCTCCATACTTGGTTCAAATGACTTTCTCTCCCTCTCTCTCTCTCTCTCTCTCTCTCTCTCTCTCTCTCTCTCTCTCTCTCTCACACACACACACACACACACACACACACACACACACACACACACTTAGCACTTCCCAATGCAGGCTTCTAGCTCACCATTTTTACTGTTTTACAAATAAAGCTCTGTAATACAGTAGTGACTGCTTCTCAATGTAGAGTTATAAGGAAGATGGGTCCTTTGGATTACTCTTTAATCTAAATGCACACAAAGAACAGACTTTCCTCCCTAAAGTCCAGCCAATACCTAACTTCACCACTCTCCTTCCTATTTGTGCAAAGAACATTTTCCATGGTTTAAAATTAATCTGGTATCTTTGTCTGTTTCTTCTTAGAAAAACCCCAAGGCACAAATGGGTCCATCAGTGGTTTTGCAACAATGACAAGAACAGACCTGGGAAGGTAAGACATTGACAGGCAGCCAAGACTTCTACAAGCTGGGACCCATTGCTGCTAATGAGGGAAGTGTTCTGATAGTTCAATTTTATTATTAGAAGTAGTCAATCTCAGTGTTTTAAGGAAAAGGTAGTTGAGATCATTGCTCTCTTAAAGCCAAAGTGAATCTTCATTTGTCTGAAAAGAATTCATCAGATACTAAGACTTGAACCTAATCTCTCAACAACTACACCAATTCCCTTCTCTTCCTGCAACTGAATGAAGAGAAATAACAGATCTAATAGGAAATCGGCTCCAAGGGTTTTCTTTGCCAGCCCAGTGGCTAGTATAGCATGGGTCCACCAAGAGTATTGGTTGACTAACTGAACTACCTTTCTTGTGGAGACGTTTGTTATCCTTGCAGAAAGCCTCTCAGGAACTCCTTCTGATGTTTGAAGAATCCTCCCAGTTTATGACATGGGAGAAAATGCTCTCTCTGCCAACCCCCTGCAACCCCTTGCAACTAAGGGTCAAGTATCTGGGCTGAGTGGCACAGACATGGCAGTGGCTACATTTTCAGTGACTGACTCAGACATCTAATGTCAGAGCTCTAAGGGGTGAATATTACAATGACTGTGCCCAGTATCCAGTAGACCACTCTGTAACACAATGGAGACCTTGTTTATGGCTGTTCAGCTTTCAAATCTGGCTCTCTGTGCCTCCAAGTCCACCAAAGTCCTGTAAGTTCCTCCAAGTCCATTTGTTCTTTTTAAATTAAGTTGCAATTAACATGGATAAAAGTGCACAAATCTTCAGAATATAATATAATTATATTCTTATAATTATAATTATATTCTTATAATTCAGAATATAATATAATTTTTTACACATGCATTTCCCTGTGTAACAACTTCTCAGATCAAAATGCAGGAGCCCCCTCTTACCTATGGGGAGTAGACTCCAAGAACCCTAGTTGCCTCCTGAAACCACGGGTAGCACTGAACCCAAAACATAGGGTACTCTATTTTTTTCCTATACACATCTACCTAAGAAAAAGTTTAACTTATAAATTAGACTCAGTAAAAGATAATGATAACTAAAAGTGAAATTGAAGAATAATAGCAATATACTATAAAATATGTAAATGTGGTTTCCCTCTTTCTCTCTCTCAATATACAGTGTGGATAGGCTGGACAAAGTGATGATTCATGTCCCAGGAAGTACAGAATAGGGTAGCATGAGGTTTCATTATGTGGCTATTTAGAACTGCAATTTCAAAGCTTATGAATTGTTTATTTCTGGAATTTTCCATTTAGTATTTTCAAACTGTGGTTAAGCGTGAGTACTGAAAATTGGGAAAGTGAGATCACAGAAAAAGAGAGCCCACTCTACAGAGTATTGTCAGCACACAGACATGTCTTCATATAGCCCCCCATATTCAGCATTTAACATTTCCATTTAGTGTTCCTCCAGTCAGAGTCATTTGCATCTGGCTACTTTCACTCAATATTATGTCTATAAAATCCATATGTATTGTGACATACATAAACAGATCATTTTTAAATTAATGTATAGATTTTCATTGTATATGTGTAATGGAATTCACATAGTCCATTGATGGACATTTAGTTGCCTTCAGTTTTGGAATATTGCAAATAATTTCCAACACCCTTCTTATATTTGTTCTTTCCGTTAGACATAAGCACAGATTTCCGTTAGATATTTCCTTGACCTGCATGGCTGTTAATTCAGAAACCTGCAAAGGGCAATGAAAGATTAGAAAGGACAAACAAACACACAGAGAGAAAGCTGGGACCAGCTGGGACACCATCTTCTGATAGAGGAGCAATGACCTGAGGTAGCTCAAAAGGTTTATTATGTAGGTTTTAGCATCAAAAGGATTTTCTGTGAGAAAGTTTCCTCAAAACATTCAGGATTCAAAGTTGAAGAATTGCGCTACCAATTTTAATTATCAGTTTGCACTCACAGTTCTCTATCTCTGGCAGCTAGTGTCTGAACTCAGGGTCAAGATGGATAGTCCCATGCCTAGCACAGAACCTCCTTTAAGCAGGGTGTCACCATGACAACTGGGCAGTCTCGTCCTGAACCTTTGCATAGGAAGTTCCCAGAGCAAGTGCATCTCCTGCTGTAGGACGATCAGGGACTGTGATTCAAATCACCACTCCTGATAAGATAAATACCCAGAAGTAAATCATTAGGTTTGAGTATGTTTAGTTTTAGAGAATACCAGCAAACATTTTTTCTAAAGTGATTGTTTCAATTTATATTCCAATCAGCAATATAATTTTAGTTGTTCTACATTCTTATAAGTATTTGGCATTGTTAACATTTTTAATTTTAGTCATTCTAGTGATTATTCAGTCATATTTCTCCCTGTGTGTAATTTCAAAGGATTATGGGAGAGAAATATTTATAGTCATTGAAAGGAAGAATATTAATTTAGATACAAATGTTGTTAACATCTACAGGCCAATGAAACCATAACTTTAAGGATTATCTTTTCTACTGGAAAACTTCTTATATGTTTACAGGAAAAAATTACTTGGTTTGTTCTAGAGAATAATTTACATGTCATTCAGTTTTCTAAAAGTTAACATCTAACCAGATGCTATGAACTGCAAGTTTATGACTCCTCACCAAATTCACATATTGAAATCTTTACCCTTAATGTGATGGTATTAGGAGAAGGCAAGTGGTCAGGTCATAAGAGTTAAGCTCTCAGGAAGGAATTAGTGCCCTTATGAGAAGAGATACAGACAGATGACTTTTCTCTCGTCCACATGAGACTATAATGAGAAGATAGAGAGTTAGAAACCAGGACCAGAGCTCTCACCAGACAAGGACCTCTTAGTGCCTCAGTCTTGGATTTGCCAGCCTCTGGAACTGTGAGGAATAAATGTTTGTGGTTTAAGTCAACCAATCTAGGGTATTCTGTCATTAAAGCCCAAAGTGACTCATAAATCGTCCCTCAAAAATAGGATATGTCTGTTTTAACAACCAAAGGACACACAGTCATCCCTTTTCCTTTACAAATTAGATATTTTTTTATTAATGGCTTTATTGTTATCATCAATAATCTCTTATGGCTAGGCATGGTGACACATGCCTATAATACCAGTGACTTGAGAGGCTAACAGGAGAATCCTAAGTTGGAAGCCAGCCTGGTTCTGTCTCAAAATAAAATTTTCAAAAAGGATTGGGGATGTAACTCAGTGGTACAGTACTTGCTTTGCATGTGTGAGGCCCTGGGTTCAATCCCCATAGAGCAAAAATTAAAAAACCAAACCCTCTTGCTTTAGCCTGATACACATATAGATGCAGCAAGAAGCATTACTTAAGCCAACTTGTGGTATGCATTCAGCAAACTTGGAGCTGAGTCTACTTCAGCCGCCGCTAAGGCCAGGAGATTAACTTCTCTTCAAAGACTTTGTAGGAATTGTATTTGCAATGGTCTCCATTACTCCAAGATATTTTTAAATTTCTCTTTTATCCAACATTAGAAAACCAAACCCAAGAAACTCATCTCCATGAGATTTTACCTACAAGACCTAGAAATGATAATGAATTTCTCTTTGTTCAACTTCTCAAAATTCCTCTAAAAGTCTGGGCCTGTCAGGAAGTTATCTTCCTTAACAGCTATAAACCTGGAGCCCTGTAAACCATAGAATATCTCCAGGACCAGCTTCCTGGGGGCATTGGTTCCCCATAGGAAGCACAGTTTTTGTTCCTTAATGGGAATTTTGTCAGACTTATTTAAATAAATGTTATCGACACTGTCTAGAGGACTTTACTTCTCAGGCACAGAGAGGCATCATGTTCCCTCTTCCTGGAATGGCCTTTGCCTAGTTCCTCTTGGCTAACTCCTATTACTCTCGGGTTTCAACTAAATGCATTCCCTGGTCATCCGTCGGGAATAAGCCCCCCTCCCTTACTGTATACCACAAGACTTTTTCCCCCCGGCATTGTAATCATCATATTTTTTTTTTTTTTTATTAAAAAGATAGTGCACCAAGAGGGATTTATTCAGGAATGCAAGACTGGTTCAACATACAGATATCAATAAATATATGTAATCATCATATTTTTTAACCATTTTGTTTGTCTGCATTATTTCCCTTTCTCCTCAACCTCCACCAGATCGATGGTGCCTCTAGCATGGTCTCCACTGAATCTTGAAGATCTAAAACTGGCACATAATTGGTGCTCATGAACTATATGTTAAAGGATCGCAATCAAGTGAATCAGTGACAGATTTAAGCCACAGTCAGATTTTAGTTTGAGCAAGATCACTCTGGCTATGATATGAAAATTAGCAGGATGGAGGCCACACTGGGTAGAAGACCAAGCAGGAAGTGTGTGGCAAGCCTAGAGAGCAGCCGCACAGCTGAGGCTTCTAGGGTCTTGAACCAATATACCATCTCCTTTAGCAGGTAATTAGTTTCATTCTGGAAAACAGCTTTTGGTTTAGCGTCAGGTCCTAATGGAGGTTGAAAACCTGCCCACAGAATGCCATGTGATCATGTGGCCCGTGCAGCCAGCCACATGTGCCTGAGGTGAGAGTGCCCATGCAGCAGGGAGAGGGTTCTACCAGGCTCAACAGCCTGGCCTCCCTTTCCCTGAGGCTGACTTCGCTGCCACCTGTGAGAGCCCCATCAGCCTATGCCAGCAGCAACCTGCAAACATCGTGCATATGAGTGTGCATAGGAGGGGAAAGTGATTTGTCCCTGGAGTAGACACCTCTAGATTTGAGTTTGCTTTCCTACTTCATCTTGCTTCTGTGCAACCCAGGACCATGTGTTTATTCAACATCTCATTCACCATCACGTTGTACCTCACAACATCGCTTCTGACGAAAGAACTCTCTTTACAGGGAAAAAGTAAAGCAACTATACCCAGTTGTGTACTTGACATTTCTTTATGGATGTTTTAAAAACATCTCATGCTGCAATTATCTAAATTTATGCCTCTTTTCCAAAATGCAATTCCCACTCACTATTCTGTCATCTTCCCAGGTACTGGAACTAGAAAGATTGCGTTTGATCTCAGCCCCTCCCTCTCCCTCATCCTTTATATCTCATCCATTTCCAAATCCTATTAGTTTTCCCCACTAATTTTTTTTGAGACAGGGTCTTTCTATGTTACCCAGGATGGCTTCAAACTTGCAATCCTCCTGCTCCAGCCTCCTGAATATCTGGGATTACAGGTGTACACCACTGGGCCCAACTTCAAGGTGACTTTTAATTATGTTATTAAATAAACACTGACACACTTTTTTACTCTTGCTTCTTCCCCCTTGCTCCCAATGGCAGAGGGGAGAGGAGTCATCCTGAATATGCAAACAGCATCTTACAACCCAGGGGCAACAGAAATCAGAACAGAAGCCTCAATAAGCAAGAGGGTGTTTGGGTGGAAAGACAAGATGAACCTGGATTCCCAAGTGCTCAGGCACTGCTGTGACAGGCTGGGCCAGCAGCCTCCACATACAAATCCTTCTTGGGGCAAATTTCTGAATGTACATAAGTCACTTGGCTATCACTTACGAGTCACCGTAGATCCCCAGCAGACTTTCTCTCTGGTTAGTGAAGCAGCAGTCATGAGGGTGCAAGTTTTGTTTTTCAAGGAATGAAAACTTTCATTTTTGTTTCAAATAGAGAAAAGGAATATAATGTTATAATTGTTCTCCACTGATTGAGCTAAAATGCTTTCAGAAATAGCATGCTCAGAAGAAACACTATCTAATCTCTTAATCTAATCAACATCAAAAGAGGAGAAAGTAACACACTATCTTTATATCAAACATTTCAAGAATGCTTGGGAGTGTCACACCTGACTTAAGTCTTAGCCCCGCTCCCTCCTGCCAGCCTCACACATCACATATACACGCACACACATATCACATACAGACACACCACATGTACACATCACATACACAAACCATACATATATACCATATACCACACCATACACATGCACCATATCATCACACACTATAATACATAATACACAGTACCAAACACACCTGCATTCACCTTATGGACTACATTATGAACACCATTTACACATACATCACACACACACACACACACACACACACATACAAATCTCCCTCTGGATGACCCAGACATGAGAGCTCATTAATCTCTTTAAAAAAGGAACTATTCCCTTTTTATTGTATTCCATGTTGCCACTGTAGAAGAATATCTTTGTGATCAATAGAACCATTTACTATAATGGAAATGAGGTATTACATCATAATAAATTTGAAAGATTAACATGGAGACATAACCTTAAAAATATCTCTCCTTCTTGTTCAGGAAGCAGCCACAATCGCAGCTCTGGCTCTTCAGAGCTCTCCACAGCTCTCCACATGTCCTCTCCTTAGACTTTGGTCCCTGACCAAGCCTCCATCTCAAAGGTATGGTCATGCACCACATAACGTTTCCATGGACAAATGACCATACGTACAGTGGTTGTCCCAAACAATTTTATTGCCTCATGACATTGAAGCCATCTTGGTTTGTGTAAGAACATTCTGTGATGTTTGCCCAAGGATGAAACTGCCAATAATACAATTTTCAGAATATGTCCCATCAACCTGACACTGTACAGGACTGTTCAAAGAGTTCTTAGGGCAGAAAAAAAAAATCAGGCTGAATCTGGAGCATACTAATTTTGTCACAAAACACCAAGGACAGAGTTAAAAAGATCAAGTAAAATCAGTGTAGGAGGGTTATTAACCATCAAGTTATGCCAATTTGAAAATGAGATTATAAAAAAGCTTTAAAGAGAAAAATCAGTATAAAATACACAAAAAATTGGTTACAATAATGATAAAAATGAAATGGAAGAACAGGTTATTTTAATTTTTATTGAGTTTTAAATTCAGGTCAATGGTGACATTCATGATGATATCTTTTCTTCAGTTGAGCATATCCATATTTCAGAATGCTTGGATATATTCATTTCTATCTGCATAAACAGAAAAACGGGAACAAAAACATCCAATGAGCCATACAATCCAAGAAAAGTAGGAACTCTGTCAAGTACAGAAATGTCTAATGAGCTCAGCTGATTTCCTATAGCAGTTGAAAGGCCAGGGGCCCTGCACTTGCTAGCACCTGTGACTACTGGGAGAGAGCAATTAGAAAGGGAGCCAGGGAGAGGCAACAAAAGGATACTTTCACAAACGTCCCCAAAGAAGAAAATTGCCAGCTGGGCACAGTGGAGCATGCCTATAATGCCATCAACTCGGGAGGAGGCCCCTGGATTCAATCCCCAGTACAAAAAAAAGAAGAAGAAGAAGGAGAAGGAGAAGGAAGAGGAGAAGGAGTAGACTGAGATGGAAGAAGAAGAAAGCTACCCAGGCAAATTCAATCTCCTATTCTCTAGGAAAGAAAAACTATTACTATAACTATTAATGTTAATAAAATACTAATGATAAATATTTGTATTGTAAAATACATCAGGCATCTCTATCCATATCAAATGTATGGCTAATCTCACAAAACTTAAAGGATATCCTATTTGAAAAAGACATTGCTCCACAATAATCTGGTCCCAGTATATGAGAAATGGCCCCAAGGTGCTATGAGACCAAAGAAAAAGAGGCAGACAGATCCAGGATTGCACACTTACAAAAGTGTGGCCCTAGCAGGAAGACACGTGGACCCCTGCTATTTCGGTCAGTAGCAGGGGCATGTACAATGTTCAGGGCAACATGGCTTCCTCCAAGCTGGGAAATACCTGGTTAATCCAAGTTAATATCAAAGACTTGAGGCACATTCCTAACTCTGGTGGCACCAGAATCCAGTCATAAAGCTCCCCACATCACTCTAATGGTCTTATTTACTAGTAGTATTTGGGAAACGATGTGGGGAAAACCAGCCAGGGTTACTAGGGGGCAATCTTGATGGTTACAACCCAGGATGGCTGTGGTCAGGTTAACACGAATCCACATTTCAAAAGTCAAGATTCTTCCTCAAACAAGTGAGGTGAGATTCCTACAGTGAAACAAATGAAAACGGTTTTATTAAACATGTTCAGCTTCTGATAAACACTGGGGTTTGAATTGCTTCAGACAGTGCAGCCCAAGAACCTGCAGCATCGGCTTGTGGATGATGCCTTCCTTCACTTTCCTTTAGGTCTAGCAGAGTTACTAAAATCCTAAGTAGTGAAACAGTGGCTGCTGGATTGCCAAGCTGGATTGCCAAAAAAATGTAGAAAATGAGATCCTAGGAATGTGAAGAAAAGAATGAAAATTAATGTTTAATCTATGCTATTTATAATCATTCTGATATAAGAGCTCTAATAAATTTTGTAAACTTTATTTTATATTTTGTGTGTCTTATGGGATTTAGAGCATTTATGTCTTGATTTAGTAAAATTTTAAAATACCTTTGATTAAATTTTTAATAAATGTTAAATACCTGAAGAAATCTGATTGGTTAAACTCAACATTTTTTATTACTTGCGTAAGTATGTAATCCTTTAGGGAAATGTTTTCTCTTAAGAATGTCTGTTAATCAAACATTAAACCATTTACAACCATTAAAAAACATATTTTCTTCATGCACTGAAGCTCCTGGAACATTAGAAGAATCTGTAAACTTTCTTCTGCTCTGAGTTCCATGGTCATAGTAGCACTGGATCCATTCTCAGTTATGGTGACCTAATTACCAGAGATTCTTTGATTCAATAAAAACGTATTTTGGGCATCACATCTGATGTGCTAACACAGTACAACTCATATCCTGAAAACTATACTTTCTTGACCAATCAAGAACACCGGGAAACACTTTACATCTTTTGGCCTGTGTCTGAAAACAAGATATGATAGCATGGTGAGTTCTGCCACTGAGTTCGCCAAGTAGGTAGCTTTAGACTTCCAGGAGGAAATGAGAGTTAGAAATGCTTAGTAAGAGAAAAGGCAAATCAATTGGCCAATTCCTTCCTTGCTTGCAGAATTAAATTAATACATGTTTGCATCACCAAGCATCACTTTCTTGAGCATCCATTTGCTTGTTTCTGTCCATGTTTCAATACACATTTCTGTAGATTTTCACAAATTAGTGTGGCATGTGCAGTAATTATACACAGTAACTAAGTAATTTTTTGTAATATTGAACAATTTATTTTTTTTCTTAAAATTGTATACAAGTCTATATGTAACCTCATGATAGATAACAGCAATGGCTTACTTAGACAACTAAAAGAAGATGAAATGCTAGATGTGTAAATTGTGTTATTTTTATAAAGATATGAAATAAAATTTAATTAAAATTTCAAACATTAGTTTCAGCCTAATTTAAGTAATCTTAATTTTATATTTTCATTAATTAAAATATAATTTTATTAATTATACAATAGTCATTAATTACAATGTTATTTTACCTTTTATTTTAGCAAGATATTGTGAAAATGATAACACCCAGAATTTTGGTCAAATATCTAGATGAATTCCTGTGCCATATATGATATAATTAGAATTTATTATCAGAAGACAAGGCCAAACTGGGTCATTAGTAATAACATTCTTTGGAGCAATTTAGAGATTATGTCAAATATTTTCATCTGCCTAAAGATGAAATGACTTGTTGAAACATACCTTACAAACCACTGTTATACAAAAGAATGAGCATACTGAGGAAGTGCTCTTCACTCAATTGGTTTTTAACTTAGACAAGATGGCAGGTGCTCTAAAAGAGTATAGTGGACAATGAGGTTCTCTGAAATCATGTTTTTTGGTGGAAAATAAAATTAATTTTGAATTTTTATTCTCTAAAGTTATTTGGTATGAACCATTGTGCACTATTAATAAAATCAACAAAAGCTTCTAAAAATAAAATAAAGACAATACCACCAGTCTAAGGCTGGTAACTTTGCCTTTTCAAAGCAATTCATAGCCTTCAGTGTAAAGCCAGATGACCAAAAGGAGCCGAATTAAAACCGCTGGGCAAGGCTTTATTGGAAATACACGCTCTCGAGCTGAACTCTCCCATTCATCAGAGTGTGTCCGGGAGAATGGAGTGCATGTTCCATGGTAAAGAAAATTTAAAGACCTCGGTCAGGAAGGGGAGGGCTTAAGGCAGGAATGAAGGGGCTCTGAGATAGGAAGAGGCGGTATCTAGAGTCCTGGTCCCCTGGGATTGGTCAGGGGATCCTGCTGAGGTCAGAGTCCTTCCGGGATGAGTCAGGAAAAGTCCACTGATTGGTAGGAGGCGCCATTACTGCTTATATATCAGTGTCTGGTGGGCTGTTCCTTTGTGCATGCGGGCTGCTTGATGCTTCATTCCCCACAGCTGCTCCAAACCAACGCTCTACACCCACCACAGCTGCACAGAATCCACCACGCTGCATGTCCTGCATCTGCTGCTGCCGCGTGGAGCTCACCACGGTGTATGCTCTGCATCCATGTTGCGTGAGATCTCCAGCTGAACTAACATTCAGCAAAACAAAATTTATGCAAATCAAAATCAGTAAAAGAACTATTTAAGAACTAAAGTGATTGTAGGAGGTTATTTAATTGGTCATTACCATCAGTGGAACATAAAATAAGTGAAAATCTTGATTAAAACAATAAAATTAGTAATTACAAGAAAAAGTAATACAGGCATGATCAATAAAGTTATGACACAAATAGATAATGCTAATAAGTAGATAATAATGAAAATAAGTATATATATATATATATCTTTATTTTATTATTCATTAAAACATTACTGGTCCATTAACAGAAAACCTATATATATGCAATAATAATTAAATTCAGTCCTCTTTGGTATTTGACCCACTTCCAGTTACATAAAAAGTATAGTCTTACAAAGCTTTTTCTTTTGTGGTTATAAAGGCACAATTGTCAAGGATGCAGAACAAAATGTGTTTGGTTTAACAACTTATGTGTCTGCTCTTCAGACAAAAGGTAGCACCAAGATCCCTGTCATCCAGCCCTTATTCCCTCAGCACATATCCAACAGCAGGTGGAATGAGACTTTTTCCATCATCCAGCAGTATACATGGGGCAAATACCTCCATATTTTAAAGAATGTACCTAAGTTCTGCCAGATGTCTCTCCAGATCTGCCAAGTAAAGGACAAACTTGTCCTTTGACTTTTACACCCACTCCCTCAGCCAGCTTACAAAGGTAGAAGATAAGACTTTATTGAAAAGAGAGGAATTCATCAGAGGAGAGTCATACAAGATACCTGAGGGGAACTCCAAGAATGAATCCTGGTGTTGCACTTCTCTGGGGTTTGCTGAGCTGCTGGAACTCATCAGCCACCCCACTGCTCGGATGGTTAGTGAAAGAGTTCTTGAGAGAGCCTAGAGTTCTAGACTCATGGGATAAAATAGTGTGTTCCCTGGATTCATGGACATACATACTCATACATACATGTAGGTACTCACCCTCCTCCTGAAGAATTCTGAAGGCAGGAGCTGGCTAACCCAGCTCAGGATGGCTGCACAAGAAAGAAACACACATCTGCATTTCCATCATTCAGCAGAGAAGGCCGATGGTTTTCTCAGGAGTTATGTGGAATAACTAGGTTCCAGCTGTCTTGAAGGGATCCAACATAACAGGGCTGCTGGAGCTAGAGTACTCCAGAAGTAGTGGCTAAAATGTAGTCTCCTGAGGGCTGAAGCTTGAGAAGCGGTAGGCTGAATCCAAGATCATGCTCAGTAATCCTTACCTCTGAATGTAGTTCCATCTGGTAAGAGAGCTCATCATTATAGCAGAAGTAAGCGAATACTGCTTTTGAGACTGGGTTATAAATGATACTATATAATATATATACATATATATTTATATCTGTATTTGTGTATATCTATCTCTATCTTAATCTCTGAGATCAATTCTCTAAGCAAAATCAGCCACCATGTCAGAAGAAACCCTATAGAGAAACCCACAGGTGAAAAACTGAGGCATCCTGCAAAAAGTTACTTGAATGAGCTTGGGTTTCTATTTGCATCCTCCAGCCTAAATTGAAGCTTGAGATGACTGTATCGCCAGCTGACAGCTGGACTGCAACTTCATAAACCAAGACCGCCCAGCTAGTCCATTCCAAATTCTTAGCTCTCAACAACATGAGAGAATTAAATGTTTGTGTGTTAAATTGCTAGATTTTGGGATGATTTTCTATGCAGCACTAGATAACTAGAACAGCTGGAAAAAGCATTGCTTTCCTCAAGGGATGGTGCAGGGTAGGTGGTCTCACAAGAGCACTAACTGTACCTTACAAATTGTTTTTTGGTACTGCCATGATAGCAGACAAGAAGATAATAAACAGCGCCATCTTAGCAAAAAGAACCTTTTCCCTTCAGTCTACCCTAAGCCTTGGCCTTGGAAAACCCAGAAAACCGGAAACATATTTCCTATATCCAGAAATTTGGATGTAGGAAAGTCTAGAGAACAAACAGAATCCAGGCCCTTTGTTGTGATAGGTACTTGAACCACAGTTCCGTTCATTGTTGGGAGCAACGGGGTAGCAGCTGAGGAAGGGTAGGAGAAACTTTGAATTGGATGAGATTATTGTTGTAGTCTACCCTAGACTGGAGGTTGCAAACTTTTAAAATTGTGATAGAATACACATAACATAAAACTTACCATCTAAATGATTTTTAAGCATATGAGTCACACTCACATTTTGCTACGTCCTTCACCATCCATCTCCTGAACTCTTCACCTTGAAGAACTGAAACTCCAGACCTATTGAAGTGACTCCACATTTCTCCCTCCCATCAGCCCCTGGCAACTACTCAGTTTCTGAGTCTGACTAGATAATTTATAGAAGTAGAGTCATTCAGTATTTGTCTTTCTATGGCTGCCTTATGTCACTTAGTATAATCTCCTCAGGATTTATCCATGTTATAGAATGTGTCATAATTTCCTTTTGAAGCTTGAAAAATATTCTATAATATGCACATACATACACCACATATTTTTATCTGTTGATGGACACTTGGGTTGCTTTCATTTTTGGCTATTGCAAATAATGCAGCTATGAACATGGGTATACAAATATCTCTTCAAGTCCCTGCTTTTTATATAACCATAAATTCTGGTTATATACCCAGCAATGGAATTCCTGGATCATATGGTAATTCTAAGTTTAACTTTTTGAGGAACTGCCAAACTATTTTCCATAGAAATTGTACCATGTTACACTCTGCGCATGAGCTAAGGTCCCTTCTGAAATGGGGAATGGAACATATAATCCCCACACACTGAATTTATACAATATTCAGACAGAGGAGGCCATGCCAAACCACCAAATTCCACAGTTGATGTGTTCAGGGCCCAGAAATTTTATGGAGCACATACAATCTTTTTCTAAATAATAATAATTGTAATTCCAGTTTTAGAAAATATATTAATTCATAATCCAAAGTACTATTTCTAACATATGCACCTCATAGGTGAAATTTAGTCCCTTAAAACCTTAGGCATTAAAAGTGTCATTTAAAAGGAAATATCAATTCCAAACCACAAGCTTGAGAACCATATAAAATGGTTGTGCATTGTCTTTAATGTGTTTCCATTCTATTTTTATAATTTTTAAAGCAATTTAAAATGCTAATCCATACATCATAAGAATATAGGCCATCAATGCAGCATGGGAAAATGTCTCTACTCATTTGGCAGATGCCATATATTTCCATTTATGTAAAAATACTTGTATTTATATTAGCATTTGCTTGACATTCAGCATTGTATTGAAACAGATTTCCTGATAGAAAACAACACAGAAGATAAATGCTGTGTTAAGTGACTTGTGCAATAATTGCATGGCATCACCCCAAGTGTTTTCTGGCTTTTAGGAGCAGAACCCTAATGCACTTTGATGAGATGAAACAAGGGTAGAGACAAAAATAAAAATAACCTTTAAAGACAATGAAGTCATGAAATCACATGGAGTACTAAGGGAAAATAGGATTGTTCAGATTCATCCTTTCACTTTGAATTGACATCAAAGTAAAAGCTTCAGTTAGTGAGTGGTTATTTCCTGGTTCATGAAAGATTTTAGGGTAGCTTTAGTCTTTGACACTTCCCAGAAGCAAAGGACTGGGCTGTCTGAATCATGAATTTGATCCAAAGTGACATTTCTGATATATATGTACGCACATGCGTTTGTGTGAGTTATGCCCACACAGACACACAGCAAAACTGTATAAATACATGTCTGTGTACACACATGCACCTTTGCACATCACAATTATTTTCTAAAGAGAACTGTTTTTCTTTATTGATGTAGAAGAAATGTCAATTTCTTGCTTTTTGCCTAAAATTTTTACTGTTTTAAAATAAAGTTTTACTACATCTAAGGAATTTTGCAGAGCCTCAGTAACCAGACACACTTGCCTGGAAAGTCCCTATGCATTTCTCTTAAGGCTTTGGTTTTGGGGTGGTTGGATGGGTTGGGAAAGGGGAGAGAAATGCAGAAGAACCATAAAGGAGCCTAGTGAGAAACTGCCTTTCCGTGTTCTACCACAAACTAAAGTGTGTTTCTTAGACTTTGATGAACTTAAAAAAAAAATCTGAGGAGATTTTTTCAAAATATAGGTGTGCAGTCCCCCAATATTAGGGATTATTTCCATGAGTCTGGTTAGGGATCAGCAAATTTCTTTTCTATAAAAGGTTAAAGAGTAAATATTTTAGGGTGTAGGCCATATAATGTTTGTCAAAGCTACTCAGTTGGGCCATGTTAGCGCAAAAGCAACCACGGACAATATGTAAAAACACGAAGATGCCTGTGTTCCCACAAGACTTCACGTACGGGGAGATTTGGCCCTCAGGTCATGGTGTGCCCACCTTTGGTGTAGAGGGAGGCCCAAGAACACTGTATTTGGAGAAACATTACTTATCTATAAAGTGCTAAGAAAATACCAATAGCCCGACAAAAAAATGGCAAAGATTTAAAATAGGCATTCCAAAAAAAAAAGCACTAAAATTATCTTTTTTTTAAAATATTTGTTTTAGTTGTAGGTGGTCACAAATATCTTTATTTTTTTTATGTGATGCTGAGGATCGAACCCAGTGCCTCACGCATGCAAGGCAAGCGCTCTACCGCTGAGCCACAATCCCAGCCCCACTAAAATTATCTTATAAAGAGGAAAATGCTAAACGTAATTAGTGAAACACAAACTAGACACCACCTAGTACCTACTAAATCGGCAAAAACTAAAATGTTTGATAAGAAGCATTTCTGTAAATCTGTGGGAAAGTAGGCACAGTGAATACCTCCAGGATGAGAATAAATTACTACATCTTCAGAGGGCCACTTGGGTACAGCTATCAAAGTGACAGGCATAAATGTTCACATAAGGCTGGTGGGTAGAAAACTAGGTTTTATTACCATAAGTTCATTTGGACTCCTGCCCTAAAGGTCATCTCAGAGAATTCTGGTATGTAGAAGGATTTTTATGAGGAGGAAAAGCTGAGAAGCAAGGTGGTGGATGGGAAGGCTGCGTGTGGAGTTAGGCACCTTCAGGGGCTGCTTTTCTTTCTCTTTGTTGAATATTCCTGCAATTACAACAACCTTACTTCTGGGACTGTTCTACAGTCCTTTAGATAAACACTTTATTTTCATGTAAGTCATACATTATTCTTCCTTTAAGTAGAGAACAGGATTAGCGAGTCTTCAGCCTACATTTTGATATTATTTGAAGATCACCAGGTATTTTGGATTCTGAAAAAGCTAAAGAAAGATTATTGATTACAAGGTCTGGGGACCAATGCTTTTCCTCTTTTCCTGGAATGGTTGACTCTAATCGTTTATAGCTCAGTCATTTCAAGGAGCTTTCTTTTAAGAAGTTACAGTGCTGGGCAAAGGGGGCGGGGGACAAAGAATGACCTCACAGGGGGCATTTTTTGAAAAGTAAAGTGAATTTCTAAAAGGGTGGCATAAAACAAATAATGCAGTCATGACCACTGTACAACATGAGACTGTTGGTGATTGCCCCAAGACATTCTGACCCTTCTTTGAGGGTGGGGCTGCCCTGAGTGAGATGACATTTTTCAAATTTCTTTGCAGTTAGGTAATAGCCATGCGCCTAAGTTCTCACCAATCAGAAATGAGTGAAATTGGTGTGTATGCATGCCATTTCATCTTCTTAACGTTGTTTAATTTTAAATCATCCTTCTTTCTTCTATTTCTCCAGCAGTCGTGAAGCTACCTGTGGAAGATGATGACTTGTCTTCATTCATATGAGTCCCTAAACAACGTCATGGAGCAGAACCCACTTACCAGTTCTGTGCTAGGAGAAAATATCTATCATATTTAAATGAGGGCACTTTGGATTCTGTTTACAGTGGCTTAGTGCCTACCATAAATCATACAGAAGTGGAACACAGCACTGCCATAACAAAACCCTAAAACATGGCATTGGTACAATAGGAAAGCAAGCAATGAGAAACTAGGTATGTCAGACTAACAGGTTCATGACTCTCCTGTTGTCACAAAGAATTTGGTAAAACTATCATGTATAATAACTGGAAAAGCAGATCCTTTCTGTTCCTTCAAAGGAAGCTACTGCAAAGAATCAGAATGTTAAAGTGTGTTGGCTGCTCTGTTGTTTGAAAAAAGTTTTTTAAATGCATTGAATTAAGGCAAGAAATGGCAAGTCTGTAAGCAGAGGTGGGAAAAAAAATAGAGATCCCCTAAGGATGAGACTAGTAAGGTTTGAAAAGTCAACTGATAACACACCCCAACCAGCATGAAATAAAACTCTCACTCAAAGGCCTGTTAAAATCCTCAGCCAAAGAGGGGAAGCCTCAGGCAAAGAACAAATTCAGGGTGTTGCCTTCCTCCTTGAGCCAATTTTTTTTCAGGTTCCCTCAAAACCATTGGAAGAGGAAAGAGAAGGGTGTCAAATCTATATGCCACAAAAAAATGACATCTATGTTCAGAAGATCTACATTCAGAAAAGAATTTTGAGAGTGTTCATGGCTCATATAATTGACAGGAAACAGACAGACCCAAAGCCAAACAGACCCCCAAACCAGTTTGAGTTCTTTAGTCAGAAGCAGTGTTACGTGGTAAAATGCGGCGTATGAGTCCACAGTGCTGGGTCACACAGAAGCATAATGGGCTATGAAGGCCAAACCAAACCGAGATGTGTCTAACACAGGTGCTGCTGCCTTTGGTAGCTGGGTGCCTCAGACTGGCAGCAGCCAGATCAGGCTCAGGGTGAGGGAGCCCACGCTGTTGAACTAGATAGAACCTCTGTCTGCACAGGCACTTGCCTGTGTGCACATTGAGAAAACTCTGGTTGTCTGGAAAAGAGGCTGAGTAGGTTCCGTGTTCACAGAGCAGATCGCTTGTCCCTCAATTCTCAACATCCCATAGCCTGTTTGTGCTATAAGAATTGTCAACCAAGATATAATGTAATATAATACGATATAAACATAAGCAAAGAAGTGTTTATGTGAGAACAGAAATTGCAATTCTGGCACACAATGAAGGGTGTGTTCTGACAAGGGAGAGGGAAGGGAGATTTTTAAAGGAATCAAGCAGAGATAGTCTGATCTTGAGTCACTTGTTTTGAAACTTTTAGATTGGTTGACAGGGGCTGCAGGTAGAAGGTTGCAGAAAAGGGTTGTCTTGTGGCAACGAGCAGACTGTCTCCTGATGGGCCAATTCTGGAGAATCAGGGAGTTGTTTAGTCATGCACACCCAACTAATTCAGCTTTCCAAATGACAGTCAAAGACATAAGATGGAATCTGTTTGGCTTTCAAGCTCCACATAACATGGTTGGATCTAGTCTTGAGATGCCTTTCTTGCTCATCGCTTGACTGTCCAAAGAACACCCACCCCCATCATGGTGGGGTGCTTGGGCCACATGATCACACAGCATTCGAGGATGGTATATTGGTTCAAAACCCTAGAAACCTCAGCTGTGTGGCTGCTCTCTAGGCTTGCCACACACTTCCTGCTTGGTCTTCTACCCAGTGTGGCCTCCATCCTGCTAATTTTCATATCATAGCCAGAGTGATCTTGCTCAAACTAACAACTAACCATGGCTAAAATCTGTCACTGGTTCACTCGATTGCAATTCTTTAACACATAGTTCATAAGCACCAAATGTACTAGTTCTAGATCTTGAGGATTTAGTAGAGACCAAGAGGCCCTTGAGAGGATCTTTGTTTTATTCTTTATTAAAATGTAAATAATGTAAAAACCACAGAGCTTGGTCATCCTTAGCCATTAACATTTTTAAGTAAATTAATTTATGGGATGGGTTCCAAAAAACACAACCCAGGACTGGTTCAGTAATGTCCATATGAATTTTACGGCATTCCTGCCAGTGACTTTTGTGCACAGAAACACACACACACACACACATACACACACACATTTTGGAGAATGCTATGGTTTTTTAAAATGAAAATTACAAATTCAAATCTCTTGTTATTCCTTGAGTTTTTAAGTTCATTTCAAGCCTTATTGTGCATTAATTTATGTTTATAAATCCTGTTTATAAATCTGACAACTTTTAATAATCACTTTAAAGAAGGATTTTACAATTTAATTGGATTATTTTAAATATTTATGAATTTATTTTATACCATCTTTTAATACTTCAGTTGAACAAAACAGTTGTCAAGACTATAAAAGATCTCATCCTTTTACCCTACTTGGAAGCTAGCTCTTTGGTTTGTCAACGTTTCTTCGATGCTGGCGGAGGACAGGAGACTCTTGAAACAGGCACACGGGTCTTTAAAACAGCAATTGCAGTAGCCAGAGTATCACCATTTTGCATTAGTTCATAGTTCAATAGGTCTGAGTTAGGCCCCATATATGATATGATAACTAACTTTAATGTGGTGTCCTACACTAAAAGAAAAGAAACTAAAAAAAAAAAAAGGACATTAAGTTAAAACTATGGAAATGTAAATTAAGAGAAAAACACTTTACTTAATTTATCAGTTTTATTCATTTACTATGACAAGCGTACCCTATACATGTAAGATGCTAATAAGAAGAAAAGCTGCATGTGAGACATATGGGAACTCTGTACTATCCTCACGACTACTTTTGCTAATTTAAAACTATTTGAAAATGGTTTATTTTTTAAAAGTTCAGTAGATGAAACTATTAAACATATTGCACTTGAGGGTTGGAAACACTGTGGAAATTGTAGCCAAATGACCAGTATTTGGGAATGCTGACAATAGCAGGAACAGCTGAACCGTAGCTGAACCCTGGCTCTTTCCCACCCAGTGTGACAGGAAGATGTGTGATTCAACCTCGGCAGTATCTGCCCACAGGTTCCAATTTCAGATGATCGTCTGTGGTACTAATTACAAGTCTAACTAACATCAACTCTCCTGAGAATGAGCACAGCCTAACCACCGAAAGCAGAGCTGAAACTTCTCTGAGACTGAAATGCCTCTTTCTCTACAGGGAACTGGGGCTTCCTGGTGGCTGAGTCCTCAGGGGATTTCTAGGTGAGGCGTCACTTTTAATACCCAGACTCTGGCTTACCACAGGGGACTGGCTCTTCAGAAGCCTCCTGTCCTTTAGCAGAGCCTTTGGTAAACATAAGCCCTATGGACAGGCACAGACCCCTCACTCTGGAAGAGGGGAGACGGGGCTGAGGACCATACCCAGGGATGGCGATCCTCAGTAGCCCCTTCCCATCTGACTTCCCACCCTGTTCACAATCACCCTCCTAAAAATCAACACCCAAGCTCCAAAAATGAGAGAAAAAGTGCCAGCATACCTCATCTGTAAAATAAGATTAACAGAAAAGGTTACACTAGTGGTTTTAGAATTTTATCCAATATGCGAAAAGTCTGGAAGGCTTATTAAGACACAGGCAGCTGGGCCCCACCTCCGGAGTTCCTGTTCTGTAGGGCCATGCTTTGCATTTTTGACAAGTGCCCAGGTGGTGCTGAAGCTCTGGTTGGAGAGGCACACTTTAAGAACCACTGGTTAAATCACCATGGCATCTTTCTACTTTCATATTTATTAAACTGTATGTCTTAGGCTCAAGTGTTCATAAGAATTACCTGGTAACTTGGTCAAATGCACAGATCAGTAATCCCCATCTGGAACTTTCTGACTCAGAATTGCCAGGTGAGCACCCCAGGTGATTCTTGTGCTCAGAGGAGTTTGGAAAACTTCATTATACCAAAACCCAGGGTACCATCAGTGAATATAGTCTTAGAGCAAGACATGATGGGGAGATCATGAGTATTCAAAGACAGACCGCTGGTCCCCGGAGAAATGAGTAAAGTTGAAAGATGGTGTGAAAGTTTTGCCCTGACTCTTGTTCATTGCATGCAAAGATGGCAGTAACCATCCCAACCACTTGGCATGAGTCTTGGCTACTCCATTATTAATACCATTGAGTGGGGAAGACAAAAGGTTCATGGGACTACAAATTACCAACATGTTTCTAGGTCAGGAAGCAACATAGGAAGGTCACTGAATGCAGCTTGAAGGTCATGAGTATTTTGAATGCACTTGGTTTCCTCAAACACTTAACATATTCATGAAAAGGTTATGATTTATTTATTTATCTATTTATCCATTTATTATCCTCTCATAGGAGTCTGATCATGTTTATTTATTTATTTTTTTTTTAGAGTTTTTCTGATCATGTTTAAACACCAACTTAGTATAATGAGTAATCAGAACATATGATTTTGTCGACCTAAATAAACAATCAGTGAGATTCTCCAAAGAATAATGATATTTATGTGGGAATAAAGTGGCCTTGCAATGCAAACATACAAGCCATAGGGAACTGTGAGCATATTCAAAGAAGCTGAGGCAAGGGGGATTGTTCAAAAGTGAAATGAGAGGGATTGCATAAGGTATCTTGAAACAGTAATCCTTGGCCACAAAGATTAATAACAAGGGTGGCGCCAGTCTGAGGTTAAGCAGGCAGTTACTTGGCAGTTGCTCTTGCAGAAGTATCTTTTCATGTCAGGTTGTGGTGGCCTTTGTGGAAGGTTGTGGTTCTGGCAGTCTTTTGTGATCATTACTGTCAGGCAATTATGCGTGACAAACTTCCCATCATAGCCTCCCAGTTTTATTTATTTAGGTATTTATTTATATATCTATTTATTTTTTTTAGAAATGACACAAGCAACTCCATTTTCACACTGGTAACTTTTGTAGCTTCTAACATCTTTTATGGCCAAGGACAACAGTATGTCCAGGTTTTCTCTGAATAGATTACTTATCCCAGTATTCTATATAGCCCTTGCTTTTTTGCCTGTCAAAAATATCTTGGAAAAAAAATATCTTGGCTTGGGTGATGTCTTATATGGTCACTTTGTTTATATAGCCCTAATATTCCTTCTGTCCATGGATCTAACTGCAGTCACTTATATTTATCTAATGTCTTATGTCTTAAAATATGCTTTTTAAAAGTGAGTTGGAGGTCTTCTTGTCTCCACTAAGAAGTTCTGGAAACACAGGCTCAAAGAAGCAAAGTGACATGATCAATATCAAAAGGCTAAATTTGTGGCAGAATAAGAACTAAAACCAGGGCTCCTTCCAAATAATATTATTTGAAGGTAAAGTGTTTCTTCTCTTGATTTTACCAATGTGTGCCAGGAGATGAAATTCCCACCATTAAGATTTTCATTTCTTGAATCTTTTAACATTGGTGTTAGAAATCCCTTTCAAAATAAAAATATTCTAAGTCTCCACCAACTAACAAGGTTAAGCAGAGATAGGTAGAAAGCTGGGCCTTGTCTAGTAGGTAATGAAGGGCATGCCACTACCATAATCTTTCCTGACCTGGCAGGAAGTAGGAAGAAAAATGGCAGAGGAGAAAAAAATAGTGAGTAGAGAGAGAGGCCCTCCCAAAAGGTTATGGGGCAGGGAGTGGGGCCTTTGTAAGGCCAAGAGAGCATTATAGATCTTGTCTTCCTTTTACTTGTACAGCTCTCATTAACACTAGTTGATTTGAAATAAACAAAAACTAAAACTAACTCTAAATGAAAGCAATCTGAGGCTTTAGTTTGGCCTAAATTTTCCTTTGATACATTAAGGGGCAGAAAGACACTTATTACAGAGAAAGACTCTACCCAAGTATGGCAGCCCAAGATCTTCCACATAAAAGAGTTATTTCAAAAGGCCACTCTCCAAAAGAGAAGGCTGAGTCAGGAGGAGTCCAAGAATCAGTCTTTCTCCCTCTTTTCTGGAAGGCAGGAATCTGGGCCATGTCATTCTTTCCTGGTGGTGACCCTCCTTTCTTCCCTGCAGCATTATGGGCTGCTCAATTAAACAAGAGGCTCAAGGATAAGGCTGTTAGAAAATTGGAAAGACAAGCAGCTAGAGAGCAGCTGCTCCTGCCTTATAAATTAGGAGAAGATTATGCAGAGCCAGCTGTACCATATAAATGCCTGGTTTTATACCCCACCATGATCCTCTGTGTTCATCATATGGTCCAGCATCTGGTCAATTCTGTCCCCAACTCCCATATATCTATTCAAATCAAGCATTGGCTGGGGATTTATTTATGTATATGCTTCAATCTCAATCAGGATCCCCTCCTGAGGTCTTAACTCACAATGTGGCAGGGAATTCACCCAGCAAGTCCTTTGTGTCACAACTATACATTCCTCATTCACCTGAAATTGACAAATTTGCTTTCAGTAGGTTTAGGAGGTGAGTGGGTAGCCTAAAGAGAAATGTCTGTACATATGGAAAGAAAGCGACATGGAGACACACGCACACATGCAGAGAGAGAGAGAGAAAGAGAGGGAACTCAAAGTCTTCATACTACAAAAATAACTCTGAAACAAGGCAAAAGTAATGTGCCTTGAATACATGCCTTGCATGAGATAAGAAGCGACTTCCTTGTGTTAAAAATATCTTGAGCTAAACCTGAAGTTGCATTAAACTTTCCTAAGTGTTTTTCTTTTATAAAAATAATGTTTCCAAGACGACGTATGATTTCTTGGCCTCAGGGGTTTGCTTTGGGTGTCTTTGTTCCTTTATTTTAGTGGGACCCAGGTATATGGGTCCATCTTTGTGGTTCATGCAAAGAAAATTCCTTTCCTCCTCTCATGCATCAAAACAAATTCTAGATTAATCAAAGAATGAAACAGAAAAAGTTCAAAATAAAAGTTAAACTTAGAAGAAAATATTTTTCTGCCCTCTGGAAGGCAGAGGGTTTTTAGAGTGTTAACAATGGAAAAAGTCATAATGAAAAAAATTGATATTTTTTGCTCCATAAAACTAAACTTTATGAATCATAAAATTTAGCATAAACTGAATTAAAAGACAGTGAGATGTGATTTTCTTTGTAAGGATAATAAGCAAAGAGTTAATATTCTTACTGTATGAAGAACTCTCATGAGTCATTAAAAAATATCTAAAAACTATCTAACAGGTAAATAGGAAAAAGACAAACAGTTCTCAAAAGAGCAAATACAAATTGTCAGCAATTTTTCATTGTTCAATTCATTAATAATTTTAAAATCTTAAATTAAAATAAAATACCATCCTAGACCTATCAACTAGAAAAGATTAAATTATAATATTCATTTTGGCAAGGGTGGAATGAGATCAATAAATTAGGGAAACCAATTTGGAAAGCAAATTGGCTTTTAAATGTTCACTTCCCTTGACTGAGTAATTTCATTTCTGGGCCTATAGATCAAAAGTAAAAATTTTTTAACTTTCTTTTTTTATTAATTAAATCAACTTATTTATTCTAATTAGGTATATATTACAGCACAATGCATTTTGATTCATTGTACACAAATACAGCACATCTTTTCATTTCTCTGGTTGTACACTATGTAGCATCGCACCATATGTGTAGAAAAGTAAAAATTTTTTAAATGCAGATAGAATATCTATCTATCATCACAGATAGATATTCACTGCAGCGTATACTATGGAATATAAAGGTAATTGTTATTTTATTGATAATATTATACTTATGTTAATTATAATAATTAATAGCAGAACAAAAAAGTTGGAAACAATCTCAATGCACTTCAATTACAGGGAAATGCTAACGTACATAGACATGTCCACTGGGCTATTACAATCTTACTGAAAATCATTCTTACAGGAATAGGATGGAGGAATAAATCACACTTCTCTGGCCTAATTCATGCAGCACTTTTTCCATGTACACTAGATCTGTGTGATATATGAAGTTTTTTAAAAACTCCCAGCCAGTACTTGGCATGTGGAAAGTCCTTCGTGACTTTTAGATATTGTTTGCACTCTTTCAATCCTGAGAAAATTCTGTGAAGTTGGCATCAACTTAACCATGTCACCAGAGAGTGAGCCAAGGTTCCATGAGTTCAAGCCCAAGGGTGTTTAATTGAGCTGCAGTTTCAATGCAGATCAATTGAAACTGCAACCTAGTTGGTAGGTCTAGGATGGCATTTTATTTTCATTTAATCAATCAAGATGTACAGCCCAGGTGACTTTCCAACACATCATGTCAGCAGAAGCTGGAGAAATCACCAAAGCCAACAATATGCCCCATTAAGAAACTATTTTTGAATCTTTGTAGGTTTGGATGTGGGGATTTGGGAGAAGCTATAAAAAGAGGCTGCTAACTCTGGCTCTGATATAGAGGGGATATTTTAAGCTCTTAGGGTCGTTTCTTATAAGAAAGAACTATCATGATAGTATTTCTTCACTTGCCAAAAGAAATGAAAAGAAGAAAAAAATAGACATGTGACTTCTTTGCAATGGTTCTTTACTTTTTGCATTTAAAAGTTGTCTAATATGTGAAGGTAAGCATGCCTATAAATTGTAAATCAGAAAATCCAAACCTGGATTCTGAGTTATTGAGTAGAATGCCATAAATGTGACCCAGCTGCTAACTTCACAGGCTACAAACAGAAGGGTCTCAAAATGGCTCACCGAGTGACTTGTAAATATCAATCATGCAAAAAAGAGTAGCTTCTTTTTTCCTCCTATACCATGACACTACATGAATCCCCTTTGTTAGATTTTGCTACTTATATATTTTTTTTCTTTTTGAAAGACGACATCCTTTCTACCATATTCTAGATGTGTTGATATAGAGGTTTACATGTTAGTGTTGGTAAGAGGAGACATGCCAGGTGTTTCTTTGATATAAAAAGGAGGCATTTAAGACTTTAAAGTGATTTTGAAAATGTTCAAAAAGAAAGACTACTATGCTAAAAGTATTTTTAAGTTCCAAAAGGGGGTTGAAAAAGCAAAAGAGGTTGAACTGCTGCTTTTTATTTAAAGATTTTATCTCATTTTAACTCCTTTAGCTACTCTGGACACAAACATGTCTATAAACATTACACATTTGAAATTATCCATCTTGGATTTGGAGCATCTTAGTCAACAGAACACTATAAATGTGATCACAGCTGTTTCTTCACATGCTTCAAGACATAGGTGTCCCAACATGGTCAGCCAAGTGGCTTTTAAATATTGATGATGCAAGAAAAATTACCTTGGTTTTATATAATTGGGCACCATTGAGAATTTGCAAGGCTTCAGATTTTACTGGTAATAAAAGCTGTCAGTTGAGCCTTCCCTTACGACCAATCTCTTCATCTCAGGCCTGCCCCCAAACCCTACTTTTCCAACATAATAAACAGTTAAACTCTAGCTTAATTAATCAGTTTTATAAGGTGGTTTTATCATCAACCTAGAATTTGATGATGCAAATCTCTTTTCATAGTATGAGGTGCCATATTCATTCATGTTCATCGATATCCAGTATGATCATTCTCTCTGACCATTTCATTCCCCTGGCTAGGTCTAAACGGTGGTGGTGGGGGTTAAGGAAATGGAAGTTCTCCTACTAAGAAAATTGTCCTGTGATACTGTGAGTGTGATATCAGGCAGAAAGATCAGTTCTGAGATATGAATGGTAGTGGTTTAGGGGTTTGTTGTTATTGTTTTGGTGCAGGTTTGATTTCAGTTACAGGCTTTAGGTCATAATAAACACTTCAAAAATAAGTGACATTGAACTTTAGAAACTGAGCAAATGATCTTGCTAATATGGTCTGAAGAGAAACTATTTACCTTCTGATACACTTGTTGGTAGCCACATGGAGCCACTGTGTGATTTCTGCTTAGGAAATAGTGTTTAATGTTGAAGTGTGTCCACACATGCGCACACGGGCACACTGCTTCTACTGCTGTCTTCCCAGTGTGTTTCAGAGGTATTTAACGTTAGTCTCATTTAAGGTCTGAAGGGGATAGGAATCTGAGAGAGGAAATCATTGGTCCCATGGGAAACTGAGTTTGGGTGCAGACTCTCATGCTAGAGGAAGTAGAAGCCACGGGGAATGAGTTACCTCCTCCCTCCCAAAGATGATGAGCACCCATGGCCCATTCTCAAGTGAACCCGCTGTTTGGCTCACAACTACAGGACAGTTGGAATTCTCTCTGTGCCAAGGAAATATGATTTTTATCGTCATGTAAAAAAAAAAAAAAAACTAGCCCTCTGTTTTAATGATGTAGGTTTTCTTTTACAATCATTGATTATGTAATGGAATAAAACTCCGGAGAAACTCTAGAACCACCAGCCAGAATCTTTCTTAGGCAGTAATGTTGTACATTTACTGTAAACTTAGTTAAAGCTTTGCACTCCTCAGTGGTTTTGGTTGCAAACAACAGCAGATTTTCTGGCTAATATAAATAAAATGTGCATTTGTTAGAAGGATATAAATTAGCTCCTAGAATAGTCAAGAGAGCAATGCTTATTTAAGCAGAAACTGAGGCAGGCAAAGCCCCATCAACATCCAGCTAGATTTTTGCTGTTGGGCCACTAGCCTCACATCTACCATCACAAATAATACCCACATGGCCTTGAGACTTTGACATGCCCAGTCCCCCCAAAAGCGTCCTCTTGGCCACAGTATGGCCTGTGTTCTAGCATCCAGGGATCAAAGAATATGAAAAAGATCTGCCTCCTTTTGAACTTCTGCTTAGGTGGGGAACAAGTGCTGTCTTCCACCCATCTTTGGATTCTCCCCAAACAGGAAGGACACTGGGCATCCAGAATCCCAAAATGTTTAGGGCTTGATCTTGGGCACTTCATCTACATGTTCTCACGTACTTATGGTAATAACTTATTTCTCTCTTATACCAATCTTAAAGACGAGAAATCAAGGCTAGAAGAAGACAAGCAGTGCCCAAAATGTTGAGATCCAAGATATCAAAGTGCTATTCCAAATGGCAAAGAAATTTTTAAGTTATCCTTAATATACTTCTGATGTTTGATTTGTCTATTTTCCTTGAAAAGTTGTGATCTAAATGTAACATATGTGGAAACACTCTTAACCAAAACATAGGTTTAATAAAAATACCAATTTCCTCAGACACACAGAACACGGATCTTTATTAACAGGTTAGAGCTCATTTAATTTTATAAGCCAAAAGCATACATTCTTTCAGGTAACCTGTAAATTTATCTGAAAGCATGGAAGGAATAATGTACTCCTAATCTAGAATGGATTTACAGATTAAAGCTACACTGAGAGGCTCAGTTGTTTTTGCTTTTTTGAGGAACACAGCACGCTACTGACCCCCTGTGGCCATATTTTAAGGGGCGCCTCTTGCACTTAAACCCTGACCAGAGAGCAGGAGAGCAACTACAGTGACCATTCCCTGGGTTTGATCCCAAGTTATCACTGGGAAATGAGTTGTCATTGTACTTTTCTCCACTGAAAAACCAGTCTATTTCTTAATGATTTGGTCACCACACAGTTTCCATATTTTTAAAAATATTTCTTAAGTACCTATGATGTTTGGGGCATCTGGCAAGTGCTTTACCTACATTGTCTTAATCATCACCATCACTGTCTCCTCTTCATGTTTAAAGATGAGAAATTAAAGCTCAAAAATGTAATTTTCCTAGCCGGGCGCGGTGGCTCAAGCCTGTAATCCCAGCACTTAGGGAGGCTGAGACAGGAGAATTGCGAGTTCAAAGCCAGCCCCAGCAATGGCAAGGTGCTAAGCAACTCAGTGAGACCCTGTCTCTACATAAAAAACAAAATAGGGCTGAGGATGTGGCTCAGTGGTCGAGCACCACTGAGTTCAATCCCCAGTACCAAAAAAAAAATATAATTCTCCCCAAAGTCAGAGGCACAAAAAGGGATTTTGAAAAAGGATTCAAATTCCCCTCCTTATCTGTCTTTTCCTAACATCTCCCATGAAGGTTTCCACAACTGTTTTTCCCACAGTAATATCTCCTCCTCAGGACCTCTATATTTAGCATATACCACTTTATATTTTTGTTTTGTTTGGGGATGCTTTTTGCAGTCTGTTTTCATAGTGTTGATGATAGACCCAGAGACCTACATGCATTAGGCAAGTACTGTATCACTGAGCTACATCCCCAGCCCTATTTTTATATGTGTACTAAAAACCTTCATTGTTGGTCACTTGGAAGGAATTTAGTTTGTAAATCTCAAACAAACACAAACACTCCAGAGTCAGAGTGTGATTGCAGTGAGAGACAACAATGGAGAGGGTGACACTTACAGACCACTTGTTGTGCTCCAAGGTCCCTCAGAGTACTTTCCATGTCCTAACTGACTGAGTCTTTACACCAACTCTGCAATGTGGCTGTCCTAAAGTCCCTGTTTTATCGGTATGAGGCTTTCAGAAGTTAAATAAGTTATTCTCATGGGCCAAATTTTGTCTTCTCAAAATTCATGTGTTGAAATCCTAACCCCCAGTACTTCAGAATATGACTTTATTTGGAAATAGGTCATTGTAAATGCAATTAGTTAAGATGGGGTCATACTGGAGAAAGGTGATCCCTGAATCCAATGTGACTGGTGTCTTTACAAAATGAATGCCATGTGCATTATGCTGCCACAAGCCAAGGAATGCCAAAGATGGTCAGCAAACCACCAAAAGTATAGGGCAGAGACATGGAACAGTCTTCCTGAAGGTCCCCAGAAGGAACCAACCATGTTGACATCGTGTCTCAGACTTCTAGCCTCCAGAACTGAGACAATAAAGTTCAGTTGCTCTAAGCCTAGTTTGGGTATCAGCTTTAGCAAGATGATAGGTTCCGCTAACGTCACACAGCTACCAAGAAACAAAGACTGAAAGTAAACGTGGGCAGTGTAGCTTGCAAACCACTGCTTTTCACCGCCACTGTGCACAGTTCTGGGAGGAAGAGGAGCTAAATGGTGACCCAAATACCTCCAGACCCCAGGAGGGGGTCACTACCTAGAACCAGAGGAAATGGACTTACATAATCCCTACCCTGTAGCAGCAATAACTCTGTCCCCAATTTCTCTTTTGTCCTTATTACCCAGGATCCCCAGGTGTCATGGAAACAGCATGCCACTGGTTACAACAGGGGCAGTGAGGACAGCTGCCCAGGCCACCCTTGACCTATAAATTAGGTCTAGCTACCAGCTGTCACACATCCACCTACAGTAATAAACATGGTGTCCCAAAACGATTAGCAAAGTTTAAGCTTAATAGCTTTATTGGCATATAATTGGTATACAATAAGTGGAACATATTTGGAGTGTACAATTTGATAAGTTATATATACATTCACGTCCACAAAACTATGACCAAAAAAGATAATGAACATATCTGTCATCTATGAAAGTCTTATCATGCCCCTTTGAAATATCTCCCTCCACCTCTGCCTACCCACCTCTCTGTCTCCAGTCATTGATCTACTATTTTACTATAGATTAGCTTGCATTTGATAGAATCTTAAATAGAAAGAATCTTATAGTATAGGTGCTTTTCAATTTACAATGAAGTTAGTCTCAACAAATCCACCATAAGTCGAAAATATCATGAGAATGCATTTAATATATCTAACCTACCAAGCATCCTAGCTTAGCAACATGGTATGCCCTCATGATCTTGGGGCTGACTGGAAGTTGCAGGTCACTACAACTGCCCAGACTCATGAGAGAGGACTGAACTACACATTACTAGCCCAGGAAGATCAAAATCTAAACTTCAAGGTATAGTTTCTACTGAAAGTGTAAGGCTTCCATGCCATTGCAATAAAAATCTTAAGTCAAACCATGGTTGTCTGGCTTCTTTCATTCAGCATAATTCTTGTGAGATTCATCCGCATAGTTGTGTGTACCAATAGTTCATTCTTTTTTATTGCTGAGTATAATTCCATTGTATGGGTGTACAACATGCTCATCCTTTTCATTTGTGTGTTGATGGACATGTGGATTGTCTTTAGTTTGGAGCTATTACAAATAAGTTGATAATTGAATTTTATAATGAATTTTATAAACCAATCTTTGCATGGGTATGTGCTTTTATTACTCTAGGTGAATACTTTGGATTGCAATGGCTGAGCCCTAAAAAGTGAGTATATGTTTCACTTTTTAAGGAAATGCTAAAATTATTTTCCATGGTGATTGCACCATGTTATATTCCAGCGAAGAGTGTGAGAGACTTCTAGTTGCTCCACTTCCTCCTCGCCAGCACTTGGTATTGTCAGATTTTAGTCATTCTAATGCTTGTGTAGTAATCTGTCCTTGTGGTTTTAATTGGCATCTCCTCAGTGATTAATGGTGTTGAGCATCTTTTCTTATGCTTACATGCCAAATCTTTTTGGTTTATCTACCTCTCCTTGATCAATTCCACTAAATGCTGGTGACACTTCGAACATGTCTTCTGAAATTGTTTTCCTAGTTCTTGCCTTTGTTCCTGTGAATTTAACTTCCAGTGCCTTCATGAGTTTGAGAAGGAGAGCATCTGGAATAGGCAGGGAGACTGGAAGACACTTGTAAAATTCTTTTTTTGCTCTTCCCGCATTGTCCTTTGATAATCTCTGCCTGCCCCATCATTGTGTAATGGCAGCAGGTCTCCAGTGTTATCATCCAAAAGTGTCTTAGTCTGTTCAGGCTACTACAACAAAATATCAGTCTAGGTGGCTTATAACCAACAGAAATTTATTAATCAGGGTTCTGGAAGCTGAAAAACACACAATAAAGGAATCAGCAAGTCTGGTGCCCCGTGAAGACTCACTTCCATCATAGATGGCAACTTCTTGCTGTGTCTTCACACAGCAGAAAGGGTGAGAAGCATCTTTTATTCAGGCACTAGTCTCATTCATGAGATCTCCACTTTCCTATTTATTCACCTCCCCCAAGCCCTGTCCCCTAATACAATCACATTGGTGATTAGGTTTCAACATATGAACTTGAGGGAGGACAAAAATATGTAGACCATGGCAAAGGGGTTCTATCTGAGCAGGATAAAAGCACAGCCCAAGTGAACGCTGATGAAAATAGGTGCAGATTGGTCCCTTGTCTAACTCCTCCCCCAGTTTCTTGAGTCCTGAAACACTTGCCTTCCTCCAAGTTGTCTCTTCCTAAGGACCGAAGATAGAGATTTGCCTGACCTCCATCCAGCTGCCTGGTGCAAAAGCAAGGTTGGCAGTGGCTGCCACATTACTTCCTTCCTGGGATATGCAGTCCTGCATCTATCTGATCCACTCTCTTTAAACTCACAGGGTGCCCACACCAGCCCTGGTTTGTGGTCCTTCCCCAAACAACAGTACCAAGTGGAGGGCACAGAAATAAGATACTAAATGATGATTTGAATATTTTGAGGACACTTTAAAAGAAAAGAAAACAGCATTTGTAGGAGACTGAAAAAAATGAATAAGTGAATCACTTTTTTAAAAAAACAGAGTTGGGAATGTCAGTGGTCGAGTGCTTGCCTAGCATGGGTTTGATCCTCAGCACTGCCAAAAAAATTTAAATTTAAAATAAATTTTAAAAATTAAATAAGGGAGATAATTTCATCCCTAAAGTTACTAGAAAGTGCTTCCTGGGTCCTCTGGATATTTACTTCCTATGAGGTCTTGAAGCTCTAAGCCAACTCCAACCCTTCCACTACATGATTGATAACTTCAGGAAAAAGAATTGAATGTTCTAATTCCACTCCACACTTCTTCCCTTGGGGGTGAGCTAACCTGAGAGAGCAGGAGCTCCCCTCTGATTTTCTTGCCCAGGCATCTCTGCAGGCCAGCATTGCCCAAGGGAGGGGAAAATGGCCTGGCTATGGGTCAGAGAACAAACCCATTTGGCTCTCATGCTAAGCTAGATATTAGACTCTCATCAGTAATAAAGATGCTACCTTTCTTCAATATTTACCTTTTCCTTCATTTGCATTTTTATTTCCTTTACATTTTCCTTCATATTTCAATTAAGTTCTAATTGGCTAGAACTTACTCACAAAGAGAGGCAAACCTTTTGAGGACCACAACAACTGGTAGCCAGATAGAATTTGTCGTCAGTCAACAGAGGTTGAAAAATCTTTTTCTCTCTCTGTTGCAGAGCCTCTGTCTGCAATTCAAGGTGTGATCCACAGAACAACCATGAGTACTACCTTGTGCTGTGAGAAATGCACAGTACCAGGCCCTGCCTCACACTTGGAGCAATGGAACCTTTCCTGTTAACAAAATCTCAAGATGATTCTTATGCACGTTAAAGTTTGGGTATCAAGGTGTCAAATATTAACAAGAAAATGCAATATTTTGCTCTACCAACTGCATCTTTCAGTATGCTAGTTTATAGTGACTTTATAGATCTTTTTTATCATTTATTTAACATATCAGTTTTTAGATTGTATTTTACAACAAATTTCTTCAGGAACTTTTATGATAGTAATAAAATTGTGTATCTATAACTATTTTTGCAAGTATATAGCAAAACATATACTGCCCTGGCTGGCATCAAACTCACAAATCTCCTGCTTCAACCTCCTGAGTGACTGAGATTAAAGGCACACGCAACTGTGCCCAGCCAGAACTTGTATTTTAAAATGAGGGTAAAATAAAAACATTTTTGTAAAAATATACCTTATATAATACAAATAACTACATTGAACATATTTTTGGTTTTTTCTACTACAGTAGAGTTCATATTCTTGGTAGCTAGTCAACAGCTTTGTTTTGCTCTCACTCATGGGGCATTCAGATCTCTTCTAAGTAGAAGAGAGACTTTCATATGAGTCTTGATGACAGTCTTGTTGTTTCTGGCTAGTGATTCACCATTTTTGACAGAAGAGGATGAGAGGCAGAGGAAGCTGTGACTCATTTATTTCTTCTTTTCAAGAGAATGTCAGCTTGTCTCATTGAACACATGTCAAGATCATGCTGCTGTAAGATAATAACACCTTACATTTGTGTGGTATGCTACCATTAGCAAGGCACCTTCCCATGTATTATCTTGTCTCATCCTCCCACTAAGTGGCAAGGTAAGTGACATAAAATTTTCCTACAGGAATATTGATTGACTTGCTTAAGATTGCAGTAGTTCCCCTTTATCCAAGGAGGATGGACACATTTCAAGACCCCAAGTGGATGCCTGAGATTGCAGATAGTACCCCAACCTGTATATACTATGTTTCCTT
>CM053406.1:24178484-24231708 GCA_028644305.1 Xerus rutilus
CAGAATGGCATGCAAGTTAAAACATATGAATTATCTATTTCTGGAATGTTCCACTTAATATTTTCAAACCAAGGGAAACAAACCATGAAGAATGAAATTGTTGATATGGGGAAGACTTCTGAATATGGTAGTAAAGAGCAGAACAAAGATGAATAGTCCATTCCTCTAACTCTAAGCCCAATGTCATCTCCAGATAAGGAATTTGTCTATAATGTTCTGTATTACACAGAATTAGAATGTAGATATGGAAATAGAGACAGCAGTTGATAAAATAATTAGAATAATTAGCCATGTTGGGTACTGCTGTGAATGCTTTACCTTTGAAACTTTATATATATATATACATGTGTGTATATATATGTACATATATATACACACATGTATATATATGTACATATATATAATTTTTACAACCCAATTATCTAGTTATTTGTATTATTTTTCTCCATGTGTGTTGTTTATGTGTGTGTGTGTGTGTGTGTTTGTGTGTTTTCTTGGCTTCAGCTTCTAAGCAAATTCATAAATATCAAAAATTAGCTTCTATGACATTACAAAATTCAAGTCTCTTCCTTACTAGAATAACCACATCAGTTTCAGTTATAATTAACTTCAGACATCAAATGACATACATTTAGATGTGTACTGATAAATATCTCAAAATCAGCTTTTGTGGGGGAAAAGGCCCCTGTTGGTAAATTTTGCCAGTTTCTGTGGTGTAAATATTTCCATCATGACTGGTTCCAGCTGTCAACTTGACATTCCTAATCTTGACAGGTGCGGCTGTGTTGGAAAGGGATGTGGACACTCCGCTCTTACACATTCTGGTTGAGGGACATATTCAACCTGTTTTTAAGTTGGTATTCTTCATGCTCTTCAGTAAGCCCAAACTACTTTGTTTTAAAGAATATTTTACAAGAATTTTGACAAATTTTTTTGCATTACAAAATATTTTTCCAACTATTTTTTCCAGAATGATTTATATTAATAGTGTCTAGATAGCAGTAATAAAATACATAATAAGCTTATAGGCCAAGCATTGGCCAACTTTTTCGTAAAGGGCCACACAATATATATTTTAGACTTTGTCTCTGTTACATATTCTTTTTTGTTTTTACAAACCTTTAAAAGTATAAAAAGTTATTGTTAGGTCATGGGCTACTCAAAAGCATCTGAATTTATAAAGGGAGTAGAAGGAAAGGGACCAGGAGGTGGGAGGGAGAGAAAGGAAAGAAGAAATACTGGGGAATATTGGCTAAATTATATTGTTTTATTGCACACATGCACAAATTTGTAACAACAAATGCACTAATAAAAATATGGAAAAAGAAAACAAAAACAACTAGATTTGGATTTGGCCCAGAAGCTATAATCTGCTGATTCCTGCTCTAAACCCTGGGAGGCAGGTCAGGGAGAGAAATGAGAACAATCATGTGGTCAGACATTCCTCATCTTTCCTGTCTATATGAAATTGGCATTTCATAGCCCTCAACCTTATGGGATGTAAGGTTAAAGTAATTAGTCCCTATGAAATCTCTTCCTAAAGTATAAGGCTTCAATATCCATGGAGTATCATTGCTAGCACTATCACGAATTGCCCATGAACTATAGCAATTACTGCTCTAGTTTAATTCAAACTCTTTACCTAGAGCAAAAAATACTAGATCTTGAAAGACCTAGAAGCCCCAACAGAGGGGAGAATTGAAACACTCAGGCCATTGTTGTAGAGCATTCTTTCTGGTCTAAGCCACTCCTGAGGAAACATCTGGGCCTTTTAGCATTGGATAGCAATTTCTGTATCAGTTCTACTTTAGACTTTGACCCTGCAAATACATTTTCTGGCATAGAGTAGGTGCTCAAGCTAAACTGAATGAATGAATGAGTGAATGGTCATATCCAATCTAAGCCCCTACCTTTTGGAACCATGGCTCTCCAAGCGACAGTCTTGACCATGTGTTCAGTCAGCCACCTGCCTGTCCCAAAGCCAACAGGATACCCTCCCCATGTAGCCAGTTTCCCTGGCTCAGTAGACAGGGGAGAAATGAAGGGAAATCTCTGTGCATATGATTTGCATCCATCCATAATTGTTAAGTGGATGTGTGACTTTCTTTATATCTTAAAAGTCACCATAATCAATATTATATCCTATATCTTTAAAAACAGATCATTAAAGAACAAAAAAAAAAAGGAAAAAAAAAGAAATTCCCTATTTGAACTGATGGAAAGGTCCAATGTGACAATTCGAGTTTCCCATGATCTAGGTTGGTATGAGAACACCCCAGGATAGAGATGATCTTAAGCTCCACTTCCTTTCCATTATTATTTAATGTTCAGACAAGGCTTCATTATTTACAAATGCCTTATAATAATTTATTAATCTGGTATGCTTTATGACCAAGGATTTTAAAGCACTTAAAAACAAAGATTAATTATACTAGGACTTAGCAAAAGGTGGAGGCACAATAAATGATTCATTCAATCTGTAGTGTGGAAAGGCTTCACCCATCTCACAAATGGAGAGTCAGCAGCACTGAGGGACTCAAGAAAGTCCCCCTAAGAATCCAGCAGCAGAATGAAAATTAGAACAAGTGGATTTTTGTATCTTTACAAAAATATTACAACTGTGAAAAGTTCTTTTCAAATTTATTTATTTATTTATTTAGTACCAGAGATTGGATCCAGGGGCACTTATCCACTGAGCCACATCCCAGCTCCTTTTTTGTTGTTGTTTTGTTTTGTTTTTGAGACAGGGTCTCGTTTAGTTGCTGAGGTTGGCTTTGAACTTGGAATCCTCCTGCCTCAGCTTCCCAAGATGCTGGGATTACAGATGTAATCCCACCACACCTGGCCTCAACTTTATACCTTTTAAGGATTATTTCTATTTAAACATACTTGGTAGAATTGGTAAATTCAAACGTTCAAGGCAAAACCCACTCCTCTAAATTCTACAGCCATAAAATCCCCTCATCTCCCCTCTAGGGTACAAGATGGGACCTCATTTTTACTTCAATGGGGACAGTTCCATCTATCTGAAATGTGTTTTTACTTTATCTTGTAAGTAAAGTTTCTTCCAATATAGCCAGTGAGTTGAAGAATGATTTTAAAAAGATAAATTTAAGAAACTTTAGAAAAGAAGGTGATTTTTTCAGGTGCCAGTGAATAACAACAACACAAATTATAGCTCCACTTGCTTTTTTCCTTTATCAGTAAATTAGGAAAAAGAAACTGGCAGTGCATTACAATAGAAACTAAAGAGACATCATAAAATCCCACTGACATAGGAGCCAGAGTCATTAGGAAACTGGTATTGGGATAAACAGAAAGCAATCTTGATAGACCAATTCAAACTGGTCGATATGTTTTTACAGAGTTATGAAATCATGCAGCATTCAGTTATATTTTACAATTCATTTATCTCTAGTGAAGCCACATCCTAAGCAGAACACTAATTCCTAGTAAAAGAGGGATGAAAATACTACAAACTAGTGATATTTAAATCAAAAGAATAATAATTTTTAAACTCGATTCAGATGGATTAAAAGAATAAAATCAAAATGATTCTAAAAGAACAAAACTGGGTTGCTATAGCCAAATCTCACAGTATAGATAGAAACTACACTGGAGATCATCTTCACCAAGTCATTGTGAAATTAAATAATAGCAACTGTCTGCTTTCAATGATGTTGTCCCTGGGAATTAGCCATTTTGTGGATTAGCTAGCTATTTTAACACTTTAATCCAAGACTCAGTTTCTTCTCTCCTATTCTAAATGCTGTGAAGCATCATCCCTGCCTTCCATCAATATCCTCAAGAGAGAAAACTTCTTTAGCAAAGTATTCTAAGCCTGTGTTTCCCAAATTTTATTCCAAGGAGGATCAACTAGTCTTATAAGATGTTCAATAGAAACAGAGATTCTCCATCAAATAAATCTCAGTATAACTGCTTGTGATTCCTGTCGTGGTGATTCAGAATGCACATTACATTTTTAAATTTCTAAGAAGTCTGGCAGCAGAAACTCATTTTACCATAGACAGTTTTTGTTTCTTTTTCTTTTCTTTTTAAAGCAGTAGCTTTGTTATCTTTTACCAGTGTATTATAACTACACATAATTATGGGGATTTTTTCCATATAACATTTGCTTACATCTCGTGAATTTAGAGTTCACAGAGAACTACAAATAAACTCAGAGGGAGATAAGTCAACTGAAAAGAAATTTCATAGATGTACATTCAGACTTTCAAAGTCTTTGAAGAAAATAATGCAAAAGATCTCATTAATTGTTTTTATATTGTTTACATATTAAAATGATAGTATTTTGAATATATAAAATTAAATATGTTAAATATTTATTAAATATTTTTAAGTTCTTGGCTCCATTTCACACTTTAGAATTTCAGAATCAACCACACATGCTGGGTCCTGGGGTTTGTCCCAGCTGGTCCTCTGCTTCTCCAAGCCCCCATCCAGTAGCACAAGGCATTTCTCCTCTAGTTCCCTTGCAGACTAGCTAGTCACCCACTAAAATCAGCACTGTTTTTTAATATAAAACTCTTTGAAATTTGTTGAGCTCAAGTGAAAAACAGATCTCTTTCTAATTGGAAATTAACAGTACTTGAAAAATACATGCACCTAAACAAGACAATATTAAGAGTTTGTCTAAGAAAAATAGAATAAAAATATTAAAAAGTGATTTGGGGATGTATAATGGTTTTGGGATGTATAATGGTGTGGGGGCTTTTGGGATGAATAATGATTTGGGGACTAATAAAGGCATTAGAATTAAACTATTTTCCCATAAAATTGTGTTTAGCTCAAGACACCAACAGGCAGTTGTTGAGAATGGTCAAGAAGTGCAGAGTGGAAAAGAAAGAGATGAGAGATTCTCTGAATTCTACAGTATTTCTTTCTGACAGAAAAATAGCAATGAAAATAATTTCATTTAAGAAAATACTAATAGCAAATTGTTCTTCCTCCTCTCCCCGTCCATTTTTCTCCCTGAATCCAGGAACCACTGGACATGGAACTCCCAGAGCTCTTGGTAAGAGCTTTTATTTCTGTCTTACCCACTAGAATATCATCCTCATAAGATAAAGCATTTTGCTTCCTTGTTCATCTCTGGGTCCTCAGAACTAGCACTATGCCATCACTTTCGGGTGCTGATAAAATATTTGATGAAGGAAAGAAGGAACTGATTTTTAGATTTTAGTTGTTTTCCCAGAGTCATGATGGATTTACACTTTCTTGTATGGTCTTCCAGGGGCCCCATGGCATAAAAGTGTAATCCATGGCCACGAAATAGAAGATAATTAACCTGACCAGCATTTGATCATGTCCTTGCTTTCATTTAGACTGTATTCTGATTAGTCTTTGTGATAGAACACTAGTATTTTAAGAGAAGAAAAACTGTAGTTCTTATACTAAGTGGAATCCATCTGAATTTTATAGCTGGATGGAGTCATAGGACAATGTAAGGTTATTTGAGAAAATGGGATAAAAGGAATTTAAATTTTGTATTTTCATGTTTTTTTTTCATTCAACTAAGAAATTTACATTTGATCCAGGCACAGTGGCATAAGCCCGTGATCCTAGTGACTGGGGAGGCTGAGGCAGGATGATCACGAGTTCAAGACTAGCCTGGGTAACTTAGCAAGACCCTGTTTCAAAATAAAAAGTAACAAGGACTAGGGACATAGCCCAGTGGTAAAGCGCCCCTGGGTTTGATCCTTGGTATCATAAAGAAAAAGAAAAAAAAATCACATTTAATTATCAGGGAGGAGGAACCTAAAAGAACCAAGTCATTCTGTCACACTTTCCCTTTCTTCTTCCATTAAAACCATGACAAGGTGACCTACTTGAGCTGCTATTTTTCCATGTGATTTTGTTCAGTCTGCAAACTGAAATTAAGTGAAAGCTATAACAAGACACTAGGCCAAAAAAAAAAAAAGGCACAAGGCAGCAAGCATTTAAGTATCATTAACTTACTGGTATGCTGCACAAGAGCACTGATATATTCTCATGGACAAGAAGGGAAAACACAGTATCTGTTTAAATATTTTCCTACTCTAATCAGTTGGAAGCCAGAAAAGTCACAAATTAGCATTCTTTTCATTATTATGCTGGGAAGAGTATTTTTAAAAGTGCTGCTTCAACAAAATAGAAAAGACTTCAGGTATTCTCATATTTCTTTTTTGATCCTAGATTTGAGCAGGGCCATTCCATCTGATTGTAATTCCTGTAGGTAAGCAGATGGTCAGGCAGCACACCAAGAATTATAATAATCTATGTGGGATGTTCCTAAGACATGAGTTAATGCTTTCAAACCCATAAAGCTTGGGATTTTATGGAGATGAACCACATTATAGACCCACATGCAAGCATGTGCTTATCAAAATTACCTCAGTTAAATCAACAGCTCAGCTCATTTGCACCTCCTGACCTTCTGGAACTGACCTATGAGATGTGTTCTCAAACTCATTTTTTCTTTCTACAGATTGAAATTAGATATAGAAAAATACATGTACATGTAAAAATACAGTGCTAATGTGAATTTTAGAGTTCAGATTCCTTATTCTAAAAAGAACAAGGTAAATTGCATAGTTATAAGCAAGAGAGTTTATTTTATAATCATTGCCTCCCTAATATTTCAAGGGACACTGCCAGATATGATGGGAAGAAGCATAAATGGAAAGATTCACCATACAAAACTGATTTCCATCAATTATCCACAACGAATTGAGAGTCAGTTTTGATGCAAAAGAAGGGCTTGGAATCCAAAGAGCTAGGTGTAAGCTGTGACTCAGTCACTAGTTATGTTAGTCAGCTTCCTGTCACTGTAAGGAAATAGTGGCACAGATGATTTGTAAAGTACAAAGTTTATTTTGGTTCATGGTTCTGGAAGGTCAAGTCCAAGACTGGGCAATCCCATTGGTTTTTGCCTCTAGTGAGAGCAGTCCATCATGGTGGGAGCACCAGCCTGAGCAAGCCAGGAAGCAGAGAAAGACTGAGAGGCTGGGCATGCCTCCAATTGTCTGAGGACCTCCCACTGGGCACCCCCCCTTAAAGCTCCATTGCATCTCCCAACGCCTCCAGCCTGGGGACCAAGCCTTTATATGTGGATCTTTGGAGACACTCATCCAAACCTTAGGACTAGTCAGTGGCATCAGGAAGTTATTTAACCCTTCAGCCTCAGAGTCCTCATCCTTAAAATGGGGATAACACCACCTGCCTCACACAAAATCCATATGAAAACCTGGCTCACAGTCCACAGCCAGTGAACATCTTTTACTTTTCTTTCTTATATTTTTCTTGTTTAGTAATAACATTTTAGAGCATTGTATGGTTTTCAGTGTTCTTCTACTTGGATTTTCTTAACTGATCTCACATCAACTTGTGATCCATTGTGTTGATGAGACTTGTTCTCGAACATAGGCTATTTTACTTCTTATCCTTTGCTAATGACACCAGACTGATTATTGGGATAGTTGAAATCAGATGAGGAAATAGCTCAAAACAGTGAACATATCTGAAGACAAATATAATAATCTATGCTTTTTAAAGATGATGTTAGGTTGAAAAAACAAAAAATTATGGCAATCCAGGTGACACTTTTGTACCACATAGCTGGAGCCACAGAAAACTAGAAATAAATATCTTACTGAGAATTAAAGGGAAGCCAAGTATAATGGCACATGCCTATAATTCCAGCAACTCTGGAGGTTGAGGCAGGAGGATTGCAAGTTTGGGGCCAGCCTCAGCAACTTAGGGAGGCCCTAACCAATTTAGTGAGACCCTGTCTCAAAATAAAAAATTAAAAGAGCTAGGAAGTAACACAGTGATAAAGCAACCATGGGTTCAATCTCTGGTGCCAAAAAGCAGAAATAAAGAAAAAGAGGGAGGTGGGGAAGGAAGGAAGGAAGGAAGGGGGAGAGGGAAGGAGGGAGAGAAGGAAGGAGGAAGGAAGGAAGGGGGATGAATATAGGGATACACAGCATACAGGTTAGTAGGCTTGTAGAGAGATGTGAAATGATTCATTTAAAAATTTGATTCTTGTTAACAGCTATTTGCAAAGAAGTCTATTGACAATATACACATGCATGAATACATGACATTTATTAACAGTTCTTGCCATTGCAAAGTGACTGATAAGTAGGAAGTATTTATTAGTTTTAGTAAATTAAAAATTAATAGAGTAATTCATAACATGATTATGTACTACTAGAGAAATATCTTTGGGGGTTTTTATTGATTTCTCATTCATTCCTACAATGCACATACATATTATCCCTTGAAGTCTTCATTTGAAAATGAAGTCTTGGAACAATTTTATGAAAATCTCAGAAATAAAAAAAGTAAACCAAAAAGGTGAAATTAAGGATTTCAATGAATTCCAGAAGTAAACAGGAATAAGATTGGTATTTGGGAGCACCCAGCACCTCTCTGGTAAACCAAAGGCTTTCTAGTGGAGTTTTCTTTTTCTGCCAAGGCAAGATGTCCAAAAGAAGAAGAAAAGTCAGAGATAAGGAGTCAACGAAGATTAAATAAGTGAACAGAGAAAAGGGCCAGAGCAACAGTTTCACTTTTTACACAGAAATAAAGAACTCATTGATAATTTCTTGGGACCCACTGTGTGAGAGCTGACTGGCTGGGTTGTCCAGTGGGTGCTTCCCAGCACCACTCAAGTCCCTACTTCAGACTAAAGAAATTTGGTTCCCAGCTGCAGAGAGTGTTGAGCATTCATAGCTGTGTCCCTCTCAGGGTACTCGCTTTGGTTGAAAGGAGCTGCCTTGCGCACTGCTCTGTTCCCCGTTTCAGAACCAGTCAGCACCCAGTGACGGATGGATGCAGGGCTACCAGGCTCAATAACCCCTTGGCCTCAATTGAGACAATGCTGAAGGGCCAATCCAACTCCAGATCCCCTTGTGGGATTGGCCAAAAATTCTTTTGCAACTACATCAGAGTTCAACCTCTCCACCCAGACTGTTCTCTGGCTCCCTTTCCAGTGTTGATCCTTAGAGCATTTACTAATAAACTACTGCACATATATCTCCATGTCAGAGCTTTTCAGGGATCCAACCAAAAACACTTGGATATAGAAATGATCCCAGGAAACAGACTCTATTATAGGATTTTGGAGAGTTTGTTTGTTGGCCAGCTGGCAGTGAGGACACCCTCAAAGTGTGTATGCAGAGAACTGATACCTGGCATGTTGTAGAGGTCAGGTGTCAAACTTGTTCGGCCAGAGTGAACAGGGATGGGAAGGACAGCAATGAAAGGGAGCACACCAGCATAGGCACTGGAGAGGTCAGCTGGACTTCAATGATTAAGGGCCCTGGAATAGGGGGAAACTGAGAACTCCAGGGGGACTGGCTTCACTGCAGAAGAGACTGGAGTTCGAGCTAAACCCTAAAGAGTGAGCATGTATGTGAGGGGGAGGGAGGGATGGTTCCAGAAGTGCCTTCCAGTCAAAGGAAACAGCATGTACAGAAGTTCTGATGCAGAAAAGTGCCTGGCAATTAGAGGAAGTGTGAAATGGCCAGTGAATCTCTAGAGAGTAGAAATGGAATAAGCTTAAGAATGATGCCAAATGAGGCTGGAGAAATAGGCAGGGGCCAAATTATAGTCATAGTAAGATTATCGTGGGCATCTTAAGAGCAATGAGAAGCCTCTGAAGGGTTTGAAACAAAAAACCTACAAGTCAGATTTGCCTTTTTAAAAAATCTCTTTTGGCCATTCGGGAATGGATTGGAGAGAGCAAAAATGAAAACAGGGAAGGTCGCCTCTTAAGGCTGTTGCAGGGGCCCATGCTGGGGTGTGAGGGCTCCCTTAGAGCTGATTGAACTACTAGCCCACTTCTTGGTGATGGGAGGGCCAAATCCATCTCCATTCACAGTTGATATCTACAAAAAAAAAAAAAAAAAAAAAAAAACTGGAGCAATTCCCCTTTAACATTTATAAACTGGAAGCTGGGCTCCACAGTAACAGGGAGTTTGTCTGTTGGGTCACTATTGTACCCTGTTTCTACAACAGTGCTTGGGACTTAGAAAATGGCACTCAGGAACTGAGTAAATTAATTTTAAAGTACCTAATCCTAATGGGAATCTAGTAATTTCCAACAGATCATTCGTGCCCTGGTGTAAATAATAAATGTGAACACAGGCTCAGAGAGGGTGCAGTGAGCGATGAATGAGGAGGCTGAAGCAACCTCTGCCTTCTTTATCACATTGTTAGGGGTGGTTAATTATGGAGGACTCAAGGTGATGCCTGTAGGTTGGAAACCATCATGGGACTGGCTAAAAGCAAACTTCTGAGTCAAGCTCTAATCTTGAGCAGCTAACGTTCTTTCAAAGTGAGAGCAAATGTGATGTTTTCACATAAACTGATCATTGACCCTTGTTTTTCATTTCCAGTTTTCGTTTGTTTTATTTTGAAATGGAAGTATTTGGCTGTTTTCATGTAATCTAAACTAGATGTTAAATCCAAATAATTTTCAGTCTTTGCTTTTAGGCCAGGACATATAGACAAGTCTGTGACCTCTTGACTGACATTTAGACATTTGTCTAAATGTCCTGGCAGCTGTGGTCCTTCTGAGCACCACTTAGGCAGAGACTAAAGCTGAGAGCCCCACTTGAGACCACTCATCTCTTCTGCACCTTTCTGTGCTGCTCAGAACTGAAAATCAATTTTATGTAAGAACAGAAAATGATCCCATATTGAGGAAACCTGCACAGGTGAGTCTGTGCCCTCTGTCATGGTTGTAAACCAGAACGTTGCATATTCATGCAGAGACCTGGTAGGATACCAGACTCCCAAGCATGAAAGAAGAGTGACATCCAGTGGCCAGTTGGTTCCATTTCTGCTGTGCAGGACGCATTGGAGTTCAGTCTCAGCTCCAGATAATTTTTGCTTTTGTCTTTCCAAGCCTGGAAACCTGGAGACACTCCAAGAAGATTCTGATCTCAGATAAGTTTTTACCAATAATATTTATCCATCCATAATCACCACCAGGCTTTTTACTTTCAGAATAAGCATTTGTCTCTAGAGTTACTGTTTTAAATTGCATCATTAAATTTCATAAACATTAATGCTCAAAACTTGAAAAAATATAAAATTCCCCTATTGCATTTCTCCCTAGTTTTCAAAATAAGATTTATCAGTCTGCTCAACAAATGTGTTCCATGTACCTACGAGGGACCAAGTAATGAACAAAAGGAAACTACCCTCTAGTAGGTACATTCTTATTGAGGAAAATACACAACAATGTTCACAAACAGGTGTACACACACACACACACACATACACACACACACACACATACACACACCCCTCATGATGACAGTTGGTTATGATAAACGCTAAGAAGAGAAATGAAACAAGATGAGGGCATAAAGTTTGGCATGGCATTTGCTATTGTTTAGGGCAGGTGACTATTTCTAAGGCTATTTGAGCAGAAACCAGAATCAAGTGAGGATCAGATCAGGGGAGATCATCCAAAGGCAAATGATAAAGATAACTTTTATGCAGAATCAAGATTCTAGGAAAAATTTAAAATATGACCATCAGTCTCAAAGCAAAAACAGCTATATCTGAAAAACAATTTCAATCCAATTTTTAGTTAAAGAAGAAGAAAAACTTTGAGACTAAGGTCAACTTTCATTATTTTAGAGCAGAGGCACAAAAGTTAATTATGATCAATCTTTGATTTATAAATTCAGACTCAAATAGCATAAAGTAATAATAAATGTCACAATTTACAAATAATTTATTACCATGAAAAGACAAAGATACTATTGAAGTTATGGATAGCCACTCAGTGTCCCACTCCAAGCACATTGAACAGGAGCAATGTAGCCACAGACATCCTATTGGCAGGAAAGGCCATTTTTACACACACATGTGTGCGCACACACACACACACACACACACTAGAAAGTTTCACATTCATTTTGGCATTTGGTAATAGGAAAAGGAAACATACACCTCTTTTCTTCTTTTTTACTCTTTAATAACATGTAACTTGTATATAAAAGTATACATACCTTAAGGGTACAGCTTGTTTAATTTTGCAATAGTGAGTTTAACTATTTCTCTAGATCAAGATACAGAACATTCCAGCTTCTCAGAAGTCTCTTATATACCCCCTCCCACTTTCCTCCAAAGATTACTACTATTGTGACTTCTATCATTGCCTTTATTTAACCTGCACTTGGGATTCATGTAGATGAAATCACATAATTTCAATTATGTGATTTCATCTACATGTTCTTTTGTGTATCTGGGTTCTTTTACTTCACATGTTTTTCTGTGAAATTCATTCTTGTTGCTGCATGTAGCAATAATTCATTTATTTTCATTATAATTTAGTATTCTATAATATGCATAATACTGCAGTTTGCAATGTTTATGCACCTTTGGGCTATTTCTTATTTAGGTTTATTATGAATAATTCTTTTTCTAACATTTTTACATGTATTTTGGTGAAATGAATATTTATTTTTGTTGATTATATAGCCAGGGTAAAACTGTACCAGTTACATAATTTTCAGGGTTCAATGCAAAAATGAAAATCCAAGGTCACTTGTTTAAAAAAAACAGGGGAAAAAAGTGTTATTAAGAAAATATAAAGAGTTTTCCTTTTGGGGCTGGGGTTATGGCTCAGCGGTTGAGCGCTTGCCTCGCATACGTGAGGCACTGGGTTCAATCCTCAGCACCACATAAAATGAATAAAGATATATAAAAAAAATAGCATATTAATAAAAAAGATTTTAAAAAAAGAGTTTTCCTTTTTTAATCTTCTCTCTCTCTCTCTGTCTCTCTCTCTCTCACTATTTGTTGTGATATTTATCTGCTATTTGATATCATTCCAAGTAAAGTTGAGATGTCTAATTAGCTTGAATTTTACCATTCATTTTTATATTGAGCAATGGTGATTTTAAATGCAGGTATAAGAGCATTTAATGTTTGCAAAAATCACTAAATTATATAATTCATACTCCATAGCTTTCAGAACCCCCCACTTACTCCTACTGTGAGTCTCATTGAACTTCCAGGCACTTGTGGTTCCCCCAGAATGCTGTACTCGTGAGCATGGTGAATGCCATGCACGAATAGGGCAGCAAGGAACGTGACAGATACACAAACTGCACACACCTCTGCACAGCTCCATGCTCCATAGTCTTGAAAGACTTCATTTTCAAAGAACAATTTTAAAGATAAAATTATTAAGAATTTCAAGATCTTGACAGCAAAGCATGAATCCAACCATAAGGGCTTTTCTGAGTTTGGAACCCTCAGCAATGCCACAAGTCACCCTGAAGCTGACACTGAAAAGCTGTTTTCCAAAGTAGCTTTACCCATGCAACACTTCCACCTGCAATGGATGCCAGTTCCAGCTGCTCCAGCATCCAGCCGATACTTGGTATTATTTAACCATCAAAAAAGAATGTACTAATATCTCCTTATGGATCCAGTTTGCATTTCCTTGATGAGTCATGTTGAGACACCTATTTTCTAGTTTGATATCTTCTTTTTTTCAAGCCCTGTTCAAACTTTTTCATTTATTTATAGTGGGTTCTCTACCTTCCTTGATGATTTGTAGGAGTACCATTTTCTGCATTCTTGGACATACATATGGCAAGTAGCTTCTCCTGGTCTATGCTTACTCTTTCGCTCTTGTAATAGTATCATGATAAACAACAATTGTCAATCCTAATGAAATCTAATTGATAATCAGTAGCTTTAACATAAACCTTGATATTTTGATGTAAATTACCCACTGTTGTTATTATTTTCTAAGGTGTTCTTGGCTATTCTAGGCCCTTTTGAAATAAAAATGCCCTACATTCTAGCTTAGCATTTTTAAATTGTTCAGATCATAATTCCTTAAGTTATTCAGATGAGGAAATTATACCACATCTGAAGTGAAGCCAGACTACCTCTGGATTTGGATCAAAGTGGACTGTTAATGTAGTGCTTTGTTTTTCCAATCCAGAAAAGAAGAATCTTTAGTTCCTTTTCATACTCTGGCTAATTAGCATGCCAGGCAGATACAGTCACCAGCTGAATTATTATCAACAGTTGTTGCCCTGAGAATTTTTTATTTATTTATTTTTTTGGGTGTTCCTGAATGCCAAGGTTATTCAACACTTGCTAGGATTTCCATCTTCTTTATTACCACCACTCTTCATGATGCTGACTGTAGGAACTTCTTCAGCTATTTACAAACCCTTCCAGAAGCCAGTTTTCTGTTCTCAAGTGCCCTGTTTCCATTTTCTATAGAAGTTCTTACCCTCAAAATGGAAATGATCCAAACAATATCACAAATCCTTGATTAAAAACCTTTCAAATTAAGTTAAAGTTGCTTAAAATAAGGAATATATAGGTATGTATCCAGAATATATGCATATATTAACATAGTAGTCTTATCTAATATGTAATATGTCTAACGTACATATATTTTTCCAATTTGTAATTTGTCTCTCAACTCTAAGTGTCTCTTGATAAGCAAAAGTTCTTAATGTTAACGTAGTTAAAATCATCTATCCTTTTCTTTCTAACTAGTCTTTTTGGTTTAAGAAATGCTTTCTGAGCCCAGGATCATACAGACCTTTAACCATAGGCTCTTCTAGAATCTTCCTAGTTTTGCCTTCAAATTTAGCTCTCATATTGGTTTGTTTGGACTGCCATAGCAAAGTACCACAGGCTGGTGGCTGAAATGACAGAAATTTATTCCCACAATTCAAGAGGTTAGAAGGTGTCAGGAGGCTTGGCTCCTCCTGAGGCCTGGAGGGAAGAACCACATCTCCCTTCTAGTTTCTGGTTGTTTACCAGCAATCTGTGGAGTTCCTTAACTTAAAACATATCACCCTGCCAGGCACAGTGGTGTATGCCAGTAATCCCAGCTGCTTGGGAGGCTGAGGCAGGAGGATCACAAGTTCAAGGTCAGCCTCAGCAAGTTAGCAAAGTGCTAAGCAACTCTGACTCAAAATAAAATATAAAAGGGCTGGGGACATGGCTCAGTGGTTAAGCACTTTGGAATCAATCTCCAGTACCAAAAAAAAAAGACATCATTCCACTCTCTGCTTTTATGTTCATGTGACATTCTTCCTATGCACATCTGCCCAAATGTTTCCTTTTTATAAAGACACAGGCATATTAGATTAGGGGCCATTCTATTCCAGTATGATGTCATCCTAACTTACCTAATTACATCCGTAGCAACCTTATTTCCAAATAAGGTCACCTTCTGAGGTACTGGGAGTTAGGACTTCTACATAAGAATTTGGGGAGATATAATTCAACCCGTAACAGCTCTTTAATCCACCTGAAATTATTTTTATATTAGTGTAAAATGAGGTAATTACTCAATTTTCTCAGAAGCATTCACTGCAAATCCTGTTGTTTTGTGGCCAAAGATATGGTCTGTTTTAGAAAATGATCTATGTGCTATGAGAAGAAAGGATATTCAGTCATTGATGAATGAAATATTCTATACATGCCTGTTAAGTCTAAATTATTATTTATATTTTTTTAGTGCCATATCTTTTTTATTTAGTTTTTGGGGTGTGAGTGTGTGTGTTTTGTGAGTTTTTTATTTTATTTTTTTTGAAGATCTATCCAGTTATGAGAGAGGCATATTAAAGTCACTCAGTATTACTGTGTTGTGGTCTATTTGATTCTCGCAATTGAGAAGGTGGTCTATTTGATTCTTGCATTCAATTGTTTGATGTATGTATATGCTCCATTGTTTGAGGCATAAATATTTATGATTGTTATGTCTTGTTGATGTATAATTCCCTGAAGAAATATGAAATGTTGGGCTGGGATTGTGGCTCAGCAGTTGAGCACTTGCCTTACATGTGTGAGGCACTGGGTTTGATCCTGAGCACCACATAAAATAAATATATTGTGTTCATCTAAAAAAAATCATTATTAAAAAAAAGAAATATGAAATGACCTTCTTTGTCCTTCTGATTAGCTTTGGCCTAAAGTCCACTTTATCTGATATGAGGATAGAAAGCCCTGCTTGTTTAGAAGATCCATGTGAGTGATTAGTTTTTTCCCATCTGTTTACCTTCAGTCTATGGATGTCTTTGCCTATGAGGTGAGTCCTTTGGAGATAGCATATTGTTGGGTCTTGTTTTCTAATCCAATATGCCAGCCTATGTCTTTTTTTTTTAAATGATGTGCTATTATTTTTTTTATATCTTTATTTTATGTGGTGCTGAGGATCGAACCCAGTGCCTCACGTATGCGAGGCAAGCGCTCAACCTCTGAGCTATAACCCCAGCCTCCCAGCCTATGTTTTTTAATTGATGCATTTGGGCCATTTTCATTCAATATTATTATTGAGAATTTTTTATTCCCTACTCTTTTATTTCTGGTTTTTAATTTGAATTAGTTTCTCCTTTGATTGATTGAGTCTTCTTTTAGTGTAGTTCCTCCCTTTGCAGATTTTCACTTTTATCTTTCATGTCTTCTTCATGAAATATTTCATTTTATTGAGTATGTTTTTTAATGCAGGCTTTCTAGTTGTGAATTTTCTTAACTTTTATTTATCATGTAAGTTTTATTTTCATCTTCAATTCTGAGGCTTAATTTTGCTGGGTTTAGTATTCTTGGCTGGCATCCATTTTCTTTCAGAGCTTGGTATATATTATTCTAAGACCTCCTAACTTTAAGGGTGTGGGTTGAGAAATCAGCTGATATTGGTTCTCTTGAAATGTTACCTGTCATGTTTCTCTGGCAACCTTTAAAATTCTATCATTCTGTAGGGGAGGCATTTTCATAACAGTGTGCCTTGGTGTGGGTCTGTTGTAATTTTGTATATTTGGGGCCCTGTAAGCCTCCTGTATTTGATTTTCCATTTCATTCTTAAGGTCTGGGAAATTTTAATGATATTATTTCATTGAAAAGACTGTGTATTCTTTTGGTTTCTATCTCCAAGCCTTTATCTCAATAAATCTTAAATTTGGCCTCTTCACATTATCCCATATTTCTAGGAAGTTCTGTTCATGGTGTCTTAATCCCTCTTCTCCATGGTCAATTTTATTTTCAAGATTATATATTTTGTCTTCATTGCCTGAAACTTTATCTTTCAAGTGGGCTAGTCTTCTGGTGATGCTTTCCATCAAGTTTTTAATTTCATTTATTGATTCCTTCATTTTAAGGATTTATTTTTGATTTTTTTTTTCAGAATCTTTTATCTCTTACTGAAGTGATCTTTCACTTCCTGTATTTTCTGATTTCACTCCTTACATCATCTTTACTTAGCAGATCAGTTTAACTATGTATATTCTAAACTCCTCTGACATTTCTTCCACTGTGGTGTGGATAGATTCTGTTATTGGAGTATCTTTGTTTGTTTGGGGTGATTTGTTCCCTTATTTTTTCATTTTGTGTGTGTGTGTGTGTCTACCCATCTAACAGTATGGATCTGAGGGAGTAGATTTTCTACCATGTGGACTTATGGTGTCCCTGAAACTTTCCACTAACTCACCATTTAGGGGCAGACAAACAATAACAATAACCAATGCAAACAATATACAGAATAAAACCAGATACATCCTTCTATGACATCTAAAATGTTTAATTGACATAATAAACAGAAATGTGATCAGTTATTGCCCACAGTAAATATAGTAAATTTGCAAAAGGGTTTACAATCTCAAATGATGAACAAGAACAGAACAGAAGAGATGTAGGACATCATGATTATGAGGGATGAGGAGAGAAAATAGAAGTAAAAAATTAAAGGAAGAGTAAAGGAGAGAACAATAGAGTTTGGCTGTTAGCCGAAGAAAGGAGAGAAAGAAAATCAAGGGAAACAGATAAGTGAGAGGAAAAAACATATGAGAATTTTTAAAAAATAAAATAAATAGAAATAAAAATAATAATAAAAGAATACAAACAAAATCAAAATATACTAATCAAACATCCTAGCCCTCAAAATACTAAGCCTTAAAAAAATCTGCCTTCAAAAAATGCTAGAAACCAAGGAAAAAATGCAAATATGTATGTGTGTGTCTGTGATCATTCTGGTCAAAGTTAAATAGAGAAAAGAAGAAAAAATATTTAAAAGATCTCAATGAAAAGTTAAAGAATTGTTTCTAGTGGATTTCAAAATATTCTCAGCTTCCCTTCTCAGAAGTGTTAGATGGGTGGAATGGATCATGATGTCTTCACCCTCAGGATGGGATCACTGGCGCCTGAGAGGAGATCCCATAGGCAGAGTTCCTGGAGGCCTGGTTAAGGCCCAGGTAAGGTCCAAGTTCTTCATTGAATGGCAGTTGGTCTGAAGATTTTAAATCAGTGCACCTCCAGGGCCCAAAAGATGCTGGTTCACACTGGGAGACCCCAAGAAGCTCCCCTGGGTTCCACTAGTGCAGCAAAGGAGCCAATCCTTTGACACCCACATACTCTGCATTTCCTGGTCTCTCAGGTTCAGTCTCCAAACGCAATTACTCCTGCTGAAGCCAGAATTAGATAAGCAGTCAGTATAAATAGGTAAATGGAGTGAGGTCAGATCAAGGAGACCAATTTGAGTGAGTCTGGGAATTTGGAAAGAAATTGAAATGCTAATGCCTTCAGAGCACTTTCTCCACTCTTATCAAGACAATCTGTCCCTGCTCCAACCTGTTGCTAAGGTAACCTGTCCCAGGGATTGTCCCTTCCTACGGGGAGTCGGGAGTCGTTAATTATGCCCCCTTTCTGCCCAGATCACTCCACCTTGGCCCTTCCCCCTGTCCATCTGTTTCTCACCTTTTGGCCATCCCACCGAGCATCTCCTGGGCCTAGTCATTCAGGAAGGAAAGAGATAAGGGCAAGAGAGCAGGAGAATAAAGGAAGCCTAGAATATATAAAAAGGAAGAACACCCATACTTCATGGGATACCAGGATACCAGCTATGGCCCCCTTCTCCCTCCTGGGAGAAGTCTGTGTTACCTCTTTTTAAATAAACCCTGCTTAAATGCTTGCCTCATCATGCTTCTCTAATGTTCAAACTTCAACATGTGATGAAGCAGAACTTATCACTGGTTACCTGCAGTATCACTGCCCCACTTTTTTGAATTGCAGGCGCATCTATCCCAGCTGGTTCTGTAAGCCACCGGACTGGGGGGACAGTTTCCACAACCTATATTCCCCTGTGTATACCCCTGTCCACATATGATTTTCTCTGGGTCACTTAGGCACACTCTGTGTCCTGTGGTGTGTGTTTGCCAGGTGTGTATTTCGGACTCAACTTGGGTTTGCCAGGAATCAGTCCCGCAGCTTCCAGCTCCCATGGAACAGCTGCAAAATGGCTCGTTCCTCTGTCCTCCCCAGGCTGCTGGGAGAGATGTGGCTTCTTTACTGCACAAAGATATCCCTCCACTTTGCTCACAGAAGGACTGCTCCTGCTGGTAGCAGCAGCAAGAGTGGTGGTACTGGGAATTTTTTCCCTATTTTATTATATCCAAACTCCTGAGTCCCTGATCTGCTTTGAATGTTCAATATTAATTCCCAGTAAAGTCCCTCCCCCATTTGTTTTTCACCCACCTTGCTGATAAGCTGCCTATCTGCTTTCTTGGTTTCACACCACAGAGCAGCCAGGAAAGCAACCTTCCTCTATTCTGCCATCTTGAAACCATTATAATAGGATATTAAAAAGTATTAGAGGAAGCCAGTCATGGTGCTGCTAGCCCATAATCCCAGTGACTCAAGAGGCTGAGGCAAGAGGATTGCAAGTTCAAGGTCAGCCTCAGCAACTTAGCAAGGCCCTAAGCAACTTAGTGAGATCCTCTCTCAAAATAAAAAATAAGAAGAGTCTATGTAGTGTCCTAGTTCCAGTTATTATATAAATACCTAATATTATGGGAATGTGATTCATTTATTATGAAGATTCATTTATTACTTATGATGTTGCTGTTTATGTGGCATTCTGTCTAATGAGATACTAAAAGTCAAAATTTAGCTTTGCAATAAAAGCAAATCTCTGGCCTATAGTCCCAGCAAGTAGGAGGCTGAAGTGGGAGGATCCCTTGAGTCCAAGAGTTCATATTCAGCCTGGGAAACAGTGATTCATCACAAAAAAAAAAAAAAATTATCACAGACCAGAAAAGACTGCTGAGGAGACATGAGAGACATGACAGCTAAATGCAACATGGTGCCCAGGATTCTCTAGATTAGATCTTGCAACAGAAATTTTAAAAGCCAGAGTAATACAAATAAATCCTAATGTTTACTTAACATTAATGTACCAATTAAAGTTACTTATTTACCATACCAATTTACTATACCATACCAATTTACCATACCAATTTACCATAGTACTTTAACTGGGTTAGTAATACATAGAAACTGCTGCCTTTGCAAGTTTACTATATACAAAGTACAGAAGCAAAAACTAAAAAAGTTCGTTTCTTTAAAAATGTGGTATTAGGGCAAAAATACATAAATAGACCCATGAGAAGAATAGAAATTTAGAGATTACATTATATCATCAATAGATTTCAAAAATAATGGCTAAAGCAAGGTAATTTGAAATGAAATCATCTTAACTTTCTGTAATGGTACAGAAACAACAGTACACATGTATGAAAAAACTAATCTCTACTCTTTCCTATGTACATACAATTTTACTTACATGTATTTTATTAGATATAATTATAAAAATCAAGACTATAATATCTCTAGGAAAAAAACATTTTTCAACTTTGAAATACACAAAGATTTCTTAGATGGGACACCAAAACACAATCATGAAGTAACAAAAATGGAAAAATTGGGCTTTATCAAAATTAAAAACTTTTGTTTTTACAGACATCATTGTGAAAATGAAAAGATAAGCCATGAACTGGGAAAATATTTGCAACACATATTTTTTAATTGGAGCTTTATTGTTATACATAGTAGTTGGCTTCATCCTGACAAACTCATACATGCATGGAATTCAATTTCAGTTGAAGATCCCTCTCTTTTCCCTCCCCACCTCTCCCTCATTCTTCCTCTACTCTACTAGATGTACTTTCACTCATTTATTTATTTATATTTATTTGGTTCTTTTTACTATGCATAAAGGTGCAATTCCCTGGCAACACATATTTTACAAATGAGCTCATATGGAGAATACATAAAAGACTCTTGGCAGTCAATAATAAGAAACAACTCAGAGCCAGATATTGTGGCACAGGCCTGGGAGCTCAGCCACTCGTGCAACTTAGGGAGACTCTGTCTCAAAATTTTAAAAATAAATGAAAAGAGCTGGGGATATACCTCAATAGAAAAGCATACCTGGGCTCGACCTCCAGAATGGGGAAGAAGAGGGCAACCCAATGCCTATTAACAGGAAATGGATAGATTAAATAGAGCATATTCAAATAACTCCATATTTTCATGTTCCTGGATGGTTTGTGTTTCTGAGCAAAGGAAATTAGTGTGTCATAGAAGAGCTCCTTTACCATAGATTCATTTCCTTCTTGCATGGTAAGGATGTTAAGACTTGGAACCATCTGTCCTCAATCAAAGGGTAATAAAAATGATCTCCTCCATAGCCCAATATTTGCATTCCAGGATAGATACTTTCCCCTTTGCCTCCCAGAGAGAATCAATTGACTTTCCAAAGAATTAGTTTACAATAAAGAGCTCAGGTTTCTCTTCCTCTCTCAGAACGGAAGCATGGCAGCTAAGCAGTGTATATCCTATATAAACCACAGACTCATCACATCACCTTAGAAGACAGAGAAAAATGGGGTGTGGGCAATGGATGCAATTATTGCTGTCAAAGTTAACTCTGATCTCTGCTCTAGAAACTCATGTTCCCTTTCAGGACAGAAATTTCTCTAATTTATTTGAGACTAGTCTGGGCAACTTATGGAACAAATATGGACATTTAAAACTTACAAAATACTCTAGCAGTAATATTTTTAAAATAATAATAATAATCTACTGATATATATAGCAATGTGAATTAATCTCGCAGAAATTCTATTGAATGAAAAAAAAAGCTAAACACAAAAGAACACATACTGTGTGGTCCCATTAATAGGAAGGTCAAGAACAGGCAAAATTAATCAAATGACAATGAAAGTCAAAATAGAGAGTCCCTATGTGATAGAGTGTGAGAGGGAACATGAATGAATTTTCAGGAGCAGGAGAAATATTCTGTTTTGATCTGAGGCTGGTAACATGCTTATGTGCACATGAAAACCTGGAGATCAGTGTGGTTTGTGCTTTTCAGTCTATGTTATAATTAGAAGCTTAAAAAATTTCCTCAGCTGGTGGTTTTAGGAAAACTGACAGTGATTCTAAAATTTATATGAAAATTCAAAGGGCAAAAAATTACTAAGGCACCCAAATAAGAACAAAGTGGAAGGGCTTACTCTACCAGCAAAAAGATAAAGTGATTAGATAGTGTGGTATTGGTGAAATAATAAATAAATAGACCAATGGAACTGAACATAATCTATAAACGGACCTACTCATTAATGATACTGAATTTATGACCAAGATGGAAGTAAAGAGCTATAGGAAAATAATATATTTTAATAAACAGTGCTGGTCAACTGGAGCTCATAAAAAAAGAAACTTTTACTCCCACTTTATACCTTGTATGTTTAAAAATCAAGTTCAACCAGAGCATAATTTGAAATGTGAAAATAAAGCAATAAAATTTCCATAAAATAACTTAGAAGAATATGTTCATCACCTAAAGGTGGGATAAGTTGTTTTTTTTAAAAAAAAAAAAAAAAGTACACAAAGAATAACAGCTATAAAGGAAATAAATGATAAACGAGACTATATTAAGAAATTTCTTTGAGTAAAAGACACTTGTAAGAATAAAAAAGCAAGCTACATGGGAAAGATATTTGCAAAATATGTAACTGTTAAAGGCCCAATTCAGCATATGTAACAAATTCTTTCAAAACAAATTTAAAATAAAACAAAGACAATTTAATTGGGGGAAAAAAGCCAAGAAATTTGAAGACTAATCGCAAAAGAATACATCCAAATGACTGTTAAATTATTGTAAAAACTCAGTGTCATTCATCATCAGGAAAAATTCAAATAAAAATCACAATGGATAAATTACCTACGCTCTAAAATGGCTAAAACTGTGAAGCCTAAAAATACTAAGTATTGGAAAGCATGTGGAAGAACTGTCATTCACAGCAGATGGGAGTGTAAACAGGTATAACTTCTTTGGAAGCCCAGTGTAACATTAATTATTTAGATTGAAATTGTGTCTGGCCTGTGGCCCTGCAATTTCATTCGTAGGTGTATACCTGGCAGAAATATAGGCACCTAATCAAGTGACGTGTTCAAAATGTTCAAAGCAGCACAATTGCTAGTAGCCTCAAACTGGAATCAATCTCAATGTCAGACAAAGGATAACTTCACAGCAATGTACCTTAGCTATAAGCAGCAGCATAGGCCTAATGTTGAGTGAAAGAAGCCAGACATGATGGAATGCACACTGAATTATCTGGGAGAGAAGAAAGAAGGAAATTGGCTGGCCTCCATAGGGCTATCACTTTGTGATAACTTACTGAGTTATAACATCTATCTGAATGCACTGTATTTTTCTGTGTACATTTTATACTTCACAATCGTAATTTAATTTTTTAAAAGCATGAATTATTTCTCAAAAATTCTTAAAAGGATTTAGAGGAAGATTTGATGAGAGAGGGTTCTGTAGGACTTTATTAGATGATATTTGGATGCAAGCACATGGCATGAAGTTAGAAATTGCTAGCAACCCTGCTCCCCAATTATCTACAAAGTGGCAGAGCTTAAAGCAAAGGATGCTTATTATCCACCCAGGACTCTCTCCTCTGCATCTATAACTACCACCCCCAAACCTTTTCCAGTGAACTTTATCTTGCCAATTCTCTCCCTGTAACTGCCAACTAATCCTTCAAGTTTACTTTAGAGACAGTCATATCATTACAATCTAAACTTGCCCGGACTCTACTTAAGCGTCCAGGGGATGAGTATTTTCTCCCATTCACAATGTAGTTTACAATACAGAAATCCCAACAGTGCTGTTTTGTCCGTAAATTAATGAGTACATTTTAAAATGCATGTTGTTTTACAGTTCACACTCAAATGTATTTGTTTTATCTTCCCAAGTGTAAGAGGCACATGAGGCAGTCATTAAAAGCACAGACTTTGGAATTAGACTTTCCAGGGTTTGAATTCCAGTTCTTTCGTTCATTAAGTGAGCCACCTATGCAAGCTTGTCTCCTTCTTTTGGAATTTGGGGTGATGTGATAAGTTCACAGAGTTGCTGTAAGGATCCAAAGAGGCAGGAAATGTCAAATTATTAGCATAGTATCTGGCTCAAAGTAAGAACTCAGCAGCTTCATGTTATTATTGTTATGTATCATCCCTGGAAACTACTTAAGAATTAAACTGAAAATAGGAAAAATGTGGTGAGTTTTTATTGTGTGTGATATTAGTGTTTGAAAGTGGAAAGTGTGGGATTATAGGTTTATGGCCTTTTCGATCAGAAATCCCAGAATCTCATAGTACAACCAGCTCCACAAAATTAAGATCTCAGTGTGCTACATCATGGCAAGGGTCATAACACTGATAAGTAGAAGAAAACATTGATTTGAATGTGTTGAATCATTTCGAAAACCTTTATGGGGAAAAAAATCTTTGAAGTATAGAGTGGAGCTTATTTTGATACGGGAGGAACCAGGACTGCTACTACCTGAAGTCAACAGAGATAGCTGCAGCCTTAGTTCTAAGAGGTCAGACTTTAATGTTACTAAGGAACCTCCCTTACGTGAAATCTGGGTCACAGGTAAAAAGTCATGATGAAACTCTTCACTTGGATTCATAAAAGCATCACCTGAATACCTCTCAGGCCACAGTCATCCTGAGTGGGAAGTTTGTTACCATGAAAGGGAAATATGGACTGCCCTCTGGCAACTACCAAGGGGAACTTGAGGAAATGAGAGAGTAGAGGAGAGGCCTGCAGAAAACTATTGGTCTCCAAACAAGGATTAGCCCATTCTTGTAGCGGGGGAAAGGGGGATGTTCTCACTGTCCCAATTCCACCACCCTTTGCCACTTCTTAGTTGGGGGAAAAACTTTATGAGACAATAAAATGTTGCTGTTCAAGTAAAGAAATGTTAGGTAGTAAGGGATACACATGTCTACTTTAGCCTCTATTAGGCCATGAATAAATCATATTTGAACAGAAATGCATATAAGTCCTGAAGTTTAGATATCAAAAAGTGGTTGATTTAAAATGCTTCTGTAGCAAATCTACACCCTATTTAACCCACAAGACTTAAGGTGATAACAATGGAGATAAACTAATATAATCTACAGATACCAATGGAGATAAATATAATCTAGAACAAAAAAGTAAGAACCATAGCAATTCGAGGCAATACAGATGGTGTACTAGTAATAGAGTTCTTTCTAAAATGTTCAGGAATTACAACCAAATCAGTAAGAGTCCAGTGGGGGAAACTGCACTATTTTAACAGAAAGAATTTGCTATAAGAATTTGGTTAAACAGATGCTAGAAAACTAAAAAAGTAGAAAGAAATACCGGTATTAAAAAGAGAAAGTAGTCACTGGAAGCCACTGCCACCTTTAGGAAGAAGGAACAAGGGAAAGTGAGTGTTACATCCCAGAAGAGGAGCCTCACAAAATTGGGACTCTGACCCTTGAGAACTGGGCCTGGTCTGCACAGAGCTGGTATTTCCAAGGATGCAGTGATGTGGATTCTTTTCCAGGGCAGAGGCAAGGTAACACATTACAACAGCAAATAACTCCAAAGCAAGTCCCCCCTCTCCTCTTCCAGCTCTGTCTTCCTCCAGTGTCCTCTATCCATGTAAACCAAAGGCGTCAACTGGACCTGTGATTTGTGGAGTCCTAGTTTCAGCATCACAAAGCCAGAGTCCCAGCCTAAGGGACAACCTGACTTGAACTCCTTCTGTTTGTTAAGACTTTCTGGTGGGGGAAAGTAGCAAATTTAGGGAAAGCTGGCTGAGGGGTATAGCTCAGTGGTGGAGCACTTGCCTAGTATGTGTGAGACCCTGGGTTCAATCCTCAGTATGGTTTAAAAGAATTTTTTTAAAAATCAGCTAAAATTTGTTTTTTAGGGAATTCTGGAAATTGCCCCATCCTTTTGCTCCATTCCCACCAAAATGATTTCTTGTTTTCTCAGTTACTGAAGACCTTTATTCCCCTAAAATAAGGGCAATTGATTCAATTTTAGGGTTATTTCTCTTTATTTGTACATTTGAAATCAGGCATTTAGGGAGGGAAAAGTCAGGACACATCAGAGAGGTAAACCATTTACTTCTTTATTTTTGGGCTGAACTCAACCTTTAGAACTACCTAGAAAGAGCCAGCAGTGAGAGTAGCTCTCAAATTTTTCTATTCCAATAATTTTCCCTTAATTTCACTCTACACCTCCCTCCACTAATTGGAGAACTGGACCTGTAGTGAAGTGCCAGCTAAGGTTCACAGGTCTGGGGAACTTCATTCAGACTGATTGCTGGACGTGAAGTGTCCCTGTCTTCACCTGTAACGCACGCAAGTGGTGAAGGTTGAATGAAATCCAACAGATATGGCAGGGGGCCTAACAGTACGTTGAGAAATAACTATCCATTTCATTCTCCCAGAACTTTCTTCCGGTGTTAAAGCTGACATTTTAAGTGACCGGCAGACAAACCTGAATACCAGAATCGCTTTGCAATGTGCTTGCCTCATTCTCTTTAGTGGAGTGAGCTGTCACCTGCATAGTGACCCCGTTGGCCAGTGAGGTGAAACCGAGGACCTGGAGACGCTCGACACTCTCAGGACTGAAGCTGGAGTGGCTGGGAACCCTAAAACGACGGGAAGCTGTCCTCCCGCTAGCATCCACCTGGGGAGCTCAGGTGAGCAGCGCACAGAGCCGGGGCGCTCCAGAGAGGACACGCTGCCGCCCACGGCCGGAGGGGACGTCGGACTTAGCCAGCTGCCGCCGAGATGTGACCCAGCCCCACCGCCCATGCGCGCTCCTGGGACCCCCAACCCCGGGCTCCCGGGCCTGCCTTTGTTGCTACTGCTGCTGCTCTTGGCGGCAAGGTCGGGACGTGCAGGTAGGTGGTTGCGCCGCCAGGTGCGGGTGGCAGACGTGGCGGAGACGAGTTTCGCTTTCGGTAAGCCGAGGGTGCGGCGCCGGGCGCCCTGCACCCTGCACTCTGCCCACTCTCCGCACGCGGAGCCCTGCAGAGATACTCGCCGCCACCTGACGCGTCCGGGGTCAGGGTCAGGTTGGCCAGGCGCCGGGTTTAGCGCCTGCCTTTAGGAGAGTTGGCGGTGCTCCCTCGGACTGCTACCCACAGCTTGCACCTTGCAGCTACCGTGAGAGACGCCTTCGTCAGCATGTCCCAGGCTCCCGCCACCACTGCCGCAGCAGTGCAGAGAGGTCTCTTTTGGATTCCCAGATCAGAATCCTGTGACAAGAATAAGAAGATTGCATTTTCAAAAACCAAACTCTTGGGAAAAGTGACAAGATCTACAAAGAGCAGCGCTTCTAAAACAACATCCCCCTTTTCTGGGCACATTTTCTCCTTGCGGTTGTGACTACATACAGACAGGTGCTCTTTAATTTTTCAGAAATAGCAAAACTTTTCACTGAACATCAAGCACTAGAGGGTTTTTTTCTTCTACTCTTTTGAAGTTTAAACTCTTTATAAATTGGAATTCAGTAAGCCAGAATAATTAGTGAACTATGTTTTTTTCCTCCTGTATTCCTGTTTTATAAAAAAAAAATTAAAGCAAGATATCTGAGATTTTTTAAAACTTGAAGACAACAATCACAAAGCTCCTAGGAAGACTGTACTTTATACAGACTAAGTTCAGGCTTCTGTGACTTTTATCCCAGAACCGAAGAGCAACAACGAATGTAGAAAGAAAAGCCATCTGTGAAACTGCCCTGTTCTTAGTAGCCAACGAGGGTGCAGGGGAATTATGTAAGTTGAAGATAGTTACAAAGAAAAGTGTGCATACAGGTCTTGGAAGGGTCTTTGTAGGGTCTTGTTTGTTTTGAAAACAAAGTTTAATTTTAAACAAACTAATTTGAACCAAAAAACACTATTTTTCTAACTTCTTGCTGTCTGGTAAGAGAAATATACAGAGCCCAGATTTATATTATGGCTAAGATTAAATTTTAGCTTAGAACAAGCTTTTATTAAATGGAAACTTTTTCTTTTTATTTCAATGGAACAACAGAGCCATAACCATTACCAAAGAATAAATTATCTTTGAAGTTTCGTGTTTGAACCAGATTAGGCTCATACTAATTATGGTCCCTAATTATGGTTTATGTGATGAAATTGTTCTTTTTACACAATCTTCAACCTGAAATTACTAATTACTGTGGAAAATCAGAATAATGGATTGAATTATTTTCAAAATAATATAGCAAGATGAATGTGCACTAGGTGAAATGTCACTGTGTACTATGTAATAACTGAACATTCAGACACAGATTCAACACAGAAACACGTAAAGCAAATTTCAGGGAATAGTTGCAAATATGTACCAGGAAAGCACTGGCCAGGTTTATTTTAAATAGTCCTACATAATTCCAAACATTTACTAAAACATGTCAATTCAATAGAAACTCTGGAACTGTGATAATGTTCTCAATTCATTTTTATTGTCCTGGATATCAGTCCCTCCTTCCCTCTTGGGAGGATTTTTGAAAAACAGATATCATACACAAAATAGTTTCTCTTCCAAATCCTAAATTTATTAGAAAGCTTAGTGGTCCTTTAATAATCCCAGATGGGCTAAAGGGAAAGAGACTACTCTTGACTTTGGCAACCACCGAGCCTTCAACTAATAGATAATGAATTTGCTTGTTTTTCTTTAAAATCAAAGAGATTTAATGAAAGGGGAATGACATTAGAAGGTAGTCATATTATTGACTTCAAAAAATTTGCAAAAAAATATACAAACTTTTTTCTGACCCATGAGGTCTTAGCATGCTCCTGTCCTCTCTAGGTACTCTGGGGAGTGCTGGGGAAACCATGCTAGAAGGTGAATGTAGTTGCCTGGCCACCGTACCTGCAGGTGTGATAAAGAGCTGTGACCAGGATTATATAAACAGATATTTAAAGCCAATAAGAGAGTGGGAGACTTCCTAGGTCATGAGTCTCTGCTCAAAACCCTTCAAAGGCCTCCATTTTTCTTGGAATGATTTTAAATTCTCTTGTAAGGTCCTGTGTGGCCTACTCATACCTATCTCTCCAGTCTTACTTTAACTCCTGCTATTCTGGCCTTCTCCTAGTTCCTAGAGCAAGTCAAACTGTTTATCACTTTGAGGATTCATGCTTTCAGTTACCTGTGCTACAATGTTCCCACTCCTGACTATCCTAACTCCTGCTCAGATTTGTCATCTCAATTCTAATGTGTCCCCCTCAAGCAGGTCTGCATCCCCAGAGGAGAAAAATGCAGAGTTAACTATGTCTACGAACCAATGAACCTAACTTTAGTTTTGGAGACTTAGAATGCAATTTAAATATTACTGTGACAACTATGCTTATTAGAACTGATAGACTATAATTAATGCAGTGAGGGTATTTGTTGAAATGTCTTATTTGATATAAAGAGAGGCATAGGGTATTTTGTTTCACTGAGGAATTCTACATTCTTCACATGCAGGTGCACACATACATAAATGATTCCAGTGAACTAATTAAACTTTCATAATTTTTTAACTTTTTATTTTGAACTAATTTGAGACACAGAAGTTGCAGAAATAGTACAATGTTTCCCTAAATCCCTCACCTAGTTTCTTCCAAATATTGACATATTATGTAATCATTGTACAACATGCAGAACCAGAAAATCAACACTGGTATAATTCTATTCACTGAACTAGAGAGCTTGCTTGAATTTTCCCCATTTTTTCACTAAAGCTCTTTTCCTGCTCCAAGATCTAATCCAGGACCTCACATTAAATTTAGTTATCATTGCCCCTTAGTTTCCAGTGACAGTTCCTCAGCCCCTTTGCTGCCATGATGTTCTTCTCATTATCTACAAGAGATTGACTTGTTCAATTCTATGCAGTCTCAAAATTGCCAATCTGTGCTTCTGTGAGAAACATATTTACTAACTAGATTACAGCGCATGCGTATAGTTCTTTAGTCTTTAGATTTATGTTATCAATCAAGATATTATTGCTCAAAGTTACTTAAGTTAGTTCTTTTTTCCTTTACCCCTTTAGGTCTCATGATGCCTACATGGTATTTCTTTTTGATTTTTGTTATCTTTTATGACACACGCACTCTGACACCTAATTCAGACTCAGAATTTTATATTAATACAATTTCAGTTGGTAGAGCTGATTTTCTGTTTGCTTCTCAGAGTATAAAAAAAGAAAGCATGACAATGTTTTATCTAGGACTTGTCTGTAATGGTGATCTTTAATGCTACTAAGGCTACTCTTTTCTGGAAAGAAAATTTTTTCAATGATTTTAAATATTATTTCTACAAAATCAGTTCTGCTTTTTGAGGGTGAGTCATTGCACATTGAGCCACCAAAATGGCTGCTTTTACTCACTATATCCACCAAAGGATCAAATGCCTGGAATATAGGATGGGCATTTTCTTATCCTGTAAAGACTAGTCACTAAGTTTTCCTTAGACTTCCTGATTTCAACATGTGTTTTTTGTATCCAGCTTCCTCTCAGCTAAATTATAATCTAAAATCCCATTCCCTGCAGCTACATGCATGTTTTGGTGGTGTAGGATATTGCAGCATTTGCTTATACCACTTCTCCCATTTAAATTTTCTCCCTCCCAACTTTGTAGGTATCTTTTCCTCTCTACATAAATCCCCTCATCTCTACCTTCAGGTGACTCAATAGCCCTTGGATCATTTGTTTTTCTCTTCAATTAACTTGTGTTCATTTTTGAAGAAACATAAAAACAAGCAATAGACGACCACTACAGTACAGTCTTGTAAGTCTGAAAATAACATAACATCATTCTAGAGACCAGAAGTCCAGCCTCTAGGTGTCAGCAGGACTGAGTCCTTCAGAGAGCTGCGAGGAAAACTCTGATCCACACCTCTCTCCTCGCTTCTGGTAGCTGAAAATTTTGGGTATTCCTAATCTTAGTAGGCACATCACTTGACCTCAGCCTTCACCTTCATATGGAATTCTCCTTGTATCTCTTTACACAGTCTCCAAGAAGATTGTAAATGTCCATCTCTATATCCAATTTCCACTTTATTAGGACACCAGTCCTATTGGACTTAGACTCACCTATTGGCCTCATTTTAACTTGATCAGCTCTGTAAAGACACAATTTCTAACTAAGGGCACATTTCGAGGTACTAGGGGTTAAGATTTCAACTTATTTCTTCTGAGCACACAATTCAGTTCATCACACCTATCCTCAGGGACCTGTAGGGCAGTGATGCACAGGCTTGGCTTCTAGAGTGGGAAACAAGCTGTCTTCCAACCCTTCCTCTTTAATATGTTTAGTAGTCTGTGTCCACAGCTAAAGGGAGACTTGCAGAAGTATCAGGCCTGAAAGGTTCCACTGAGAATATTGAAGGCAGAAATGAAGGATTCTAGATTATTTTCCATAACACAAATGTAAGTGAGAACTGCCAATGGATGTTTAATAGAGACATAATGTTCAAAATTTTTTAGCAAAGGGATTGCGTCTCCCCAGACTTCTGCCTCCTGTCTTTATTCCATGAAGCCCTTTTGCTGCAAACTCTCTCTTGCTCCAAGAGAACCATTTTCGTATGTGAAGCATATCTATCTGCATTTGTTTGTCTCAGCACCCTCCTTCATATTTAAATATATGTCTTACAAAAAGTCTACTCAATCACCTACTAAATGCTCACATGTAACTTTTAAAGTTAGTTCATAGATTTTTCAGTGCAAAATTGAATTACAAATGCAGGGGAATGAGGTACTTGAGGTGGTCAAATTTAACAAAATAGGATTGCCTTAATATGGATCTCAAAATGCATCTATTTTGAATTTTCAAAAAGTTTACATATATCCTGACTCAATGTGATTTTTATATAATCTTCCTTGGAGTATTTTTCATTCATTCATTCATTCATTCAGTGTCATTCATATTAGGAACTATTCTAGGCTTCTGGGTGAACAAGAAAGCAAGGCCCTTTTGTTCCTAGAGTCTGCAGACACAGACAAGTGATTGTGTTGGAATATTAATGCCAGAATTAAGGAAAACAAGTTTCCTTAGGTGCATAGAACAAGGCACCTGATCTAAACAGGACATGCTTCCTATAGGACAGGTCCTTTAAACTGAGACTTATAGGAGTTGTTGGTTAATCTACACACACACACACACATATGTATATAATGTATACATTATATCACATTCTCCTTACTTGAGGAGAAAAGATGAATCAGAAAAGAAACTTGATGTCCAAATAAATTTATTATGAATAAATACTTTGAATCCTTTTAGGAAAAACCAAATAAATTTGATACAGTCATAGGCAGTGTGTCATCCCTATTATGTGAAATATTTATAATTCATTGTAAATGTTGGTCTTCTTAATTTAAATATTAAGAAGAAAATAAAGCTAAAACCAGCTCCAAACAAATACTATCTGTAAACTACCAGGTACTAGTATTCCTTTACACATACATTTTTTTTCTTATAAAGCTAAAAATGAACAAACCAAAAACCAACAACAGCAAAATCCCATGAAAGGAATGATCCTTCCAAGAGGGATGCTTATCCAGTGAGGAGGATTCGGGAGCTCTGTGGCCATAGACTGACCTCAAGGTCGTTGGCAGCCTTATGGTCTGTGGCTCTTTGCAATACTGAATCAAACCACAGTTATGAAAAGGCACACGTTTACAGCTGTGGTTTCTCGTTTAGGTACTACATTTCCCACTTCCTGAGTTCACACAGTTCTTTAAAGGCCCTGTTAGCTTTAATGGACAAAGCAAAGAGACTGGATCCATCCAGTCTCCATGTTGTTTCTGGAGAAGTTCCAATGTTGTCAATGCAACTGTAGATTGAATAGTGTCTCCAACAAAGTCACATCCAGCCACAACCTCAGACTATGACTTTATTCAGAAATAAGGTCTTTGCATATGTAACTACTTAATGCTCTCATGATGAAATCATCCTTGAGATAGAGTGGACTGTTATATGAGAAGACTCAGAAAGGCCATATGAAGGCAAGGGCAGGCAGAGCTTGGAGTTAGCCACCACAAGCTAAGGGAACACCCAGGGCCCCAGAGGCTAGAAGAAGCAAGGAGAGAGTCTTCTAAGGGAGCATAGCCCTGAAGACACTTTGACTTCAGACTTTTGGCCTCCAGAACTGTGAGAGAACACATGTCCATTATTCTAAGCCACCTAGTTTGTGGTATTTTGTTATGGCAGCCCTACGAAACTAACCTAAGTGCTTTTAACCCTTCTTTATGGGGTCCTCTCTTCACCGTTGCTCTACATTTATCCTAACCACTCACTTTGTTATATCTTGCAAAATACTATAGATACCTGAATGAATCAGTCTTCTAGAAGACCTATGCAGAACATGAACCTCTGTTCATTTTATCACATTTAGTAAGAGCTTTATCAAGGCATAGTTCAACCCTGAAGAGGTCTTATCTTCACTCTGGTTACCCTCAAAACACAAGAGTACCTGCTTGTCACTATAGAGAAGAGGTAGCCTACAGGAAGACAGATCACCTTCTGAGTGTTTGTGCGCCACCCTTCAGTTTTCATAGTGTTCCACTGGAAAGTCTGGACCATGCTGCCAGCCTCATTTGCCTCAAAATCCCAACCAACAGTGAACAGAAGTAGATTCTATTGTTTATTTTCTTGAGAATTAAAGGAAAATGCTACATTGAATTGCTTCTCCAAAATGCTTCTGCTGAAACAAAGTTCCTGCAACCGGGAACCCAGAGCAGAGAAGGAAATATAGTGGCCAGTAAGTGAGAAGATAGAGGTTCCAGTCCTTCGTCTTCCACTCCCTCTTTATGGGCAAGTCACTTACCTTGGATGGCCTACAATTTCCTCACACATGAAATGTGCCATGAAGGAGCAGGGCTCAATGATTTCTGAGGTCCAGAGATGGACATTATACAGCTGTGGACAGATCTGTACCTAGACCCACCCCATCCCCTGCTGACAGGTCACCCCTGGCACCAGGCCAGCACTTCTCCTGACCTTGCTCCCTCCAGCTGCCAGACACAACCTGCTCCTGTCACTCCTTTTCTCCAGGCTGGCCAGCCCCACAGACTTTCGCCTCTCTATCAGGTTTCCACTCACTCTATCTTGCATGGACACCAGGCTTGCACAATGCTCCACAGACTGGGCTTTGCTGCATCTCCACACTGGGCTCCCCATGATACTACTTAAGTAACAAAACAGCAACTTATTTTCTCTCCATAGACTCGTTCTAACTCACACCAGTGGATGGATTTCAAGCCATTCTTTTCCATTTCCTTGATCATAACCTGATGTAGGATTAGGTCAAGGACATACTTTTCTTGTACATTTCTGCTGTATGCTTCAGAGGCTTACGTTGATCTTTCAGCTAGCAGTACACCATCACCCACTTGCACCCAGTTCCACACTGTATCATCCAATGCCATAGCGACAGCTTACAAGAGCTGTTATGAGCTAGAAGGTAACTTGTACAGGAAGATTGTCCAACAGAAGCTAATGAATTACATGTGACTGGAGGAAATAATTTGTGCCTTATGCCATTTTCTATCCACCGCCATCCTCCTTTTATTTGCCTATCTCTTTTTCACAGATAAGGAATTCATTGTAGTGTTTGTTACTGATAGTAATGCTAGTTGTTTTACAAAAATAGGTATTTCAAATTGTTACGAATAGTAAATATTTGCATGGATAGAAGGAAGGAAATAAGTATAGAAGACAAGAATGAGCAGATAAGTGGGTGGGGTGATGATGGTAATCCTGAAAACATGCTCAAGAGATATCAGTAAGAGCTAAGGAGCATTTGAATCCTCCCTGAATACTGATATCACGAGCAAAGTGAAAAGTTGCTATTTTTGAGTATGAGGAAACTATTTTTCTTCATTTTTCCTTTCCAAAATGAAATATAACCATACCTTGGGGTTAATCAATAACTAACAATTAGCTGAGCTGACTTTCTCAAATGATTTGTCAAAATTAAATTCTGTTCTGTTGTTTCTTTTATTCTTTGCTTCTTTATATTCTTTATAAGGAAAATAATGTCTCATGTGAAAATGTAAATTAAATAAATAAATATAAAAATTGAGGAAAATTATTCTTAAGAGACATGTGATCCTTACAAATGAGGCACCATAGAAGTGGGTGTCATGAGGGAAAAGAGCTACCGTGGTTTTTCAGCCCATAAATCCTATTTATTCTTTGCTAAATAGTTTTGCTGATGCTTCTCAACTTACTGAAGCACTTACAGGTTGAGTGGCCCTTATCTGAAATGTTTTGGCAGTAGGGTTTCAGATTTTGAAGTTTTTCAGATTTTGGAACACACACATATCTTGGTGATGGGACCCAAGTCTAAACACAAAATTCATTTATGTTTCATATCCACCTTATCTACATAGCCAACAAGGTAATTTTATGCAGTATTCTTAGTATTATGTAGTATTATGACTACAACCATCACAAGGAACTGGGTGGGGACCACTTATAGCATCACATGCACATTCAAAAAGTTTCAGATTTGAGAGCAGTTCAGATTTCAGATGCTCAGCCTGTATGTGCATTGAAAAGTCACAAACTGTTGACATTCTTCACTATGCTTCTTTAATAATTTTTTTTTAAAAAAACTAATCTCCATTTCCCCCCTTCTCTCCTGCTATGGTCCTTTTGTTCATCATTTACCATTTTATCTTTTCTGCTTGATGTTTTGCTTCCAAGTCTCCAAAGTGTGATTGTTTTCAAGACTCTCTTATTTTTCTTTTTATTTTTTTTCACATTTTTATCTTGCTGACTTTCTCAAATTTTCAAGCAATAGAGATATTAATGAAAGAATTACATTGCCTCTGGGAGGGTAAAAAGAAGCAGAAAATTATTGGCAAAGTAAGTGGAAGATGTGTGTTGATATTTAATAAATATTCATTGATTGAACTTGGAGTTTCCAACAGCAATTCTTTCTAGTACCTCAGTCGTCCCCAGTGGTTTGTCCTTGACCCTATTCTTTCTTTTATGCTTTTCTTTCTGTGGCATATTATCAAGTAGAGACACCAATCCACACCCGAATCTACTTTTCCACGTGATATGATAATCATTATCACTTTGGAGATCATGAAATGTGGAGAAAATGAAGTTCTTGCTTTTAAAAGGCTTGTTTTGTAAAAAGGAAAAGAAAGGAAGCCAGTCACTCAGAGATGACATAAGATGGCAGGGCTGGCTCTGTAACAAACACCGGAACTGGCGTGTACAAATGAGTAGTGGCATCTGCCAAACAAGCATGTTGGGAGGCTCTGCACACAGAATCCCTCTGCAATGAATTTCTTAAAACTCCTCTTTTCAAAGCTGCAGGTAGAGCCTGGCACACTTGGATCTGAATATCCTGTTCAGGGGCAAAGCTTCATCTTTAGAGAGTGAATCGCATTTTCAAAAGCATTCAAAACCACTTTCAACAACTTTTGGGAACCAAGCTAGGAAATGCTATGTTGAGGGAATAAAAAATACAACCATTAAAAAAATGATATTGAATTTTTACATGCCTATAAAACTGCTTCTAAAGACAATTTCATCCAAAAAGAAGCATCTGTCAAATGCCATGAGCTGGGTGGTACCATGGAAAATAAACTAATTTGAAGATGCATACTCTCCTTAATGGATAAACTCCAATATATTTATCTTTAAAACTAGTCTATATTTTGAAATCTTGCTTGCTGTCAAGCACCAAACACAAAATACTCACAAACATGTTTCAGCACATATTTATATATTAAGGTGTGGCTATAAAGAAATAACACTGACTTTTCTGCATGACTTACACATCACTCATCCATATAAATGTGCACATACTTGGCAGGACAATTATATATTAATGGGTTGTGTTCCAGACTCAGAAAATACCTGCTCCATGAGAACTGGTTATTTCTTCTCCCAACTGTACCCCAGTGGCTATCACAGTTTCTATTTCTAGCTCATAGCAGGTGCTCAGTTACTCTTCATTGAATGAATGATATCACTCTGTACAGTTCCACCAGAAAAAGCTTCAAGAAAAACAGTTTGCCTCACTGGATTTCTTCTCTCTCTTCTTAGAAGCTACTATCTGTAATGTGCAAAATTTTGCCACATCAAAGTCCTTTGGAGCATTTCCTGAAGGCCATGGGTGAGTATCCTAGAAGAGAGAGCCCTGTCATAGCCACACACTTAGGTTTAAGCATCCACCAGTGGCTGAATAACCAGGGGCATGTTGTTCAGCCTCCCTCAGCTTTTATCTACTTAGCTGTAAAATGAAAACAGGAGCCATGAAGGACAATCCCAGAGTGACAATTGTTGAGCTGTTTCTTTGTGCCAGGCACTGTTCCAGGAGCTCTCTTTAAAGAATCTTATTTAATCACCCCAACAAGGCTAAGAGGCAGGTTACATTGTTCCATTTATTTGAATGCTCAAATTCTACAGAGGTTAAGTAACTTACTTATGAGCACACAGCTAGTAAGTTCTAGAATAGGGGTAGTTTCCTGTGTGTCTAGAAACAAAACTAGAACAAGCATTCTAGAATCTCTCTGACCTGCTCACGTGAACAGTTATTAGAAGGTAGCAGGATAGGGTAGGCAGCGGTGCCTGATGTAATGGACAGTACAGAGAAACTGAGGCAGCACCCAAGTACAGCCATGAGTAGTCAAAGAAACAACAGTGGGCAGGGCGGCTCAAGGAAGAAATTCAAGTTCAAAATAACTAATATGAGCACCAAACCCTGCCCTTTCCTTTACACAACACAGTGCAGTCTTTCTTCTCAGAGAAGGCACTACCTAAATCATATTTTAAGTGCCATTTAGAAAACTTACTTTTCAAGGGCACTGGATATATAATTAGGAAGGAGAAGAAGAGAAAGCAGTTAATATTTTTTCAAGATAATTGGTTTACAACTTGAGACAGAAGAAAATACATCTTTCAACATGATGACGTTAGACCAATACTTAATCTATTAAAAGGCAGTCGTACCTGTTTTGTTCTTCTTTGGTGAATAGGATACAGTAATTTACAAATTTTGCTTCCTGAAATTGGCTAATCACCCTCTAGTGTTTTTCATACTTGAGCTCTTTTTAACCTCTCACTTAGGGATGGGATTTTGTTTATTTCTTACAAGCCTATTAAGTTATTTTCCTATTGAGAAATATACTTGCAATATGTAGCAACCGCTTTCCAAGTGTTACTATGCCTTCTCTAAAAAGCAACTCTAAACTGGCGCAGTGGCACACACCCCGTAATCTCACAACTCTTGGGCGGGCTGAGGCAAGAGGATCACATGTTCGAGGCCAGCCTGAGCAACTTAGTGAGACCCTGTCTCAATATAAAAAATGAAAAGGGCTGGGGATGTAGCTCAGTGGTAAAGTGTGAGAGCATTCTTTGTGGATGGCTACTTTCTGTTTACCAGAACCAGCTGTACCCTGATGTCTGAGAGAAGCCACAGGTGCTGACCATTTCTTGAACTCCCGTGTTCTCGTGGTCTGAGCTTGTTTTGCAGTCTGAGCAATTTCCACACCTGGGTCTGCAATTCCACGCCTCCCGCGCCTCCCACGCCCCTGGGGGGGGGTAGAAAATATATATAAGCCCAGAGTGCTAACAAGCTCCGAGCTTCTTTTTCTTTAGGGTGGGAGGAAGGGGGTTCGTTTGTTCGTTCTTTCTTTCTTTTTCTTTCTTTCTCTTTCTTTCTTTCTTTCTTTCTCTTTCTTTCTTTCATCCGCGGCTCCCTCGCGGACTCGGTTTCACTTTGGCCTGGCGCAGGCGCTGGCATCTGGGGGTTCCAATGAGATGGGAATGAAGGGAAGGAATGCCGACCTACACCCTGGGAAGTAGGGGGAAAATTAATAGTGCAGAAGATGGGCACTACCCACAATAGGGAATTGTTGGAAAATCAGATCGAAACTCTGTTGAAGAAAAAGGGTATGGGGCTAAAAAAGAGTACTATAATGGGCCTTCTTAAAGATTATAGAGCAGTCTAGTCCCTGGTTTCTTCATTTGGGAGGTCTCAATGTTCCAGGTTGGGAACAGGTCCGTGCAGACTTACAGAAAAGGCTACACACAGAGGGGCCACAGTCTTTTCCTACTACCACCTTCTCCGTGTGGAGGCTAATTAGGGACTCTTAAGTAAAAAGGTTTTGATTTAGGAACAAGTCAGTGAGTTATCTAAGACCTTTGAATCCACCCAAGAAGCAGTTTCTACCCAGTCCCTTAAAGAAGTTGAAATGGAATAGAGAGGAAGGGAAAGAGGATGAGGAGGATGAGGAATTGCAATTGGAACAGGATATCCAGAAATTGCAAGAGACTATAGGAGTGGGAATTAAAAGAACAATGTAAGCAGGAACCAAAGTACTACTCAGTGGGAAGACCACCTCCCTTTAACCCAGGACATGAATCTAGGGGGCCTACCGGTCCTACGGCGCCTCCAGAGCCTCAATTGGGTGGCGTGGTGTTCCCAGTAATAGAAGTATCAGATACAGGGGCTGATGTCTGTCATATTTCAAAATTGGTGGCCACCAAAGTGGCCTACTCAAAGGGTTGCAACCACTTTGCAAGGTTTAGGTTATAATTCCAATCCACTGCAAAGCTCCAGGTTTATCCCTTGGAAAGATTCTGAAGGGTATAATGGACTCTTTCAGACTTACGTCCTTTCTGATCTACCTGTCAATTTATGGGGTTGAGACATTTTGTCTGCCATGGGGGCTGTGCTAACCATGCAGCCGGTCCAACAAAATACTACAGAACAAGGATATGTTCCAGACAAAACAGTGCTGAGGATGATGGAAAGGCAGGGATACGAGCCGGGGTGGGGTATAGGAAAAATCAGTAGAACGACTCCCCTCACTGCTGAGGATGATATAATACTTGATAAGGATAGAACAGGACTGGGAAATTTTTAGTAAGGGCTACTGCAGCAATAGCCTCAAAAATAGACCCTATATCCATTCAATGGAAAACAGATGATCCTGTGCGGGTAGAGCAGTGGCCCTTAACTAAGGAAAAACTTAAGGCTACTCAGTGCCTGGTGAAAGAACAATTAAAAGCAGGACATTTAGTTCCATCAACATCCCCCTGGAACACACCTATTTTTGTCATTAAAGTCTGGAAAATGGAGACTTTTACAAGATCTGAGGGCTGTCAGTTTAAGTCACATCCTGTTTTTCCAAAAATAGTGAAGACCATTCCTATCCCCGGAGCACGTTCAGTCTTTACTGATGGGCCATCTAATGGTACTGTATCAGTGTACTCCTCTGGCAAAAGTATCACCCAGCGATTTCCTCCAGGGTCTGCCCAGAAAATCGAACTTCAAGCATTGACCCTGGCACTTCAGATGTTTACCTGTGAGCCTACTAACATACTGACAGTGTATGTTCCCAAAATCGCTCCTTCCCTGGAGACAGGGCTATGGTGGCTAACATCCACGCCGTAGACCTGGTGACGGGTGAACCATGTTCTTTGGTCCCTGCAACCTAGAACACTCTAGGAAAAGAGGGGGAATTGTGAGAGCATTCTTGCGTGCATGGCTACTTTCTGTTTACCAGAACCAGCTGTACCCTGATTTCTGAGAAGCCACAGGTGCTGACCATTCCTTGAACTCCCGTGTTCTCGTGGTCTGAGCTTGTTTTGCAGTCTGAGCAATTTCCACACCTGGGCCTGCAGTTCCACGCCTCCCACGCCTCCCATTCCCCTCCGGGGGTAGAAAAGATATATAAGCCCAGAGTGCTAACGAGCTTTGAGCTTCGAGCTTTTTCTTCAGAATCGTTGTTTCTTTCATCCGCAGCTCCCTCGTGGACTCGGTTTCACTTGGGTCTAGCGCAGGCGCTGGCAGTAAGGTGCTCCTAGGTTCAATCACCAAACAAAGCTTCTCTTAGAATGTGCTGACTGTGCTGCTCCCTGTGTGTAATGGAAGCTTACCCAGGTGATTCCACGCTATAAACATTTGGTGGTTCAAACTGTTCCCAATTGAGATGATCATGTAAATCTGAGTCCAGGCTCATTGCCATGATTTCCAGCAGCCCACAAGTACCTAATCAGTTTCATTCAAAAGCATTTTAACAGCTTAAGTAACTTGAATGATCCCAAAGAGGAAGCCCCCAGAAGTGCCGCATTTGACTCCTCAGTCTCGCAGTCTGGTTTTCTGCACTGGTTGATGATCATACTGTCCTTCGTAGAAACTCAGAATACGTCAGCCTCAAAAGACTGGTGTGGGTAACCACTGAGGCTGGCTACTCCTGCGCTTTGTAAGTTCACCACTTTTTACTGGTGTTGAGCAGGCACTAATCTTTGCATAGGTTTCCTGCAGAATAACAAAACAAAAATAGCTTTTGCTTTCGGGCATAAAATTAAAATTGCAGCATACTTAGATGAAGACTTGTGATATTAGCTTTGAATCCATTAAGAGGGTGTTGTATACCCTTTTGCTGTACCTAGAGACCTGTATTCAAGGTACCACTTAGAAAAACATTGTAGTAGCCACATCTTATAAAACTCCTCTAATGAGGTTGTCCTAGACTCATTAATCTCATTCTTTCCCTTGGGAAAGACCTAGCAGCAGACACACTTTGCTGCTGTCACATAGATGAAGCTGGGCTAGAAGATGCCCCAAAAGGCCCAGTGGCACAGTCCATTCAAGCTGCTATAACAAAATGCTATAGATTGGGTGGTTTATAAACTACAGAATTTCTCAGTTCTGGAAACTGGGAAGTCCAAGATCAAGGTGGCAGTAGATCTGACATCTGGGGACAGCTCCCTTCCTGGTTCCTGGACAGCCATTTCTCACTGTGTCATGTTAGATGGGAGGAGGAATTTGTCTAGGGTCTGTTTTAGAAGAGCAGTACTTCCAGTTATGAGGATTTCTCCTTATGACCTATTCACCTCCCAAGGACTCCTCTCCAAACAGCATTACACTGGACACTATGGTTTAACCTATGAATTGAGGAAGGGTACACTCAGTTTGTAACATTAAGTTATAACAAAAGGAAAGTAAGCACTGAGACGACATAATCTAAATGACATGGCATGCAAGATAGAGGTAAACAGTCATTACTTTGAAGTTCATCAAATGGACACCTCCTTGCCAAGTCCTCACAACTTTGTTGAAGCAGAAGCCATTTTTAATCCCTACAACTCAAGGGGACCTAGTCCAGATCCAAGTCAGGAAAGTTCAAAGAGTCACCAGAATTCTTTCCCTTTCCCTCCACCTTCCAAGTTCCATTTTCTCAAAAGTTCAGTCTCCTACACAGATGTCTAAGTCGGGAATGCTCATTTGAGCGGAGGTCATGAATACCCTACACATCACATCATAATGTTGCTAAAAATAGCACAGGCCAATATTCATTGAATGATGCACACACAGGAACAAAGATCTTTTAGTTCCAAAAAGTACTACAGGCAGAGGGGACCAAAATTGTAAGGGCATAAAATAGATTAAGTTCTGGTGGTGGTGGTAATTATGTGTGACTGGTGACAATGGTGTATTTCACAAAACTACAAAAGAAGAGGCCAGACCAGATCATGAAGAGTCTAGGTGCCAAACCAAAGTTGTGATGTTCCAGCACTCTCCAGGTACACAACTGTGTGCACCATTTAAATTGCTTTTTAATGTGGGAGGTGAAATCTGCAAACTATCAGAGAATCAGAACTATGCTTCCAGGCCATAAATGGCACAAAAACATTTTTCTTATGCATAAACTGGCACATGACTCAATGATATGGGTGTGACTTGTTTTCACTTAGGTATTGATCAGATTATCTTATCAGTGCTAGCAATTTAGAAAAATGACTTCTCAATTGGAATGTTTATTCAGGAGTTCTTTATACTTTCCAAACTTGATATAGTGCCAAAAATTTTGAAAATATTTTTTAAAACCACAAGGGAATACTAGTTACCAATTTGTTTTTCTTAAAATGTTCATTTCTCTTCCTTTAAAAAAAAAAGGGCTGATTCTACTTACCTCTCCTTTGCATCATAAAAATAGATAAAAGGGCAAGGATTCCTTGACATGTCCTCATCTGTAGACCTGGTTTTTTGTTTTGGGGGATTTTTTTTTTTACTTAATGGTATCTGTCTTCCCACTAGCCTGGAAAACCTATGAAGGGAGAAACACATTACTCACCATTAGATATTTAAGGTGGGCGTCAGAACTCATTTCCTAAGGCTGCTGAAACAATGTGCCACAAACTGAGTGGCTTAAAAGAACAGAACTTATTTTCTGTTCTGGGAGCTAAAAGTTAAACTCAAGGCATTGGCAATGCCACACACCCTCTGAAGTCTCTAGAGGAGACTCCTTCCTTGCTGCTTCCAGCTTCTGGTAGTCCCAGGAAGTCCTTGACTTATAGATACAACACTCCAGTCTTGGCCCCCATCTTTATATAGTGTTCTCCCCGGGGTCCCTGCGTCTTCACATGGCTATCGTCTTTTAAGGACATCCATTATATTGGACTAGGATCTCACTACCCCCACTATGACCTTATCTTAACATGCAACAACGCTATCTCCAAATAAGGTCACATCCCAAAGTACTGGGGGTTAGGAATTCAACATATTTGGGGGGGGACACAATTCACCCCATAACAATACCCATAAGTACTAGTTAAATGAACAAGTAAGATTCTATGATTCTTGAACTAATATTATCATTCAGATGGGATTGACCATAATGTGTTCTACATGTGAAAAGAGCTACAGCCCCAGGCCAAGGTGAAATATATCTATACATGAGTTTTGTTACCATTTCATGTTAATACAGGTCCTATACTCAGCAACTTAAAAGACATCAAAACAGATTCAAACAAAAATTTTAGATTTTTTTAAACTTAGAGCTTTCTAGTTATACATAGTAGTGGAGTTCATCTTGACAAACTCGCACATGCATGGGATTTGATTTCAGTTCATGATCTCCCCGCTTTTCCCTCCTCCTTTTCCCCTATCCTCCCTCGCATATATCATCTTCCTCCCTCTTGTACTAGACTTACTTTCACTCAATTATTTATATTTGATTGGTTCTTTCTACCTATGCATAAAGTCGAAGTTCCCTGTAGTATATTATCTATGCACATAACTTGATTTTAAGACCTCATTCTGCATTACATCCCCTTACCCATCCCTCCACTCTGCCCTCAGTCTCCTTCTACATTACTGATATTTCCTACATATTTGTTATCCTATTCTTCCCTCTCCCTTTCCTTTATTTAACTCTAGCTTCCACAGAGAAAGCATTCACCCTTGGAGTTTCTGATTTTTGGCTATTTCACTTAGCATGATATTCTCCATATTCTAGAAATGCTTGCCTTTGTCATCACCTCATTCTCTGAGGAATGTGTCAGAGGAATAAAGTTCCTACTTGTATTCTTTAGGATCAGATGCAGAAGGAAATATTCTGGCAGGAAAAGGAAAGGGGCCTCTTACTAGGTGTGGTGGCATTAAAGAAAATGACTGACCAGATCAGTATCAAGTATTTTAATACTTGAATCATTTTATATATTAACATTTTAGAATAGTACACTTTCCCATCAGCCTTGCCTTGTAACTGTTTAGATTAGTTAGTTTGCAAAGGTGGCAAGTGAGGATGAAGGTTAAGGGCTCTGAAGCCAGCTCCTCCACTAATTAGTTGCATGAATTTGTGCCACTTCTATGCCAGTTTCCTCATCATGGAGATGACAGCAATGCCTTACCGTGCCTACCATGGGGCTGCTGTGAAGATGGATGAGGTGGTTGTACAAAGCACATAGAAACATACCCCACTGCATAGTAAGGAGTCAGTAAATGTTAGCAACTATCTTTTATTATATACTAGCTAATTTGCCTCATGTCAAAGAGCTACGGCCCAAGGCCAAGATAAAATACATATAAAATATGTATGAAATACTATAACATGAAGGTCTTCACAATATGTATTGTTTTCTAAGCCTTGTGCAAACTGAGTTTTATGTAGATATTATAGCCTCTTCATCCCAATACCAGACCTTAAGTTATACTATAGAACTATAGTAACAAAATAGCATGGTATTGGCACCAAAATAGACATGTAGACCAAGGGTACAGAATAGAAGACAGAAAAACCCACATAAATGCAGTTATCTCATAGACAAAAATCTCCATAAACATGTATTGGATAAAAGATAGCCTCTTCAACAAATGATACTGGGAAAACTAGAAATCCATATGTAGCAAAATGAAATTAAATCCCTCTCACTCACTCTGCACAAAACTCAATTCAGGGTGGATCAAGGACCTGGACATTAGACCAGAGACCCTGCGCCTACCAGAAGGAAAAGTAGGCCCAAATCTCCATGTTGGCTTAGGAACCAACTTCCTCAACAAGACTCCTAAAACACAAGTAAAATCAAGAATCAATATAATGGGATGGTATCAAACTCAAAAGCTTCCTCACAGCAAAGGAAACCATCAAGAGTGTGAAGAGAGCCTACAGAATGGGAGAAAATCTTCTCTACCTGCACCTCAGATAGAACATTCATCTCCAGGATATATAAAGAACTCAAACACCAAAAGCAAATAACCCAATCAATACATAGGCAAAAGTACTGAACAGACACTTCACAGAAGAAATATGGTCAACATATGAAAAAAAGGTTAACATCTCTAGCAACTAGAGAAATGCAAACTAAAACCACACTGGGATTCCATCTCACTCCAGTCAGAATGGCAATTATCAAGAATACAAGTAACAATAAATGTTGGTGAGGATGTGGGGAAAGATACATTCATACATTGCTGATGGGACTGCAAATTGGTACAACCACTATGGAAAGCAGCAATGAGATTCCTCAGAAAACTTGGAATGGAGTCACCATTTGACCCAGTTATCCCACTCCTCAGCATATACCCAAAGGACTTAAAACCTGCATGCTATAGTGACATAGTCTCATCAATGTTTATAGCAGCTCAATTCACAATAGCTAAGCTATGGAACTTACCTTGGTGCCCTTCAACAGATGAATGGATAAATAAAATGTGATATATACACAAGGAATATTAGCCATAAAAAAATGAAATTATGGCATTTGCCAGGAAATGGATGGAACTGGAGGCTATCATGGTAAGTGAAATAAAAATCCAAAGGCCAAATGTTCTGATACGTGGATGCTGATTCACAGTGGGTCGGGGGGAGAATAGAAGTTCATTGGATTAAACAAAGGAGAACGAAGGGAAGGGATAGGGGGATGGGAATAGGAAAGACAGTAGAACAAATTGGACAGAACTTTCCCATGTTCGTATGTGATTACATGACCAAAGTCCACATCACGTACAACTGCAAGAATGGATCTTAATTAGAATGTTATATTCCATGTATGTATAATGTGTCAAAATACATTCTGTTATGTATAACTAAAAATAACAAAATTATGGGAAAAACAGCCTCTTAGCCTGTTTTTAATTGTACTTAACCTCTTGTGCTCTTCTGAAAAGAGCTAATGAAGGGAGCAAGCATCCATCTAAATCCCTGTAACTCTTCTTTGGAACAAAGTCAAACTACACTGCAATAAAAAACATCTGTTTCCACTGATCAAAGACAAATCACTACAATTTCATGATTAAGAAATTTATGCCCAAGCATGGTGGGGAACATCTATAATTCCAGCAACTCAAAAGTCAGTGGCAAGAGAATCACAAGTTTGAGGCCAGCCTCAGGAACTTACTGAGGACCTAAGCAACTTAGCCAGAATGTCTTAAATAAAAAATGGGCTTAGGATATTGTTTGGTTAAGTACCCCCTGGGTTCAACTCCTGATACAAAAAAAATAGGGTTATAACTGGTCCAGATAGACAATTTACTACCAACCCACAGCAATTAATATATATTTCTGGAAATTTTCTATGAGCAGAGAGGCAAGATGTACTATGCCTGAATCAAAAAAGATGACTAACATAGCTTAATTTACTCTTATAAAAAATGGTTTAGAAACCAACAGACCATGGCACATAACAAGGAATATATTTTTTGGTACCAGGGATTGAACTCGGGGGCACTCGACCACTGAGCCACATCCCCAGCCCTATTTTGTGTTTTATGTAGAGACAGGGTCTCCCTGAGTTGCTTAGCGCCTCGCCATTGCTGAGGCTGGCTTTGAACTCGCGATTCTCCTGTCTCAGCCTAAGTGCTGGGATTACAGGCTTGCGCCACTGCGCCCAGCTAAGGAATGTATCTTGTGTCCTGGGGAGATTTAGAGATGTGACCTACTTTGCTCACAGTAGGGCTACTCCTAGATAATACTCTCATCTATTGACAAGGAGATGATCCCAAACTGGTATCTTTTCTGCCTATGCAATCAAAAAATGACAATCTAAGAGCAGAATCTGCAGGACTATAAAGGCTACAGTATTCTTCAGAAATACTGTACAAATCAGCAACATCCACTTTAAGATGCATTTCTGTTAAAGGTGTTTGCTACTCTGAAACCTCGTCAATGTACTTCCACTGGGCTTAAGAATTCGTCTTTTTCAAAATCAAAGTTGTTGCTGCGATCCTTACTTTCTACTAAAAGGATAAGTCTCTGGTCTTCTCGCTGGATTTTTATTTTCTTCATAAAGACAAAATATTTTTTTTGGTACTAGGAACTGAACCCAGGGGCACTCCACCACTGAGCCACATCCCCAACCCTTATTTTTAGAGACAAGGTCTTGCTAAATTGCCAAATCTGGCCTCAAACTTTCCTCCTACTTCAGATTCCCAAGTCACTGGGATTAGAGGTATGCACTACCACACCCAGCAAACCAAACTATTAAAAATATTTTTCAAAGTTATTCAAGCAGGAGTCATAACATTATTGGAAATGAAGATGCCATTTTTTCTCAAGTTTAATTTGTTTTACTAACTGTTCTCCCTTAGTTTCTTATTCTCTATTGCTGTGTAACAGATTACCTCAAATTTAGTAGCTAAACCAATACATATTATCTCACATGGTTTCTAAGGGTCAAGAGTCCAATAGCTTAGCTAAGTGGTTATAGCTGAGGGTCTCTGCAGTGAAGAGGAAGGCTGAGGCTGTCATGTCTGAAGGCAGGACTGGGGCCAGAGGATCTGCCTCAATGCTCACTAATATGTTCTTGGCAGGAGGCTTCATTCATTTCTTCACCAGCTGTCAGAAGTTTCAGTTACTTACCTGTGGCCTCTCCATACGGCTACTTACAAGGCAAATAGGCTTTTCCCAGAGCAAATAATACGAGAAAACACCACAGCACCTTTTTATAACCTAACCTCAAAAGTAGTCCTGGGCCTGGGTTGTGGCTCAGTGGCAGAGCGCTTGCCTCGCACATGTGAGGCACTGGGTTCGATCCTCAGCACCACATAAATAAATAAAATATTGTGTCCAACTATAACTAAAAAATTTTTAAATAGTCCTGACATATTCTTTTGGTCGCACAGACCAACTCAAGTATGATGTGGGAGGGAACTAGACAGGCTGTGCCCGAAGAAAGGAATTTAGAGGCCATCTCAGAGGCTGACTCTGTGGTAGGTATGATTTACCCATAATATAGACCTGAGAGGGAGGTATATATACAGTTTACAACATTTATAACGAAATATATTTTCTCTTAAAAAATGGCATGATAATAAAATTTTTTAATGTTATTGCATTATTCATTCTCTTTAACCCCATTATTAGAGTTTGGTAACATTACTAGAATTTTGATAATTGGCATAGCATTTGTGAAGGACCATTTACCTAAAAAGCATTAATCAAAATGTGTATTGATCAATGAACAGTTCAGAAGAGCAAAATTACTTTGTTTCCTCATGACATCAATCAAATCAAATTAAAATGGTCAATATATTCCTTTCAATCCAAGTTATTTCTTAAAACATTTTGGGATATATAAAGGTGCCTAAAGCATCTTTAGAGTCTGTCAATTATTTACTTATGTTAAAAGACAAGTAGAAACTGGTTTTGGAGCAGATAATATTAGTATAGGTTAAAAATTGAGAAAACATGCCTAGACACTAAGATTACTTGTCATTTATAACTCCAAACTCATGTTACCACAAACCATAATATTGTTTCCTTATCAGTGAGGTCTATAAAGCCATGTTTTGACAGTCTTCCATCATTGATATTATAATACACTATTTAAATTTTATTTCTTATAAGGTGCTAACCACTCCATGTTGGGTCATCTAAAAATGCAGAACCACAGCATTTTAGATCTGGAAATATCCTTGGAGGCTTTTTAAGAGCATTCTTTTTTTTAAGGGTTGGGAAATATTATCAATGGTGCTGCCTTCACATTTCCCTGTTTTGTCTTAAAAAATCTGATTAAAATTAAGGACCTAGTAATACCACAGAGCAGTACTAATCACTGGTAACTATTCTCTGTATAATTTCTAGAAAATAGCAATATCAGTTGATATACAATGGTTCCAAGAGTTAGAAGAATGGAAATCAAAGAGACGTGGGGCAGACTGTGTCTTTTTGAGATTCTTCTGTCCTTTCTACACAAGTAGCCACACTTGGATTCTATGGCAATGATCAGTCAGTAGTCTTTCTGAGTAACTTTCTTAAAAATAAACCTGAGATTTTTTAAATGATCAAGGTGGAACATAATGATTATTACAAATATAGCACGTGCAAACACACAAGAACACACCTCAAACTTAGGTTAAAGAGCTTATTTTGCTTAGAATCGGGGTCATATTACAAAGTTTAATCCTAAAACAAATGTTTTTTCTTATTTGGCTTGTGATAATACAATGTATCACATAGAGCTAATTTTAGCGGAGGATTACCCCAAGCATTAAGCTAATTCCTTTCTCTGACATTAGTCCCAGCTAATTTACACAAGAATTATGGGACTTAGCCAAGAATGAACCAGCCTTCAGTGACTGAACTAAATTTTATTTCCTAGGTTTGATTTGCAATATCAAAATTTGATATTTTCCAAGTTCATTGACTAGAACATGCATATTTATGATAGGATAAGTTCTTTATAAAATCTAACTGGTACTTGCAATCTTTCCAATATTTTAAATTAATATTTTGATTCCTTGCATGTTACCACCAAACTTTTTCATTTTCTTTGAATCAAGGACCATCTTTGGGCTGGGGTTGTGTGGCTCAGTGGCAAAGCACTTGCCACTTACCCAGCATGTTCAAGGTCCTAGATTTGATCCCCAGCACCCTTAAAATAATACGTATAAAATAATACACATAAAAATCCTCCGCTTTCCTTTTCCAATTTCATGGTAGTTTTCCAATTCTTTATCATTCCTTTCAAAGGACTTCCACAAATTAATGCTCTAAGATAGTTTTATTAGAGCACAGTTATGTAATTTTTTTTTTGGTCCTGGAGATCAAACCCAGGAGTGCTTTGCTACTGAACTATAACTCCAACACTTTTATTTTGAGACAGGGTCATCCAAAATTGTTCAAGCTGGCCTTGAACTCGAAATCCTCCTGCCATAGCCTCCTGAATCCCTGGGATTACTGCACCCAGCCATTGGCTCCTTTTGTGTAGCTTTAATATATACTTGAGTAAAACCACCTCAACGCCAATCTCCTAGCTCTGGCTTTTCAGGAGCAGCTATCCTAAATTTTATTTTTTTAACAACAAATTTTATTTCAATAAAACTTCAGTTGTAAGAATATAAAAAAAAATTTCCAGGCTTCTCAATGACTGAATTTGAATAGCTCCCACGCGAGATTCACACTTCAACACATTTTTCTATTTTGTTCTTCAAAACAGGCCTCCAGCCTGAGGTGGATTGGCAATTATTATCCCCATTTCACAGAAGAAAAGCCTGGTAGCTGATGGGGTAGGGCCAGATGTTGTGTCCTTCCACACCCCAGAGCTGCTTCAGTTTGTAGAGCATGCAGAGTCATAGGTGGAAAATGGGAAGGGGTTGTGTACAGAGTAGAGCCTCTTGCACAGGTCCCTAGATTTTGTCTGCTTCTAAAATGGGCTTTTGTTATTACCTGCTGGTGCATAACAAACTACCCCAAAACTTACTGATTTCAAATATTTTTTCTCACAATTCTTCACAATTCTGGGAGTCAACTGGGGCTCATCTGGATAGTTTCTTTGATCTCATTTGGGTCTCAATTTCTCTCTACTCCTTTTTCAGTTCCCTGTGTCTCTGGTGGTTTGCCCAAACCTACAAATATCACCTTCTCATCCATAAACATGAAGAACGTCCTACAGTGGAATCCACCAGAAGGTCTGCACGGTGTTGAAGTTAGGTACACTGTACAGTACTTCATGTAAGTTGGTCCTTTTCCTCTGAGCTAGTTTTAAACCCAAGATTCTGACTCCTGTTGATTGTGCAAAGATAAACCGTCTGTGACATTAAATAGATGTTTGAAAAATAAGTGTTTGCTATTCCATGGTTTCATGACATGTTCTGTTAAGGTAGAAAGTGGTTGTTTCACGGAGACAGAAGCATCGGATGGTCAGGCAAGGGGCAGTTATTTAAATGGAGAAAAGGAGTTGGTCAATTAAGATTCTTTGGCTAAGTGAGCAAGGCAGTACTTCATCTCTGAAATTTACAAACGTATTGGAATTATAGACATTCTTAGACTTAATGAAACTAAGTCAAAATCTTGCGCAATCAGCTATTCATACTAAACATAGTGGTGAGCAGATAGTTTTACTTTCCACCTCTCCTTTAAAACTCATTGCAAGCACGAAAGAATGCAGAACAGAGGCATCTGCATCTCCAGAGCAACGAAGGAAATGGCTACAACCCCAGACCACAAACCATAAAGTTACTACTTTTGAAAAAGCTTATGAATGGTAGAATCTAATTTGTCTATTCAAATATCTAATCATCCTTCTGTTTATATTAAGCATGACAATATGTCCAGAATCATGTACACCAAATGTCTTAGGGTGATGGTTTTCAGGGGGATTTTTCTCTCGATTATACTCTGATTTTTTTGATGTTTTGAAATTTTTAAATGTCACATTTATGAAAAGTCATTTTCATCTTTGAAAACTTTTTTCATATTTAATTCTACTTAGGCTTACATAACAGTGCAATTTGATTCATTGTACATAGAGGATAACATCAATTCTCTAGTTCTAAGTTGTATAGAATCACAACATATATGCAGTCATACATAGTTAGGGCTATGATCATCATATTCCACCACCCTTACTGTCCCCATGCCCCCTCCCTCGTTACACCCCTGTGAACAGAGTTCCACCATTGTTCCCATGGCCTTCCCCACATTATGGATCAGCATCCACTTATCAACAAGTACATTTGCCATTTGGTTTTCTGAGATTGGCTTACTTCACTTAGCATGATATTCTCCAACTCCATCCATTTACCTGCAAATGCCATAACTTTATTCTTTTATTGCTGAATAATATTCCATTGTGTATATATACCAGTTTCTTTCTCCAGTCATCTATCGAAGGGCATCTAGGTTGGTTCCACAGTTTAGCTATTGTGAATTGAGCTGCTATAAACATTGAAGTGGCTGCAGCACTGTGGTTTGCTGCTTTTAAGTCTTCTGGGTATAGACTCGAGGAATGGGATAGCAGGCTCAAATGGTGGTTCCATTCCAAGTTTTCTAAGGAATCTCCATACTGCTTTCCAGATTGGTTGTACCAATTTTCAGTTCCACCAGCAATGTATGAGCGTGCCTTTTCCCCCACAACCTCGCCAACACTTATTCTGTATTCTTGATAAGTGCCATTCTGACTGGCGTGAGATGAAATCTTAGGGTAGTTTTGATTTGCATTTCTGATTGCTAGAGATGTTGAACATTTTTTTTGTCTGTTGATGGATTGTATATCTTCTGTGAAGTTTGTGTTCAGCTCTTTGGCCCATTTATTGATTGGGTTGTTGGTTTTTTTGGTGTCAAGCTTTAGTTCTTTATATATCCTGGAGATGAATGCTCTATCAGATGTGTGTGTGGCAGATTTGTTCCCAGAATGTCGGCTCTCTGTTCACTTCATTATTTCTTTTGCTGGGAAGAAGCTTTTTAGTTTAAATCCATCCCATTTGTTGATTATTGATTTTACCTCTTGTGCTATAGGAGTCTTGTTAAGGAAGTATGGTCCTAATCCGACATGATGAAGATTTGGGCCTATTTTTTCTACT
>CM053406.1:24231808-24248781 GCA_028644305.1 Xerus rutilus
AAGAACTCAAACTATCATTATTTGCGGATGACATGATTCTATGCTTAGAGGATCCAAAAAATTCCACCAGAAAACTTCTAGAATTAGTAAATGATTTCAGCAAAGAAGCAAGATATAAAATCAATACCCACAAATCAATTGCATTTCTGTACATCAGTGATAAACCCTCTGAAAGAGAAATTAGGAAAACTATCCCATTTACAATAGCCTCAAAAAAAAAATACTTGGGAATCAATTTAACAAAAGAGGTGAAAGACCTCTACAATGCAAACTACAAGACACTGAAGAAATAAACTGAAGACCTTAGAAGATGGAAAAATCTCCCATGCTCCTGGATAGGCAGAATCAATATTGAAAAAATATATTCTGACAACCAAAATCAGTGAAAGACTTCAGCAGCTATTCACCAAGACTTCATTTATCTAGAATCCCAGTCTCGATCTCATTTATCTGGAATCAGTCTCATTCTGTGGAGTGTTTAGTTGCTGTTGTGTTAGGAAAGAAGAGACTCCAACTTTGCAAAGAGAAATAGCTCATGAGCATGTCCTTGCTTTTTTTTCCATTAGGTGGCGCAAAGAGCTTGCTGTCTCTTATATTTTTATGTGTTTCAAAGAAAGGACTTTAAAAATAGGCAGGCTCAAAAAAAATAAAATAAAATAAAATAAAATAAAAATAAAAATAGGCAGGCTCATTACTGCTACTATGGGAGCACATAATTTAGATTGTGCAAGAATACTCAAGAAGCTTGCCGGTTCAGAGTTCTGGCATGTCCATGCAGGTGGAAGGTGGACAGGACACTGGATAGGTCTTTTACTGCCAGAAATATAGAGCTGCTGCAGTCAGTCTTCATTTCATGGCCAGGCTGTGAACCTAGCTGGGTCACCTTGAGTGGGTTACATTCTTTGATACTTCTCAGTGAACCTTGTTTTCAAGGTGGAATTTTAACAAAAATTTAAATTATATCCACCAAAAAATTTTAATGCTGAAGATGGAGTGTCACACTAAAAACACAAAACTTGGCACCAGGGAAAAGAGGTTCAAATCTCAGATGTGGCTTTTATTAGTCATGTGAACTTAAATGGATCCCTTTAATCTTGCTGAGCTTCAATTTCTTTACCTCTAAAGCAGGATAAAAATAATGGTGCCTACCTCTTATGATTGTTATGATTCAATTAGATGAGGTGTTCAAATCCTGAGCACAGGTCTCAGCACATAGTAGGCTCTTGGTAGATGCTTCCAGTTATTACTAAACAGTCTGAAATCGCGTGATTTTTTTGCCATGGATAAATATCATTACTAGAATATTGGTTAAATAATTTTACATCTTTCACTGAGAATTCAGTGAAGAATAGTTTCTCAGCATCTGTCATGAGAAGATGTACTATCCTTGACAGAGAAATGCTGCAGGAGAGAGGGTTGAATTGGGCAAAGGCAGTATTTTTCAAACGTCAAGAAATCAGTTTTGGGCCACATAACCACATTACCTCAAACTTAATGGAAAGGAATAGAATGGGGTGATGTGGTGGCATGGAATGAAAAAAAACTGAATGCGTGGTAAGTAGTGAAGTTTTGGTATTATCCTATGAAACTCGTTTCTGTATGTTAGATATGTATGCTTTGATCTGGATCACGATGTAAAATATCTTTTGAAAGTAGATCATAGTCAAAAAAGTTTGAGAGTCCTTAGGCAGTTTTGATCACTTAGGTGGAGAAGTTGGCTAACAAGATTTGATGGTATTTCTAATACGTTTTGGCAGGTATGGTACTCATGAAATGAGTTTGCGTTCAGAAATCTGTTACCACATTCTGAAAAGGAAAGGCATCCTTACGCCTTGGCAATAATTGAAAAAGTTGCCAAATCCTCCTTATCAAGATTCGCTCTTTCCTTGACTTTTGTGATGTTTTTCTTCCTCCCTCTTTAGCTGTTATATCCCAGTTCACTTTGCATCCACCCTTCAAATATCAATGCTCCCAAAGTTTTACACTAGACTATGCTTTGCATTCATGGATGAGTTCATTCACACCTACTCCTTCAATAAGCAGACTTATGCCATTAACTCCAAATCCTCTACCTCGCTTTACACCTCTCTGAACCACATTGCCTCCTGGGCATCTGCATTTACATAGCTCTTACATAATTCAAGCTCCATGTGTCAACACTGAACTCGCTATCTTTCCCTCTTTCTAGCCCTGTCATCCCCATTGCCCCAGGCTGCTCTTAGTGTTCCTTGTTGTGGTGAATGTTACTATTCCATCCATCCAAACTTTTCTCACATGCACTCAATCGCCAAGTCCTGTCTCCTCTTGATTCTTGCCCTCATTATGTCTTCATTCCACCGTCACCATCTTGTCCAAGGCACCTGCTTCTTTCACCTCGACTCCTGCAGTGTCCTCTCAACTGCCACTCCTAGCATATTACCTTCTCTACAACACCAGCAGTGTTGCTTTCTAAACCAAGCCTCTCTCTCGTCCCCAGCCTTAATCTCTTCAGTACCCTCCCCTGCATCCCATCCTATCTCTTGCACTGGCTGATCACATTTTAAACTCTTTATACCTGTCTCTCCCACCTGAAAAGTGCTAAAAATATTTCCCCCACCCTGTTTGCTATGCATGTTGTGTATTTTCAATAAAGGAAAAGGAAAACAATATGAACCTAGTCAGTATCATCACTATAATTATTAAATTCAGATTTTGGTACATGCTCCAACCTAGTGAGTTTTCACCAACACTCTGGATGACTAGGAGATTTTTAAATTTTATGAGAATGTCAAGGTAATTTTTCTTCCAGGAAAAAAAAAATGACTAACTTTTCCTAATACAACCCATCAAACTGACCTCATCTACAGAGTGGACTACAATCATAGATAATAACTAGAAGAATTGATCACACAATATGTAAGTTTTACTGTAGCTGAAGAATAAAAATAAAATACATGCTTTCAAAATGTACTATCTACATTATAATTCACAGAAAAGAAAGGTGATTACAGAAACTCTGACTCATGTTCCTGACAGCTAATGAAAAAATTGCCAGCAGCAAAAGTGGATTCTTTTTTATCTCAATGACAGGCACTTTTGTTTTTCCGAAGAGGTCTTCCATTCAATTTTATATAATGACTGTTCTTTTTTTTATTGTAAAGCATAGAGGGTACCTCATTATTAATTCATAGTTTCCCTCTTAATAGATATGGGCAAAAGAAATGGCTGAATAAATCTGAATGTAGAGATATCAATAGGACCTACTGTGATCTTTCCGCTGAAACTTCTGACTATGAACACCAATATTATGCCAAAGTTAAGGCCATTTGGGAAACAAATTGTTCCAAATGGACTGAAACTGGACGATTCTATCCTTTTTTAGAAAGTAAGTAATGCAATCACCGGTTAAACATGTATTAATACCATGTTACTCTGCCCTCTTGGTTTGACATCTCAGCCCAACACACAACCTTGCCCCAGGCTCTGCATGGCTCTGTTCTGCCCCAGCAGGTTCAGTGACCAGGCCAAGGTACTCACCTTGCTGGGTGCAGAGTCTCAGCCATAAAGTACAAAGTTTGGCCAAGGATTTGCTAATATACTCTTCCAGATCCAAAATTAACACAGTGATATCAAATTTTGACCTTGTTTTATTATTTGGTGGAAGCTATAAAATTTGAGAAACAACCAGCAGATTCCAGGGGCACTCAACCACTGAGCCACATTCCCAGCCCTTTTTGGTACTTTAGAGACAGGGTCTCACTGAGTTCCTTAGCACCTTGCCTTTGCGGAGGCTGGCTTTGAACTCTTGATCCTCCTGCCTCAGCCTCCCAAGATGCTGGGAATACAGGCATGTGCCACAATACCCTGCCAACAGATTCTTTTTAAAGTTGTGAATTAATGAACCAATCCAGGAGATTGCCTAAAGAATATACTGATCACTCAACTAAGTCTCTTTGTTATAAACTTGGTACTATGGTGATGTCATTTCCAGGTGTGACTCAAAATGAAGACAACATCTTCCTGGTATTTGCTTTTATAATTTTGCTTTCTCCTGATCTGTGGCTGACTCAGCCATTAAGAACTAACGTGGGGCCACCATGATGAATCCTGCAAGTTCTCTAGAGACCCCCAGAGCTAATGCCATTCCCAGTGCTCTACAAATCAGAGGCTGGCAAACTACAGCCCTCAGGCCAGATCCAACCCCTTCTTTGTTTTTCTACAGATGCTAAGAATGGTGTTTATTTTTAAATAGTTTTTAAAAATCAAAAGAAAGCAGGGTGAGGTGGCCCACACCTGGAATCCCAGTGACTTGGGAGGATGAGGCAGGAGGATCTCAAATAGAAGTCCAGCCTCTGCAACTTAGCAAGGCCCTGTCTCAATAAATAAAAAGAACTGGGGATGTGGTTCAGTAGTAGAGCACCCCTGGGTTCAATCCCTAGTACTGGGGGAAAAAAATCAAAAGAAAAATATTTTGTAACACAAGTTATACTCACCTGTTTACATAGTTATCTACGACTGTTTTTGGGCTACAACAAGAATAGAATTGTTGGGGCTGGGATTGTAGCTCAGCAGTAGAGCGCTTGCCTTGCATGGATGAGGCCCTGGGTTCGATCCTCAGCACCACATACAAAGCAATAAAATAAAGACATTGTGTCCATCTACAACTAAAAACAAATTTTAAAAAATTGTTGCAACAGAGCTTATGGTCCAGTGTCTTAAGTATTTTCTTTCTGGATCTTTTTGATAAAAGTTCCCTGATCTGTTCAAGATCATTCTAATTGTTATCTCTGATTTTTCCACTTATCAAATCTTGTTGGTATTATTTATCACCACTTTAAGTCACAGCAATGTTGCAAACAATTTTGATTCTACTTACCATCATCAGGTACTACTTATCCATGTGCCTAGGAACTAATTAAATACAATGCCCCAGATTTGCTCTTTTAACTTTGTGTCAAAGTATGTGAAATGATTGCTTCAAGATCGGTCGTACCTGGGGCCCAACTTAGCAAGTTTTGTGGCATCTTTTATAGTAGGCTGATATATATAATATATATTATATATTTTTATATATATACTTTGGAAGTATATTATATAGTAGTTTTAATAATAAAGTGAGTTTTTTTAACATCCGAATATGATAATACCCTCCCCACTCCCCTTTAAGCACAAATTGGCCCACCAGAAGTTGCCCTGACCACAGACGAAAAGTCCATTTCTATTGTCCTGACGGCTCCAGAGAAGTGGAAGAAAAATCCAGAAGACAAAACGGTTTCCATGCAACAAATATACTCCAATCTGAAGTACAATGTGTCCGTGTATAACACCAAGTCAAAAAGAACGGTAAGCCTGAAATGGAATGGGACACATACCCTGTGTACCACTTTCTGTAGCTAATGTAGAACAAGCAGCTCTAATTCTATGTGAGAATAAGGGAAATGCTCAATGGAAAAGAGATGTTCCAGTGGGCACGGTGGTGCACACTTGTAATTCCAGCGGCTTGGGAGGCTGAGGCAGGAGGATCACAAGTTCAAAGCCAGCCTCAGCAATTTAGCAAGGCCCTAAGCAACTCTAAGATTGTGTCTCTAAATAAAACATAAAAAAGGGCTGGGGATGTGGCTTGGTGGGTAAGCACCCTCGGTCCAATCCCCAACACCAAAAAAAAAGATGCATGATACAAGATACAGTTGAAGCTGATGTGTAGAAAACTTAGAGCTGAGCTCAGATGCTTCTTACAGAAACTCTGTTAACAGCACACGATGCTGTTGTTGGAGTATGGAGCAATTGTGCACTTCCCTCGATGAAGAGCCTTTACTTGTATGTCATCTGTCAGTCACTCTAAGGATTAAAAAAAACAAGAACACAGGACAAAGTTGAGTAAGAAACCCACAGCCCTGTATTTAGAATTATTCCTAGAATTGGTCCAGTTCCTAACCATACTTTGCTGAGCTAAAAGAATAAATAAAAGGATATTTTGAAACTCTTCCTGAAAAAATAAAAACTTGTAGTGATACTAATGGATCAAATGGTATGGTAGCTCAGTCTTATTTCCTTCTGGAGTTGCCTGGTAGTCCCAGAACCTTTGACTAACTGCTGTTTGCAATTCCCTGCCCTAGTGGTCCCAGTGTGTCACCAACCACACGCTGGTGCTCAGCTGGTTGGAGCCGAACACTATGTACTGTGTCCACGTGGAGGCCTTTGTCCCAGGTCCCCCTCGCCTCATGCAGCCTTCTCAGAAGCAGTGTGTCAGTACTTTGGAAGGTAAGCTTCAAAAAAAAATCTCAGCTAGTTTGAGGAAGGAAATCTGATAAGGCTAGAAGGAAATATAGCAGTTTAGACAAGATTCTGACAAATCCATGTCCAGGAGAAGCAGGTTGAGGCAGAAAACTTCTATCACCTGAAATGCATCAAGCTGCCTGAGACTCAGCCATCGAGCTTGGCCAATGGTAGGGAAGGTTGTCACCACCTCCAGGAGCCTTAAGCACAGGTCCTGGGGTCCACTGCCAATAATCCTCCCTGGTCACACAGCTTCCTGCCTTGGGAAATAACCTTAAGAATGTTCACACACATCCTTTTTCTTAAAAGTGATAATCACTCTGATCAATAGAAGTTCAGTGGTCTTCAAGAGCATGGAACAATTTTATTGCAAAAAGCAAAGCATTATCCTGAAAACACTTTAAAAACAGAATTGTTCTTGCATCCCCTTGGGAATAACAAATTACAAGCTTTCCAAGTTGTCCCCCGGTGCTGCCTAGCTGCACGAGGGGATGGGATCAGCAAATCAGTAATTACTCCCCTGTTCTTAGAGTTGGCTTCTCTCTCTCTCCTTTGTCTTTCTCACATTTTCTAGGCAGGACTTCCAGGGAACTCTGGTTGAAAGTATTTGCTCCTGTTAGGGGACTTGGTGTTGTGAGCATGGCATTTGTTTAATCTTTTGGCTCCCAGGTTGACAGGAACATCAACTGAAACCCTGAATAAATCCTAAAGCTGCATGGAATGCCTCTTTACCCATGATTCTTTACTTCCAACACTCACACTTTGCCCAAAGCCTTGGCTCTATCTCCAGCTATGAAAAGGAATCCAGAGCCCCATTTTCCTCTTCCCTCCTCCCTCCCATATTCCAAGATGAAAGGGTCCTAAGGGGGGAAAAAAGGAATATTGTGAAGACATATGCAAATTTTGAATTCCTGTACTTCTCATACCTTTTTCTTTAAAATGAAGAATCTCTTACCATATTATAAATAAAACAAAAATGCCAAGCAAGCAAAGAGCAAAACAAAGCAGACTGAAGCATTTTTGTATTTGGAAAAAGTGCTGTGTTTACTCACAGCTTGATCAGTGCCAAATGGTGGGAATGAATTTCCAGTGGAAATCATTTACTCAGTTGGCAGAACCAAAGCAACTAAAGCACAGATTAAATTAAATACTTCCCAGTGAGCAGATGGAGCCCACTTTCTCACCAGTGTAAAAAAAAAAAAAAAAGGAACAAAATAATGGGGCACCATTTCTGATTCTGAACTTCCCCACCATCTTAACTGTTAGATCACTGAAGATATCTTTCCAAAACACCACTTTTTAAATTTCAGTGTCCTCTCTTCGGGGGTTATTTTTTTAAAAAAATACTTATGCTCTCCACAATCCCCCAATCCTTAAAATGCAGATGATCAGGTTCACTGTAGCAAACGTACTAGTGCACACCAAATGCCCTCAGTCATCGTTGTCATGACTCCTCTTAATTAGGACAGGCTCAGTCCAGGGCCCAGGGATTGTATTAAGAGGGCAGAGCTGGGCTGGGATTGTAGCTCAGTGGTAGAGCGTTTGCCTTGCATGCGTGAGGCCCTGGGTTCAATCCTCAGCACCACATAAAAATAAGTAAATATATTGTGTCCATCTACAACTAAAAAAATATTTAAAAGAAAAAAGGCAGAGCTGAGCTGGGCACAGTGGCACATGCCTGTAATCCCAGTGTCTCGGGATGCTAAGGCAGGTGGATCATGAGTTCAAAGCCAGCCTCACCAACTTTGTAAGGCCCTAAGCAACTCCCCAAGATCTTCTCTCTAAAATATAAAAAAGGGCTAGGGATGTTGCTCAATGGTTATGTGCCCCTGGATTCAATCCCTGGTACCAAAAAAAAGACAAGGCTGAGTTGCAGCCTAAAGCAGGTGCAAGTGGTCTTCAGACACCTGTACCACCTGCATCACAGCTTTGGCATGATACCGTGTGGGATCTGAAGATAAGCATGTTCTTCTGGAACTGATCAGGGTAGAAGAGGCTGAGCTCCACCCCATACTGAACTTTTCCGATGGGCTATTGTTGACCACTCTTACTCTCCAAGACACATGTTTGCCATCTATAACTGGATAGTTAACTGGACAGTGACTCTGCTGCTTTCTCTGAGGCCCAGGCATCAAGAGCATCCAACATTTGGATGGACTAGAATGCTCCTGTGACTCACACTGATTTTATTACTGTATAGAGAATATTTTAGAACTTTTGCCATTTATGCTAAATTTGTCCCTTCTCTATATCTGTTCTAGTAAGAATCTTCCAGAGAAACAGAACCAATAGGATAGATGATGATAATAATAGAGAGAAATTGGTTGATTTTTAGGAGTCCACTCATGCAATTATATAGGCTGGCTAGTCCAAAATCTACAGGGCGGCAGGCTAGAGACCCAGGGGACGTTGATGTTACTGTTTCTGTCCAAAAGCAGTCTGCTGAAAGAATTCCCTCTTTCTCCAGGGTCATCAGGTTTGATTTTTTGTTTTTGTTTTGTTTTTAACTAAGGGCTTCAACTGATTGGATCAGACCCATTCACATTATAGAGGATAATTTGCTCCAAATATACTGATTAAAATGTTAATCTCATCTAAAAACTGCCTTCAGAGAAATACCTAGAATGTTTTGCCAAATATCTAGGTACTATGGCCTAGCCACATTGATGCATAAAATCAACCATCCCAACTGGCATATATACCAGAGGAGCTTACCATATGTGCTAGACACATTGGGACCTCATCATTAACTCCACAGTCTGATCAATGGTGGGCCAGGGCTGCTTTTCTTAAAGTTCTTTGCCAGGTCTTTTCCTCTGTGGACTTTTGGTCATCCTAAGCACAGTAAGACCCGGAGGGAGTTGCTGCTGTTCCCAGACCTCCTGCTTGGCCACCTTCCCACACACACGCCCATGCTCCAGCCCTACCCAGAAAGTCTGGCCTACCAAGTGCAAGATGGTTCTGTTACACACTTAGGTGGCAATGCCATACATTCATGTCTGCTACTAAATATATGCCAATGATTGAGCTGGTGAATAGCATGGGAAAGTGGGGCAGCTTCATGAGATCCTTGCAAGAGTTTTGCCATGTGGTTTGAAGAGCTGTGAGTTCCCTGCAGTAAGACTTCCTGCCCTTCAAATGTACAAGCCAGCATGAATCTCAGAGCCAGACACAAGATGTTGGAATATCCACTAATATCAATTGCTAACATTTCCTTACTATAAAGATGTGAGATGAGTTCAGATGATCCCTTATGATCATCTATTGTCAAGAGATTGAGAATTCTGCAACCCCTTGGAATAGTTAGCTCAAGCTTCTCAGTGTAGAGCTGACAAAACTTGAGTCCCTGAATGTAAATGATTTGCTCAAAGCATCTCGACATCGCCTGTTTTCTCATCACACGAAATCACAACTACCCAATCCTTACCAACCCCCTCTTTTGTAAACAGATCCATCATCGGTATTGAAGGTTAAAATCGTCTTCTGGTACGTTTTGCCCGTATCTGTGATCGTGTTTCTCTTTTCTGTGATTGGCTATTCCATCTACCGATATATCCGTGTTGGCAAAGAGAAGCACCCAGCGAATTTGGTGAGTGCTTGTTGTAGCGGCAGTCTCTGTCATAACATGCTCCAGGACAGAAATGGAAGCACTAGAACATATATAGGTCCTCTAAGGGCAGAATGGATTCGAAGTTAAATAGTTGATGAGTTAAAAAGCACTTTCTATACTGGATTAGCTCACGAACATAACCAAAAATAAAGGTTCCTTCACTTTGAAAAGATTTTATATTTAACAACTGGATTAGACAAGGTCCTGTGATGCACAGATCAAATTAAGTCATAATCCCTGTCCTCCTCAAGGTTCAAGTCCAGGCAGGCTAGAATGTAATACATGAAGGCTAAGATGCCAGCAAGCCATGGAGACGCTGAGGGTACAGGGAAGGCCCTCCAACCCTACGTGGGGAGCCAATACTCATACTAGAGCTTGGTAATGAAAAGGAATACTTAGGACACTTCCTGCAGGCAGAAGAGACAGCAGGGGCAAAGGAGGGTGGGTGCATATGTGTGGGACACCACGCCATATTGCTAAACCATAAGGTTCCTGATAAGGGGTCAGACAGAAGAGCTTGTGTGGAGCCAGGTAATAGGAGAATTGGGATGCTATTTTAAGGAGCGTGAGCTTTATTCTGTTGGCAGAGAGAAATCGCCATAGGGTTTTAAATTAAGAGTGACACAGCCACCATTGTCTTTTAGATCTAACTGGGTATTAGTTCTAGGATGACTTTAAAAGAAATAAGACTACAAACAAGAAAAGCAGCTAGGAGATTGTGACAATTGTCCAGGCAAGAAGAGTCCAAACAAAGGAAGTGGGACACGCAGCTACTGATTAAAACATGGAATGGAAAAACACTTAGGAGCAACGTGGCCAGGTCTTGATCACTGAAGGCCAGGAGAAGCAAGCAAGAGCAGAAAGGAATAAGCTGGAAGTCCCTGGACTGTCTGCTGAAAGGTTCCCAAGGCCTGAGCAGCATTTGTTTAACATTAGAAATTATTTCCTTGGACATTATTAAAAGATGTGTTCAAACATATGTGTATACAGCAAGTATACCTGTTCCTGTTAGTTCCATTTGTAGACTATTCTGTTATTCTGCTGGCATTTAGGTTCCAGTTACTTCTTACGGGAAGACCTTTTCTGGGAGGAAAATTCACAGGAGAATTCACTATTTTTTTTGAATACTGAACATTTTATAAAAAATGAGACTGAAGGTCCTTTTTTGGAATGTTAAATAAAATCATATCTTGGGCTGATGAGAGTTGTAACCTAACATCACCAACTGGTGCTTTCTTAGGTAGCAGACACCTTCTACAAACCCCATCAAAATTTTAATCTCAAATGACCTTCTGTGACACAATTTAGAGGTTCTCTATTTGCCATGAACTGGCAGGTCAATTTCCCTTTTTGAACTTATTCTGGCATGATTCGTGCATAGGGGGCAGGGGACAGTGAGAAAAACCATGCCTGCTCCTGTGCTTATCTCCCTTCTACATCCAGAACACCATTCCACATGCCATTGCAGCCCAGAGGACCCCCACTTATTAGCAAAGACATAGTAAACTGTAAATATCAAAGCAATTTTACAAAATCCCAATCTTTACCACTTTCAATGTGGCAGACATTCTAATTTTACAGAACTCAAACTAAGAAATTAAGAAACTCACCTACAATCCCTCAGTTAGAGGATAGCCACGCCTTGCACCTCTGGGTAAACACCTACCCATGAAGATAGTTCCTTCCATACATATTTTCTGTGTCTTGGGTCTCTTGGCTCCCAGAAAATGAGATTTTCTGTATATTCTGAGCATAATTTCCACGAGTTCATGAGAGGAGGTTTGTCAAACTATCTGACACTATAAATTCTAGTTAACAGCTGTTTTTAATGTCTCTTCTAAAGTGAAAAGGTGAAAACCATTCTCTTCTCTCTTTATAGATTTTGATTTATGGAAACGAATTTGACAAAAGATTCTTTGTGCCTGCTGAAAAAATCATGATTAACTTTATCACCTTTAGTCTTTTGGATGATTCTAAAATGTCTCAGGATATGAGTTTACTGGAGAGAAGTAGTGACAGATCCAACCTTAATGATGCTGAGTTCCTCTGGCACCCAGAGCCCCATCCCGAGGAAGTGGAGGCCAAACACTTAGGGTATGTTTCACATTTGATGGAAATTGTCCGTGACTCAAAGGATAATACCCAAGGAACTTCCCTAACCCAGCAAGAGTCGCCCAGAACAATCCCTGCAGGTAAAGCAGTCGTGGAATATGAGTATGATTTAAGAACTGACATCTTCAGGGAGCCTGAAGATGAAGAGCTCTCTGTGCAAGAAGAGGTGTCCACACAAGAAAAATTATTTCAGCAACAATCATCTTTGGCAAACTTGGGCCCACAAATGTTACTATATTCATATACCCCTCAGGTGAGTGACTTGCACCACCTGGAGCTGGAGCGCACAGGCTCAGAAGAGAGGCTAGAGGAAGAGCCATCCACAACACTGGTCGATTGGGACCCTCAGACTGGCAGGCTGTGTATACCTTCCTTATCTACCTTTGACCAGGACTCCCACGGCTGTGAGCATCATGAGCATGACCAACTCGCAGAGGACCTTTTGTCTAGACTCTATGAGAAGCATGTGCCAGGCAAGCCATCAGAAGAAAATGAAAACTATCTCATGCAATTTATGGAGGAATGGGGATTATATGTACAAATGGAAAACTAACCCAAGACTTCCCTACTGTGACTCAGTGCAAACAAATGAGACCAAAGTATTCAGGCTTCAAGAAGTATGTTCAGATTTATCAGGGTCAGCAAGGCTGAGTTATTTCTTCTTTCTGTTCTCCTTTGTACTTGTTTGGACCTGCCTCCTGTGGGTGTCTGGCTCACATATGTGGGTCTCTTACAATGGCAATATGCCCCGGGATGCAGACACTGGCCACTGCTCCAAGCAGAGCAAGCATTCAGTGAATGTTTTCCATGTTGGGTGCAGAACTTATTCAGGGGGATATACTGAGGCCACTTCGTGTATTATGTTCTAACAAGCATGCTTCTCCAGGTTTTTTCTGGGTATTTACCATGTGCATGTAATGCTATAAAGATATTTCATAAAGGTCATTCATGTTACAAATACTACTTTTCTAGAACTTTTTGATTTTTAAGGATGAGATACTTGAAAAATATACAATATACCACTAGGTCCATGGTAAGTTGGTCACATGTAAAGACCAACCCATTCTTCAATCATAATAATCCAGGCTTAGCGGAAATAATCGGGCACAAACCTCCATGGTATCAGCTGCTTTTGTCTACCCTAAAGGTGACATTTGAACACTTCAGTCAGTTCTGGAGCATGAACATAAGTGATTATTCTTTTGTAACAGAAAAATGCCCTCTCAATAATTCAGTAAGGGCTTTTCGTTATCCCTCAAAACTAACCCAAACAAAAATGCCACATTTTATAATAGAATATTACATACATTTCTGGAAATGTGATGTTAAAAAGATATTTACATAATCCGTAAGCCAGGAAGTCCCAGCAGCTGCAGCACTGTTACTAATTTATGTCAAGTATTTTCAAGTGCCTGGCAGACTCTTTGGAATATGTGTGAGTGAATATCCTCTGTCCCTATAATATTAAGATCAGTAAACAAACACAGGACATAGGAAAAATAATTTAATGAACATGGAAAGGAGATTTTATTAATTTGACATAAATTTACTGACTGTAAGAACTAAAATATATACCATGAAATAATACCTTCCTGATTAAATTCTAATAACTATCTTCATCTCCTTTTCCAATTGTTTAGAAAATTTTTAATATCTTTTAGTTGTAGGTGGACACAATAGCTTTTTATCTTATTTTTATGTGGTGCTGAGGATCAAACCCAGTGCCTCCCACATGCTAGGCAAGCACGCTACCACTGCGCCATAACCCCAGCCCCTGTTTAGAAAAGTTTATGGTCATACTGCATTAAAATGTGGCAATTTATAAAGTGGAACCATATCAAACTATTGATATTTAGCTGTTTTAGATCTATGTAAACAGCAATTTCATATGGCCTACCTTAATATATATTTCTTTTAATCATGAACTCATAATCCATTGATGCTCTATCAGGAATACAGATATTATCCATTTTTCCTCATGTTTTTGACAAAGCTATACAACCTTGGTAGGAAAGATGAATTGTGGGGTCATGGTCTTTTGTGATTGTCCACAAATCCAAACAGTTTATGACCTAATGATTTAATTTAGAGCATAATTATATTAACCAGAGTGTTCTGTTCTTCACTATCTTTGTAGAAATGTTTCTGCTGGTTTTAAAGAACAAAATTTTCACATGAACTATAAAGTTCAGGAGTGAAAAAGAATGAGTTATTAAGGCAAGAAAATAATAGTTTGGATCGTTAATTTCATTCACAAAATATAGATTGAGCATCTACTATATCCTTTAGTGTTCTCATCTGTGAAATAAAGATAACAACTTCCTTTGAGTTACTTGGAAAAGAGACTACAGAAGCCACTTAGAGCAGTGCCTGGCACATAAAGGTGCTCTATAAGTGTTTGTTATCATCACTATTTACTGCCAGATCATAGTACTGGGAAGAGAAGCCATTTAAACATAAGACCATTTTGATTTAAAAGCAGACCTTGCTTTATTTTTCTTACCCAACAGTACTATAGTATTTTGCTTCCTGCTCTGTGCCTTCAGATTCAAATCCTTCAGGGGTTGAACCACATGTTCTGGCTTTAAAAGGGAAACTAACTGAGTTGCCTTTCCATCTCTTATCATTCTAGGCATGACAGAAGTATTGAGCTTTTCTCTAATCTTGCTGCTTCGGTACCTTACAACATGCGTACATACACAGACGGTCCCTGGCTTAATGATGGTTCAACTTAATGGTTTTTCAGCTTTTCCATGGTGCAAAAGCCATACACATTCAGTAGAAACCTTACTTCAGATTTTGCATTTGGATCTTCTCTTGGGCTAGCAATATGGGTTATGAGCCTCTCTCTGCATAATACACATAAGCAGTAAGCCACAGTTGCCAGTCAGCCGTGTGGTCACAGAGGCAACAACGGATGCTGTGGTGGCCTACATTGCTGTATGGGTAGGTTACCATGATATGGTCTGGATGAATGGCCCCCAAGGTCCATATGTTAAAGGCTTCTTGCACAAGGTAGCACTATTAGGAGGTAGGAGGTCCTTAGCTCATTGGGGACCTGCCCTGAAGGACCTGGGAACACTGGATCCCACATACACTCCTGCCAGAGGCCCAAACCCAGCCCATCTTGGACTTAAGTCTTCAGAACTGTGAGCCAATATAAACCTCTTTACTTCATAAGAAGCCTGTGTTGGGTATTTTGTTATAGTGATGTGAAGCTGACTGACACAACTTGTTAAATGCATTTTTTACTTATATGTTCAACTTATAACAAGTATAACAGGATATAACTCTATCACTAGTTGAGGCACATTTGTACCAACACAAGCATATGACAGATATTTCTTGTGGGAAAGGTAACGTCATCTTAGATGTACATCTGTATGTGAGGCAGCTGTCATGCATCCTGTCTTCTGTGGCCAGACCTCTCCACCTCTGGGTCCTCATCAGATTCCATCCCTAGGCCTGAGGTTCAAATGAGCTGTGATGTTGAAGTGTCAAGGTCTTTGACAAGTCAAGTACTACTCATCCTACAAGTGGGCATCTCTCAATTCTAGAGCTTTACATGCTCCTTCCACATCAGATTAATTTTCCTTGTGACATGTCTTAGTGACTCTATTTCCATACCCCATAAGTACTAAACAACTAGGAAACGAAACTGAGTCACAGGGTAGAAAGGAAGAAAAGCTAGATTGGCCCCTCGGGTTGCAACACGAGAAAGATCTGGTGCCCCGGGCTGAGCTCAGCTCCAAAAAATTCAGTACAGCAAGGAAAAACTATTTGTACAGCCCAGAACACAAGTCTGCTTAGTGTGATGAATCTAATGAGAACATTAAACGGAGGGCTTGATTATCATGGATGGGTGCACCTAGGTCATAAATCAAACTGTTTCTGGCCCACACATTACCACCCCCACATCTTGCAGATGACTTTAAGCTAAATTATTGTAAAAATTGTTTTTCTTGATTTTCTTTTTGTTCCCCACGTTGTATGAACCATAAATCTTCCATCTACATTTTTTTTCAAAGACTGCTCAAAAACATAAGCCTATAATTTTTAAATAAATGATGCTATGGCTGTGGGTATTTTAATAGTTTTTATTATAGAAGATGTATATTCTATATTTTAAAATTTATATGTATAATATATGCATGTTAGACATGTGTTTGTGTTTATATGTTAGAAAAACAAGGAATAAATGGAGAAGAAAAGAAAAATTATGATACTTCCAATTTTGTCTCTCCTGGGACATTTAGCAGTGTCTGGAGATATTTCTTTTTTTGTTTTGTGAGACAAGATCTCACTATATTGCCTAGGCTAATATCAAATCATGGGTTCAAGTGATCCTCCTGCCTCTACCTCCCATGTAGTTGGGACCATAGGTGCCCCCCCACACAAGTCTTGGAGACATATTTTATCATAGCTCAGGGGTTAAGTGCAGCTTCTAATGGGGGGAGGCTGAGAATGTTACTACACATCATACAATACACAGGACAGTCCCTCTTCTCTATGTGATAACAAAGAATTATGTGGCCCAAAAGGTCAATAGCGCCTAGGTTAATAAACCCTAGTTTAGAACTTTCCAGACACTTCTTGTTGCATTGCATATATTTTTCCATAAAAGGATCATATTGAATCCTTTTATAATTTGTTCCTTTCATTCAAAAGTATTTAACAATCTTATTTTAACTCTAGATTAAAGTTTATAATGCACTAATCTTATTCAAACTAGAACTTTTGAAACAGCACATTAGGAATGATTTTCTCTAAACATAATGCTTTAGAATTTTTTTTTTATTTTTTTTTTTATTTAAATGCATTTCAAGTCATAGTACATAACCAGATCTCTGTTTTTCCATTTCTCTGATTGCAAACCAAATAAAGTCACAACATTAGAGTCTTCATAGATGTGTCAGGGGTAGTAAAGACCATCTCAAATAACCATCATTACTATGCCCATTTCCCTTACCTTCCTCCCCCCTCCCCCAACCATGTT
>CM053406.1:24249281-24272500 GCA_028644305.1 Xerus rutilus
AAAGAGAATAAAATTATGGCATTTGCAGGCAAATGGATGGAACTGGAAAGCATTATGCTAAGTGAAGTAAGCCAATCCCAAAAAACCAAATGCCAAATGGTCTCTGATTAGTGGATGCTGATGAATAAGGGAGGTGGGAATGGGAAACATAAGAGAAATAGAGAAACACTGGACGCGACATGGGGGAGGCGGGGAGCAGGAAAGGGGAATGGGTATAGTAAAGATGGTTGATAAAAAAAATATATATAAATATATATACTGTTCATTGAAAGTGCATATAAAGGTGTTTAATATGAAGAATTTAATCTGCTTATAATTTTGTGCAAAGTTAGAAAAATTATGATTGTAACAATCTTATTCTATTTGCCTCAACAAATGTTTTCAGTGAACAGTGTGTACAGCTTCTAAAAATTTGCTTTTTTCTGTTTAACATGTATTAAAATGCAACTTTTGAGAAATTAAAAAAATTTTCAAAAAAAATATATGAATTTGTGACACAAAAGAAAGTCACACACACACATCTTTGATAAAGGCACTAAGGCTAATTCAATGGAAAAAAAAAATGAATAAGGTATTCAACAAATGCTGCCAAACCACTGGCATTGACTGCCAAGAGAAAGAGAATCTAAATATAGACCTCCACCTTTCACACACACACTCAATTTAACTCAGAATGGCAGAAAATCCAAGTTATCTTGGGATTAGTGATGAGTTTTTAGTTACAACATCTGACACACAATCCAGAAAGGGGTTCTTGGTCAAGCGAAGGACCAGGGCAAGTGCTTAGTCTCTGCCTCACACTCGTATTTGTACTCTGGAAGGGATGTCAAAGAAGGCAGCTGCTCATGGTTAAACGGGGCAGCCTGGGAAGAGGTGAGGGCAGGTACCAGGCAGAGGCAGGATCGTGTGAGCCCAGAGGCACCTATGAGGGGTTTGGGTTATACTGTAATGGCAACAGGAAGCCACTAGAGAACTTCACATAGGAGGCTGATAGGATGGAATACAGTCAATAAATGTTAATTCAACTTGAATCTGACTATGTGATTGTGGACCAGTGAGCACCCTCAACTTTAAAAAGAAAAAAAAAAAAAAGACAGCAAGAAAAATGAGCTGTTTGGAGGTTTGGGGGATTTTGAGGGAGTTCTTGTGTTTATTTTGTTTTGTTGGAAGTTGGAGTAAAGCATGCTTTGGGTCTGGGGAAGATAATTTTTGAGATAATCTGCACTACCACCCTGTGGACATGCCAAGGAATTTATGGGAATATATGTCAAAGGATTGGGGAAAACTATAAAGATTAAAATGAATCATTCTCGAAAGTTACTATCAGAGGATGAACAAGCTATGGATGAGTATAGACTACAGAGAAGGGAAGCTAGGGACAGAATCATGGGAAATGTGTCATTTAAAGAGAGGACAAGGGAAGGATGTTGTGGGAGATAGGAGAGAATGGGGAAATTGCAAAGGCAACTTTGGCCAACCCCAGATAGCGTCTAGCAAAGAACAGAAAACCCAAAGTGAGAAATTTCAAAAAAAACATAACTAAAAGATGTCGGGCCAAAAAATCTAACATGAAGAATCTAATACAGACAATGCCATCTTCTGCATCAGCAAAATTAGCTCACATTGAAGTAGACAGGTTGAGGCCATGAGCAGAGCCATAATCAAAAAGAAATTAGGTACCAGAAAATGTATCTTACAAAAAGAATTGGGAAAGTGCACAAGAATGTAACTCTAAAATGTTCATCACTGCATTTATAATAGCAAAGATTTTGAAATAATTTGCAACTCCAACTAAAGATCAATTAAATCAATTTCACTGCAACTGTACAAGGCAAAGTTAGTCCTCCATTAGGAAAAAGGAAAATGTTCGCACCATATTAAGCAAGAAAATTTTAAAAGCAATGAAATGTATCACATTTTTATAAATACATATACATATATTTTAAATACATACTTATAAATATATAAATGCACGGTTTTTCTTTCTGCTTACCTGTTTTCATTTATCATCATGGATACATATTACTTGTGACATTTTAAAAGAATTTTAAAAAGAGAACAGTGGAAATTCTATTATGAACACATTTACTGTTATTGGCACCACTCTCAGGAACAGAGGCCTTTAGGCTAGTGCATTTTTTAAAGCCCGATGCCTCTCAGAAAAAATTAGAATGGAATGGTGAGAATTAAATGAATGGTATCTGTCCAACAATGTTACAAAGGATAGTCACCAGCACATAAGCTCAGATAGGCAACTTTCAAAATGTGTTAGAAATTCAGAAGTAAAGCAAGGTAAACAGCTAAAGAGGAACAATCCTGTAAGGTGTTTATCTAGCTGAAATTAGAAAACAGCAGTCTACTACTGTCCAAAAGAACAGTGGTAGCTCTGTAGCTTGGTCACAGAAAAGGAGTTCATCCATCTTGGGTGTGAGGGGTCCATAACTGAATTGTAATTTTTTTTAAAAAAAAAAGTGCAGTTTTAAGTGGGGATAAATTTTTTATATTTTAATATTACTAGACACAAAACAGGTGCTCACTTATAGAAGCCGCTTTGGGTTTGTATAGAACCGGCTCTACAAATGCCTTTTAAACACCATGTCTTAGATATAATAGAAAAAGATGTATTAAGGTTGCAAAGTTTACAAGGATTTTTTTAAGACTCTACATATGTGGAGGGCAGGGGTGAGTGAATAAACATAAACATCTCTGGGTCAGTATTTCCAGGGAAAGTATAGAAGGCAGTGCCTCAGAATTAAACTGTGGGACCCTGGGCTGGAGGTGTAGTTCAGCAGTAGAGGGTGTGCTTGGCATGTGCGAGTCCCTAGGCTCCATCCTCAACACCAAAAAATAAATTTTGGGACCCCCAGCAAAAAATTCATAAAAGCCCTGAATTTATCTCAGAATGCACAAAAGTCAGCGTATCTTTGCAGAGGGGGCTCTTGAGTTTTGTTTTTTCTAGAGCAGCCTGGGCAGTCCTGGCATCCCTGGCAAAGGAGCTTCCCTGTGCCTGCTTGGTACCTTCTGCTCTCAGGTTCACATCCCCCGGAGCGAAGAGTTAGAGAAGCCAGCTGAGCGTGGGAAAGAACGGGCTGCCTGGCTGCTGTGCCCTCCACCCGAGCCTGCGGATGCGCTTCCAGGGAGGTGGGTGGTTAAGTGCAGGGAAAGGAGTGGAGGGAGGCAGCACGCAGCAATTATGTCTTCCTTGAACTGCCGCAGGCAAAGCCCCAGACATTTATATCCAAAAATGGCTTGATCTGATCCCACGGTCTTCCCAGAAACGTCTGTCATGCCTTCATCCCCCTCCACTGAGATCAAGGATCCTCTCCTAACAGGGAGATGACATTATCATTGGTCCCTGCTGGGACTCAGGGATGGGATCGAGTTAGAAACTGGGGGGTGCTACCCATCCTAATCCTACTGCACCCCCCACTCCAACTCCTGTGCCTGCCTATCTTCAGGTCACAGGTTCCGTTTTGGTCATAAGCAAGTTGTTTCAAAGTCTCTGTGGTCCCTGGTTGGAAGCAGCAAGTCCGGGGAAAGTGAGGACCCTCCACGCATCCTGCCTCCTGCATGGCCCTCTCTCTGCTCCCAGGAGCCTTGATGACCTCCCTCTGCCCTGTTAAATGTTTCCAGAATGATCTCTCCACAAAGAAGTGGCAGAAGAAAAAACAGCTCACCTCAGGTTTGCAGAAAATCTGAGCTGTTTCAGGAGGATACAAAAGAAAAGGAAAGGGGACAGACAAGGCTCTTCCACAGAAGGGACATAAACTTCATTGCCCAATTTAGCTTTATTTCAAGCACCTCTACCCAAGCAGCACCATGCACATCTCATCAATGATTTCATAATAGCAATATCTACTATTTGAACTCAGATTTGATAATCTGATATAATAAAATATATTTCATAAACAAAGATGACCATTCTCATGAGGGTTTCAGGCACTGGTTTTCCTTATGCAGTTTGTTTTATTTTGTTTTAGTTCCTGCTTCACAGCCAGCTGAAATTTTAGAGCTGATTTTTTTTTTTCAGATATACCAACCATGACTCACAGCTATTTAATAAAGAATAAAATGCTCCTATTTCCCAGGCTTAGCTTCAAAATCAAACATTCAAATGAAAATTTTTTTTTCTAAATTGCTCCAATATATGTCAGTAATTAAAATCACAAAAACAGGGTTTTTTTATGAGAAGCTCTCTAATGCATCTAGACTGTTATTTTCCTTTGTCCAAACCTGACCTACTTCTGGCTTTTCTTTTAAGTGCATCTTGACTTAATTATTTACCAGTGAAAATAAGTTTCTGAGTAGAATCCCCTGGGGAACCTTCTGGGGGTCAAAGTTTTCAGGAGACAATGTTTTCTCCTAGGTTAGCTGAAGAAGACCTCCTTTCCTTGAGTAAATGACAACCCTTCCCTGGACCTGAAAGGATGCCACGAGCCTAAGGGCACCTGGGGCTGCTCTGGTGGCCTGAGGTGCCATGCTTGCCCCCTCCACGCCTGCATGAGTCAGGCAGCTGACTGGTGTTTGCAACTATAAAAGCAGCTGGAAAACAGAAGAGATAGGACGGCTGCCTGTCAGTGTTTTAAAGAGATCTGTTCCAATAAGACAACCTGGACTATTCAAACCACTGAAAAAAAATGGTTTGAAAGAGAAATATGACTGGAGTCGACTGATACCTTCTCAAGGACAGAAGATATCTGTAAATTTCCTCAGTCTTACCTGAGTCCCCAACAGGAGATGACTAGAAAAGGTCAAGGTGATTTTAACTGGTTTCTATAAATCAAAGAAATGCATTATTATTCAGCACCTGCCATATTTGGGCTCTGGGCACATGTGGATAAATGATGTGTGTCCTGCCCTCAAGGAACTTAAAGGCCTCCACTATGTACCAGTCATTTGGAGTGAGGTGTTTTCTTCCCTGGCAGAGAAAGTCACTGCTAAATGGATTTTGCACTTCTGACCTTTTGCTGGTGATTCCTAAGTCTTTGTTTCAAATGTCAGTTATAAGTGACACCTCCAGGGAGACAGGAGCCTCTCTTAAGTTTTTGCTCAAACCAGCCAGAAATCTAAGCGACATCCGGGGATCTTTCTTCTCCCTCACCCCTCACATCCAATCAGTCATCCTGCATTGGAAATTCTTTCTCTAACCTTTCAAGTCTTACATATGCTCCATCTCTGCAGCCACTGTCTTAGTTCGGGGTTTCGACCTTCTCACCTGGAGCACTTGAAATATACTTTAGCTTGTTGCTCTGACTTAAGCCATATTTACGTTCCTCCTCCTCGCTATAGCATGACAGCCTTCTGTCAGTCTTTAGGCTAGATTATGAACTTCTGAGGGTAGGCATTGAATTTTTAACCTCTATATCCTGGGCACTGCTACTGTGATAGGCTAGTGACAGGCACCCTACTCAGGCTCAAGAGAAATACGCAAGAATGGTGAATGAATACATGTGGGCAGTGAATGTCTCCAGACCACTGTAGTTTTCACAGTTACTCTTCAGCATCCTCCTTGAAGAATGGCAAAAATCACTCAGTATTTTAGAAGCACTCTATGACTCTAATAAATCATTGGTTCTCATCTGCTTTGGGCTAGCAAGCCAAATAACTTAAGTTGCTTTGGCAGAGTATAAAGGGCTCAGGTTCTGACTGAGTCCCTCTTCTACAATTAAAGCAAATGAGCTTCAGTGCATTGATTTTGTAAAAACTGTTTCAGTGCCTTGAGGGAACTTCATTCTAGTGCTGTGTTCGAGATTGGACTTGTCATTAAGTCTGACTTCTAGGTTATCAAAGTTACTGTACCAAACTTCTTGGTAATCAGTGATTTTAATTTATATTTTTATTTCATCAGGAATCTTTCAAACTTGTATGTTAAAATGTATCACAAGAACCTTGATTTTACTATATTTTTTATGATAAATTGAGATTTACCAAAAATATGTTCTTAGCTGGGCACAGTGGCACATGCCTGTAATGCCAGTGGCTCAGGAAGCTAAGGCAGAAGGATTGCAAGTTTGAGGCCTGTTTCAGCAATTTATCAAGGTCCCAAGCAACTTAGCAAGACTGTTTCAAAATAGAAAATAAGAAAGGACGGGGATGTAGCTCAGTGGTAAAGCACCCCTGGGTTCAATCCTCAGTATCAAAAGCAAATAAAAAATAGTATTTTTCTTACTAGATAACATTTATATCTTTGCTGCTTAAACTTCTTAAACACAGTTTAATGTTAAATGAGACAAGATGTTAAAAGTCCATGTTAAGGGGCTGAGGTGGTGCCTCAGTGGTAGAGCACTCCTCTAGAACATGTGAGGCACTGGGTTTGATCCTTGGCACCACATAAAAATAAACATATATAAATAAATATATATACATATATATTTAAAGTAAAGGTATTATGTCCATCTACAACTAAAAAAACTTTAATTTTTTTAAAAAAATAGTCCATATTAAAGGACTGGGCTCAGTGATGGAGCTGTCCTTGGCATGCATGAGGCCTTAGGTTCAATTCCTGGCACCAAAAAAAAAGTTAAAATAAACTTAGAGTACTCTTAACTAAGAATGAATAGACATTTATAATATTCTGTTAAATCTCCAAATAATTCTATGGCTAATGGGTTCTTTGTGTATGTAAAGGTGAGCAAAACAGCCCTGAAATCCTTCCCTGCACACAGTACTGATAACTTCTTTTCTTTTTTAAGCTGTGGTGGGTTATATTTATTTCTTGGAGTGAAGATGCTGAACAGCCTTGTAAGAAGCAGCTGAACTGGGAACTGAAACCACGTTATCTCCTTGTACATATTGTAATTGCCTCTGTTGGGAGTGTAAACCAGCCTGTACCTGCTCCTTTGGAATTGCTTTCCACCTGAGCCCCAGCAAAAGTAGTTGTGGACAACCCAGTATACCTGTGTGGTCCAGCCCATCAGAACAGATGGATACCTGACACAGGACAATAAATTCACAGGCTTCATTAAGGCAATTAGATTCTTTCTGCCAGACATTCATTCAGCCTTAGGGCTCTGAGACAGAATTAGCAGGTAGCTGTTGAGCACTTGAATTAAAAGGTCATATAGAGTCAGAGAAGTAGTAGCTGACATAGAGAGAAGTAGGGAGAAGAACCACTTGTAGATGCATGGGGAGGCAAAGAGTGACCACAATTCAGAGCATAACCAGCTATATAATTTGTGAAGTCTAATACAAAATGAAAATATGCAAAATTGGGAAAATCCATCAAAAGCAAGAGGGAAATATCAGTAAATGTATGAAAATGTAAGGATTTTTCTTCTAAAAATATTTTATAGGAGCTGTAGCTAAGTGGCGGAGTGCTCACCTAGAATGTACCAGGCCCCGCAGGTTCAATCCCCAGCACCACAAAAAAATTATATATAAAATTTATAAATGTAATAGGGTATACATATTAGTTAGCTCAGGCTGCTATAACAAAATACCACACACTGGATGGTTTAAACAACAGACATCAATTTTCTCAGAATTCTGGACACTGGAAGTCAAAAGTCAAGGTGCCATCAGAGTTGGTTTCTGCTGAGGCCTTTCCTTACTGCTGGTAGATGGCCATCCACTTTCTTACTGAGTCTCATGTGTCCTTTTCTTTTTACACTGAGAGAGAGTGAGTTCTCTGGTGTCCTTTCTTGTCCTTATAAGGACAGCAGTCCTATTGGAGTAAGGCTCCACCCCTAGAATTTCATTTAATCTGTTACTTCATTAAAGACACTTTCTCCAAGTACAGTCACACTGAGGGTTAGGGATTCAACATGAATTTTAGAGCCACAAAATTCAGTTCATAACAAGGGGTAACAGTGATACATAGATAAAATATGAACTTGCAAACTGAAGATATTTTGGTGTCACAAACTTACATATAAGATAATTCATATAAAAAGATAAACAATACTTTATTAATATCTTGCTTGATCATAAGATTTTCTGGCTCACTTCTGCAAATTTTTATAATAGGTCATCAAAATTTATACTTTGAGGAACTTATTTTCAATTGGCATAATTGAAAGCAATGTGAGTTGCTTTTGGAAAATACAAGATTGCAAATAATTTTGGGTAAATTTTAATCTTGAGGAAGATCTTTCTGCTGATAAAACTGTTGGAGCTTTTAAGAGTATTTTATAGGCTGTGACAATATTGGATTGATTTCTGATAAATTTTTTGAAAATATAACCATCAGTACATATAGGGCTGATTCTGACAGAACAATTTTTCTAAAAAGATTTAACTCTTCATACAAACCAGATTCATGTAAGCCTGAATTTGATTTTAAATGCAAATTTGAACAATGATGTTTTAATGTTTCCTTTCATTTCCTGTAGCTTGCAGGAATTGTAGAAAAATTGACTTCATGATTTGTGTATAATGCAAACACCTATTTATGCATTCTATCACTGTCTTATCAGTTGCAAGAGAAAATTTTACTGTAAAACTGCTTCATTAAAAAATGGTTTACTTGATGCTTTATATACAAATAGAGTTCTTTTCCATCAAGAGATGATCTTTAAATTCTATTTCAAAGCTTATGGATATTTGTTTTGAAATGTTGTAGTTTTCAAACCACAAACTTTAACTTCTAAAAAATTCTAATAACTACATAACAGAACTTACTGCACTATCCATGTGTACATTTTTTGGTAATAATTTATTGTTTTATTGCTGGCAACACAGTAATTCTTGGCAAAAGAGTAGATTCGTGCAAATGCCCAGAGACAGGCCAAACAAGCTTCCCAGTTGGGATCCTAACACTGTCCTAGTGGAGAGTTCCTCCTTTTCCCAGGGAGTGGCTGCTGTCACCACTGTTGCTGCTTTACCTGTCTGTCACCATCATCACCACCAATACAGTCCCAGGCCCCAGCCCTGGCTGTGCAACCAGGCCAACTGCTTGGCATGTATGTTACCCATTACTTGCCATGCCATCACCTGGGCCAAGGAGGAGATGGGCTGCCACTTCACATATCTCCCCTGCACAACTGTCCAGTCAGACTTTGCTTCCAAAACACAAGTTCAAAGTTATTAAGAATTTATGACAATAACAGCAGAGCATTAAACCGAACCTAGGGCAGCTTCTGAGCTCAGGACCCTGGGCAAGGGCCCAGGTTACATGAACCAGCCTATGAACCATCCCTGCCTCAATTCCTCACCAGCTCAAGAGATGACCTAGGTAGTCTTACTACCAAAAAAAAAAAATCCCTATTGGGTAGAACCTCATATAGGCCCAATCATTACTCATTCTCTTTACAGAAAGAGAGAAACAGAGAAAGAGATTCTTTTTAGGGGGGTGGTGTCACTTTCCCAGAATTCCTTATATCTAAAGGTAATTATGTGATTCAGTTATAGCCAATTAAACAAAGCAGAAGTCTGCTTGGGGTTTCTGGAAAATGTTTGCTTTCCTGATAGGCATACAGCCTTCTTCCTGTTCCCCTTCCTCTTCCTGCCAGGAATGCAGACTCCAGGCTGGAGGTAGAAGAGCCATGTTGCCAACATGCACCAACAAGCAAGAGCTGGAACATTGTTTGCTGATAGCATCAGGAGGCTGCCACATCAATCCCAGCTGCCAATCTCTGGACTTCGAGTTAGATTGGAAATAAAAACTCCAGCTGGGGCACTGAGTCAGCCTTCTATTATGTGCAGCCAAATACAATCTATAATGAGATACCCTTTGCTTAACTTAGCTTGTGTGGGTTTGTTTTTTTGCCACTTGCTACTTGTCTCCTCCATATCCTATACAATCCCTTTTGCATGTATATGCTTTCTCTCCGTGTGCGTTCTCTCCTACCAACCAGTATTGCAGCTCTTTATTAGAGGGCCATGCTCAGGCTGCAAGCCAGTTGGTCCCAAAGCCGTAAGTGCAGAGGAATTTCCATCTCCCAGGAGCTTTCTTAACCTTTCCCTAGTGGGGAAGGTCTTACTGCAGGACTGAGTGATATTCTGTGGGACTTTGGTATAGCAACCTTGCTTGGCTTTTCCCTTCTCAGTCCTATGCCCACCTGCTACCAGCTTCTCCTGGGCACATTTCCTAATAGACTACTCTCAGGTGTATCCTCATCTCCTGAGCCACTTCTGGGAAACCCAACCTGAGACACAATCCAGAGATTGTAAATAGAATAGGTATTAACAGGGATTGAAAAGTAACTTACAAGCCAATCAACTTTCATGTTTACTGTAAATTTGAGGCTTCAGTAGGAATAAAGAAGTGAAAACCCCATCCCTCACATATCCCAAAAGAACCCCAGGAGTTTCTTTTTTGATAGTTCAAATATAATTTGATAGTTTCAAATTATAAATATAAATTATATACTTAGTAGTTTAAGTAGAACACAAATCTAATCACCCTGAAAATGCCTGCATCTCATTACCCACAGATAAAATAGATACACATGCAGAAGGCAAAATATACATGTATTTGTTAAAGTGTTGACTGAGAGCTCTCTCCCAAACCCACTCCAGGAGGGGTGTGGGGAGCACTCCAGCATGGCTGGCACAGGGGGACCACGGCTTGACACCTTTAGCCTCCTTATCACCTCCCAAGACTGCTGCCTCTCATTGCTAAATCCCAGAAATCTTACTGATCTTTCCTGTTGGCCATTTAACCCATTATGTTCCATCCTCCTAAATATAGGAGACCTTTTAAAACGTATACAGTTTTATAGGACACTTGTAAAATTGCTCCATTTATGTTTGGGTATCCTCTATAGAGAGCAATGGGACATAATGGGTTAAGAAGCTCACTGTAGTGTTTTGCATGTAAAAGAAAACAGCTTTATTCACAAGGTGATTTTCTCTTACCTTGATGCTGTGAGTGATCATCTTGATGTCATCAAGCCTGGCAATTGTTTTCAAAGATCTAAATCAATATGTCCATTGAGAAAATTTGGAGTGTACTGACTTGGAAACTAAAGATGAAAAGCTGCAACCCTTTCACAGTTTCTGAGGGCTGAGATCAGGGGCAGATGGCCCAATCCCTTGAGGTGATTTGATTACCTGTCACTGCCAGAGGCCTGGTCTGTACGTGAAGACAAGCACAGACAGCTGTAGTTACAACACGTAGGAAGCAGAGGTGCAGTGACAGAAGAAGAAAAATGTTCCTTCCAGTTTGAAAGAAATACAACTTTGTGAAAATGGGAAATTTCTTTGTTTTTTTTGTGGGGTTTTGTTGTTGTTTGCTTGTCTGTTTTGGTACTGGGGATTAACTGAATCCAAGGTTGCTCTAATTCTGAGCTACATCCCCAGCTCCCCACTAGCCCCAGCCCAGGCTGGTCTTGCACTTGCTATAGCCCTGATTCACTGGGACCACAGGCGTGCACCACTGTGCCTGTCGTCTTCCTGCCTTAATGGGTCTTGCCTCAATAACACATTCCCTTCTGGCTCCTTCTTGTACTTTTACTTTTTATTGAATCTTTGTCATTCTAGAGTTCTATCAAGAAAATGTTGCAATAAAAAGCTCCATTAATTTTAAAGACTCATTGAACTATAGCACTGGAAGGAAACTTCCACTGAGGGATCATTTAAGGCCTAGTTCAGGCATTTCTATTTTAGAAAGAGGCAGTGACCTCCTGGGTTGTCACACAGGCCATACACTTTACCCAGCAAGCTGCCGGGTAAGAAGGTGTGTATGTGTCCAGTGAAGACCTTCCGGTTGCATAACCAGAAACCTGCTCCAGTTGCCTTGCATAAAGAAGAGCAACTGAAAGGCCTCAGGGCTTTCAAAGACAAAGAGTCTGAGATGCACTGGACACTTGAGGAATTCAAACCTCAGGAACCCACTAAATACCACCACCTCTTGGGAATCACAAGGTTTCCTGCATATCTGCATGTTCATCTTGCATATGGCCCAGCACTCTGGCATGGGTACTAAGCTCCAAAGCTCACCATGGATTGACTCTTAAGTCCTCAAGAGGGAAACCTGATTGGCCTCATCTGCTATATGCCAGCCTGTCCACCAGTGAGTCTACGGAAGTCATGTGTCCAATCCTAGTGCAGTCACTTGATGCTGTGGTTAGAGGAAGCCAAGCCACTTAGCTGCTGAAGAACCCCTGAGGCAGGAAACAAATGGCACCTATCATAACCTGAGATGGTTTGCTCTCCTGAAAAGTATGGTCAAATTCAAACAAAATTATATCATGTCAAAGTAGGGTTTATATGTTACAAGAATAGTCCAACATATTGTTTAAATTCCTTACTGCCTCATAGATTTAAAAATAAGAAAAACTATCCATAGGTATAAATAAAATATTTGGTCAAATTCAATAACCATTCAGTTTTAATTTGCAAAAGAAGTTGCTAAAACAACATTAAAAATGCAAAGGGCAAGTTAATTAATATTTGTAATAAGATGTTAATATTTTTAGTATAGAAAGAATTTTACAAGAAAACTTGGAATGGAACCACCATTTGACCTAGCTATCCCACTCCTAGGTTTATACCCAAGGGGCTTAAAATTAGCATACTGCAGTGACACAACCACTTCAATGTTTATAGCAGCCCAATTCACAATAGCCAAACTTATGGAACCAACCTAGGTGCCCTTCAACAGATGATTGGATAAAGAAACTGTGGTATATATACACAATGGAATATTACTCAGCCTTAAAGAAGAATGAGATTTTGGCATTTGCTGGTAAATGAATAGAGCTTATCATGCTAAGCAAAATAAGCCAGTCTCAAAGAACCAAAGGCTGAATGTTTTCTCTGATATGCAGATGCTAATTCACAATAAGTAGGGGCTAGGGAAGAATAGAAGTACTTTGGATTAGATAGAGGGGAGTGAAGTGAGAAGGGGTATGGAGGTAGGAAGGATAGTAGAATGAACCAGACATTATTACCCTTTGTGCATATGATTATACAACTAGTGTAATTCTACACAATGTACAACCAGAAGAATGAGAAGTTATGCTCTATTTATGTATAATGTATCAAAACTCATTCTACTGTCATATATAACTAATTAGAACAAATTAAAAAAGGAATTCTACAATAAAGTTTTTTTCATTTTAATTAACTTCTCAGTAGGAAAAAATGGAGGGAAATGTGAAAAGATAATTCACACACACAAGTAGAGAAAGACTTAAATAATATTTAAGGCTGTTTAGGGTATGGTAAAATACACAATCCCCTGCAATGTTTTAGGAAGCATACATTGGTAAAACTTTTTGATAGCCTTTTGGTATTCATTAAAAAAAGGCTTAAATTTTATTATGTACTCTGATATTCATGTTAAGTATGTTAGTCTCATGGTATCTCTTAAAATACAGGGAAATCATAAACAATGAAATTGTATAATAGAAATTGTAATTTATGGTACTATAAAAATAGATAACATGAGAAGGCAAAAGGAATATGCACAAAATAGTTTAAAGATTTATTTTTAAGTGCAATTGTTTTACATGGACTGTGACTTTTATATTTGAGCTTTTTAGAAAAGAAAATGTATAAAGTATCACAAGTTGTAATTGAGGAAAAAATGTAAGCATTCACAAAAATTCAAAAATAAAATTTTTAAATGGAAAAAAGGGGGAAACATCGAAGCCATTCTCTCAAATCAGTAGTAAAAGAAAATCACTATAATATTGATCATTAAACACTTTTATATCCTGTTGATCCAAGAAATAAAAAGGAATAAGACAGAGGTTAATTCATGGATAATAGTTAAGAAAAACTAAGCAGATACAGTAAAATAATCCTCCTGAATATAGTTAGCACAGGCCAAAATAAGTAAAGTAAATATGCAAACTTGTGACTCAAAAAAGATAAGCATATCTAACTTGCCACCCTAAAGTTGCTGTGAAGATTTAAAAACATAATAGATTTATTTAAAGAAAAAATATTATGTAATCCCTCCCAAGAAATAGTCACTATTCTCTCTTGTCATCTCTCTTAAATATATTATAAAATAATATAAAACTACATTTTATATACTGATATGTACTGATAGTTGATGTCTGAGAGAATAAAGGTATATAAACAATGACTTATAGGAGAAAAATTTTTATTCCCTTGCTTTCACCACCTTTCTAGGTCTGTCACACATGGAAGGCAAGATCTGAAGAGAAGGCCTAAGGTCCACTAGAGGTATAAGTGGTCTTACTGTCTTGCAGATGCTACACATGTATTATCCAAGGTCACTTCCACCTAAACCCCATCCAGAATAGGGAGAGAGTGGGCCTCTTCCCTGGAAGAGCAGAACAAATAACAGGGAAGAGGCAGAGAATTCAAGAAGAAATCAGTGTCTAAATAGAAGGGATTGTCCAAGAGAGTAGAATGGAGCCCTGGCCTGTATGGCCAAGACTGAATGACCAGCCCTCATGTAGGAGCTTCAGGGCAAGTGTTTATAGGAGTCACTCCCTAACCACAAAGCCCAGCCACCCCAACTTTCTTGAGTTCTAAACTGGTTGAAAGATAAAACTCAAGCCTAAAGTTAAGAATTGTTTTGTGCCTAACTCATATCCCAAATAAAAAGCAGTATCTAACAAGGAAAATAAAGTAAAACAAGTTTTGAGGGCCTATTTCTGAGTGTATTTAACTTATCTAATACTATCTCCTTCTCCATCAACATTTAGATCAAAACTTAAGTCCTTCCATGCCTCCTTAGATGTCCATATATGTCATAATAATAACCAAACTACTGGATTTGAATCCCAGCTTCACTGTTCACTAGATGTGTGTTTTTCAACAGATTGTTTAACCTCTTAGTGATCATTTTCTTCATCTGAACAATAGGCAGTATAGCACTTATTTTATAGAGTTACCAGAAAGGTGAGATGAAGCAGGAAAATCACTTGGAAAGTACCCTGTACATTATGATTGCACCATAACTGGTGGTCTTCAAAGAGTAAACTAATGTTTTATTTTTTTAAATTGTACTTAAGTTCCATGACATCACTGTTAAAAATGTAATGGGTTAGCACCACTTTCATTCACTGGGCTTCCTCTAAGGAAGTACTCCATATTTATTGGGAAGAGAGATTTGATGAACTGGTTAGGATTAAGGGTAAGCTCTCAAGGTGAAGATTCAGCTAAGAAAAACACCAAAATAAGATACAAGAGGCAAGAATGTTTCACTTCTGAGAAAGAAGGAAGAAAAGAGAAGCAAAATGGGAGGTAGAATAAGAAAGAGAATGGGAGGAGAGAGAAACCAAAATTTTATGCCTAGGTCACCTCACCAGGCAGCCACAGGGAAGAGAGGGTGTCAACAACTAGGTTGTCAAGGAGAAAATCACACTGAGTATTTAGAAGGGATTTTTTTCCATTGTGTTGTACAATTCTCTCATTTCTCAGGAGGACAAATGCCAGGGATGGGTGATCAGTTTCTTCTGGTGTAGACTCTGGCCAACGGACAAGGTTATGTCTCCAGAAACACAGGCCACGTGAGCTCTAAGTATGACAGTTCAGAGTGCTGGCTTAAGATACCCACTTCCAAACACAGATGACCAGTATATTTTGACTCAACATTTTCTTTTCTTGTTTATTTGTCTGTTTTCAGTCTCCCAAAGACCTATCACTTCAGGGAATGTAAGGCAATTTCTAAGTCCACACATCCAATTATTCTAGGGTAAGCCAAGCTTGCTCCTATGCCCTCCAGTGCCAATAGCTTTTCATTTTCAGAATATTTGCTTGATTTTGGCAAAGAGTAGGTTTCTGGCAATATCACTGCTCTTGCCATACCAGTAAAGCCAGTTGAGAAAAATCGGACTCTCTTTACAAATTTACATTTAAATGTATGCCTTTTATGTGTCTTTATATTTATTTTTCACCTAATATTATACTCTTAAATTTTCCCATGGCATTATATACTATTTACCTTTAAGATTTTAATAAATTGCAAAATATTTTACGCATATGTAGTAATTTAGTGAACTAATCCATGTGGGCAGTGATCACCTTTTATTTCCATCTCACTCAATGTTTTCTTCTTATAGATTTCTGGACCCATAACCAAAGGACGCATATATTACTAATTTTCTTGATACATTTTCTAATTGTTTTCCAGGAAAAATATGGTGCAATTTAAAATCCTATCACTAGAGGGTGGGGTGTGGCTCAGTGGTAGAAAGCTTTCCTGGCATGTGGAAGGCCCACCCCAAGGCACCACACACACACACACAAATTTCACCAGTAATCCTTATCAACCTGATTATTACCAATATTTTTAAACCTTCAAGTTTGCTGATTTCATATTTTTAAAAAATCTTCCATATTTTTGTGTTCAGCTTGTTTTCTTTATCAGCTAGTGTTTATTGAGTGCCACCATATGCCAGGTCCTGGACACACAGTAGGGAGCAATGTGCCTCCCTTACGGAGTTTACATTCTAGGTGAGGAGACAAATGATAAGTAAACTTAATATGATTTCAGGAAAAAGAACTGAGAAGAAAAATAAAGCAAAATACAGGAAACAGGAGCACTGTGTGTGGGTAAGACTGCTATTTTAGTCAGGGGCAGGGAAAGCCTCTCTGCTATGGTCACATCTGAACAGAAACCAAAATGAAATGAAGGAGAGAAAAATGTGAAGAGAGCATTCCAAATACTTGCAAATGCCTGGAGGAAGAGAACAAGCCTACTGTGGTCGAGAAGCCCCAGGAACACCCATGAGCTGGTGCGAAGCAGTTGATTTCAGGAGATGCTGGTGAACCACAGCCAGATCATTAGGGACCTTGCAAACCACGTGGACTGTGCTCTAAGTGTAATGGGAAGCCATTACAGAGTTCTAAGTAGTAGAGTAACTGGTCTGATTTAGGGGAAAAACACACACACACACACAATGCTGAACACACAGCATCCTGCAATCTGTGAGGAAGAAAGTGAACGTGTAGGCAAATTCCAGGATAACTCTGGAAGCCAATGCGAGAAATGTGTTGCCTCTGGGAGGAGAAACTGGGTGGGCTCTCAGGGACAGGAAAAGGACATATTCAGTTTCTTCTGCATTGTAAAAACTCTACCTTGTATCCACACTCCCTGTCAGAAAGACAACTCCTGGCTGCTTTGGGAAGACTTCACTGTAGGAAACAAGCCTGCACACCTGGAAGGGGGACCAGAGAGGACACAGCTACAGCAGCCAAGAGAGATGATGGAGGCCTGACCCTGGGGAAACGGTACTGCAGGTGTGGAGGAGATGCATTTTGAAGGTAGAGAACTTGCTAAACAGATCAGCTATGGCCATGGCCTTGGGTCAAGTAGAGCTATCGGTGTGACCTCTTGATTTTTGGCCTGTGCTTGTGGATTATGGAAGATTGAGCCATCTACAGAGATAGGAAGGACTTGAGAGTGAGGGCTAGTGGGAGGCTCAACACCAACCAAGAAGTTAGAGTGGCAGAGAGTGATTTTTAAAGGAGCATGGGATCAACCCCAACTACTGCTGAGAGGTCAAGGAAGGGGAGGACTGAGAGTTGGTTTAGCAAGGTAAAGGTCACTAGGAGCAGTTTCAGCAAAGAGGTAGACAAAGCCTGATTAGAATGTATTAAGTGTTCATAATTTTGTACCAATTTTTTCTACTGGCAGTTTGGTCTTTTTCTTATTGAATTGGAAGAATCTGCATTTGTATTATTTGTTATATTTTTTGCAAATGTTTTCCCTGGTTTTATAAGTTTTTCATTTCAAGTTTTTAAGAGTTTTTGACAAATTTAGGTGTTCACAAACATGCACAACTGCTTTTATAGTTAGAGTTTTTGATCCCTTAAGAAGAAATCCATATGTGCTGATATTTTCCTTCAACTTTTCTTTTTTACTTTTTTGTATTTTGTTTAACTTTAATCCATTTGGAATTGGTTTGGGGTCAAAATGTAAAGTATCCACATAACTTCTTCCTCAAAAAGAGTTAACAAATGTCTGGGTCCCATTTGGGGGGGGGCCATCATTTCTTTTTTAATATTTTTTTAGTTGCAGATGGACATAATCTCTTTGTTTTGATGTGGTGCTGAGGATTGAACCCAGGGCCCCACACATGCAAGACAAGCACTCTACCACTGAGCTGCAATCTCAGGCCTCCATTTCTTTTCTTACACTTTTATGATACCATCTGCTATGAGTTAAAATGTGTCCCCCAGAAATATATGTTGAAGTTCTAACTACTGGCACTTCAGTACTTCATTTGAAAACAAAGTCACTGTAGATATAATCAGTGAAGATGAGGTCATTCATATTGGAGTGGGGTGGGCCCTCAGTCCAATGTGCCTAGTGTAATATTAAAAATAATATTACACGGAATGCCAGCTGAGTGCAGAGACATATAGGGAAATGTGAACATGTGAAGACAGAGACAGATATTGGAGTTACCATAAGATATCAGAAGCTAGAAGAGGCAAGGAAGAGATCTTTCCTAGAAACTTCAGAGAGAACACGAACCTGCCAACATCTTGATTTTAGACTTCTAGACCCCAGAACAATAAAAGAATAAATTTATGCCATTTGAACCCACCTCGTTTATGGTACTTTGTTACAATAGTCCTCAGAAGCAAATACACTATCTTTATCAAAGATTCCATTATCTTATAGAATAGGATTTGTTTCTTGATTTCACTAATTTATGAAATCTGCTATGTCTATTTATGTCTACTTTACCAGTATAACACTATTTTATTAAATCTATTTTAATATTTAGTACTTTTCCTTCAGTACTTGTCTTTTCTGAATTTTCTGTAAGCAGTCTCACAAATTATTCTTTACAAAAAGTTTCATTTTTAGAATAGATGTATTCAGTCCTGTTTCCTCAAATCACAATCTAATAATTTCTATATAATTTCTATAACATGATTCATTATTAAGAATAAAATTTCACAATATGGGCTGAGGATGTAGCTCAGTAGTAGTGCATTTACCAAGAGTATGCCAGGCTCAGGGTTCAATCTCAGCACTGCAAAATATTTTTTTTTTAAATCACAATATGATTACATTAAATAACAAAAGTCTCCAATTAAAACATGATTCGGTTTTTTAAAAAATTTACATTTATTCCATAAAACTGGACCAATATGCATTTTAAAGCATTTGTATGTATAAAGCATAATTTTAAAACACATACTGCCTATAGTTGAAGGAAACTATTTTAAAATTACTGAATTTCCACATTATTTTAAAAATTTAAAATTCTTATTTTATTTCAAGTTAACAATGACATTCTATTTTGAGACTATTTCCTTATTCTCCACCTACCCAGCCAAAGCCCCATCTCTAATCATGAACATTTTCTCCACTTTCTCAAAATCTTCCCCTTCCCTGTATGTGTGGATCCCACCCATTCTTCAAGGTCTCCCTTGCTTACAACAAGCTTAAAGCACCAAAGCTTCCTGGTAAGAAGCACTTTTCCCCTGCTAAAGTTGCCAATTTCTGTCTATAGTTCAATTTGCATTCATTTATTGTGCAACCGTGTTCTTTTATTGATGTGTAGGGTTTGAACTATGATTTATTAACTCATATTAGTTTGAGCAATACCTTTTGTTACATTGTGCCCTAAAACCTTTTTTAAAATTCCACCTACTCCTAAATTTGAGCTTCCGAATGCACTGTTCCTCATATAGAAGGGATGAGTACTGGCCTCACCTGAGACATTTCTGTAGACAGGAACACCCAGCACTTAATGCATCTTTATGTAGGTCAGTGTTCTTGTAGCTGCTTCTCTGCCTACTAGACCAGGTATTGCACTACACTGCAATGATGTTTTCCATTGTGCTGCAAATCTAACTTCCTCCATGTGATCAAGTAAGCACTGGGCGAAGGGTCTGAAGGGCTGGATTCATGTCTGGCTTTGTCCTAATCTTTCATTTCTATGGGTCCCAGTTTCTTCATCCTTGTAATGATGTTAATGCACCAGCTCATGGGAGTTTGGGTTTTTTGTTTTTTTGTTTTTTTTTTTTTGCTTTTTGCTTTTTATTTCATTTTCTTTCCATTGCAGCAATAATTGAGACTTTTTAGGAAATTCAAGTGGAAGAAAGGGCAACAGGTAAAAGGGAGCTGCTTGAGTGAAGCAGGAAGATGGGACTCAAGCCTCTTGACTTTCCTACTCTCTGCAGCCCTGGAATCTCCCCCATGAGAACACACTTTGAACCATTACACTGGGCTAGGCATTCACATGCCACTTTGTGATTTTTGCCAGAATCGGCATACACTAATGTGCTATTTATTCATTCATTCATTCATCAAGGATTTATTGAAGACCTGCTCTGTTCTTGGAATTCAGCAAAACCAAAGCCCTCTGTTGGAGGCATGATTATATTCTAGAGAGCCATATCCTCTGATGGTTAGGCATCCTGGCTCCCAAATCTGGGTTCATCCGGATTCAGACAGGTCTGCCTCCTCCAACTGTGTGAATTTAAACAAACTATGCCACTTTCCTTTACTCCTGACTCAATTTCCTGTAAAATGGAATTCAATTCATAGGGTCATTGTGCAGATTAAATGAGAACAATATACAGAGCATTGAGTACAAAATCAGCACACAGCATGTAATAGCAGTTGTTTTTTTTTCTGATCCACTTTTTAAACTAATTTCTTTGCCTCATTCTAAGCAAACAAGTTTAATATGCTAGCTATTATATTTCTGATACACTTGACAATATATATGCAACAATTCCATTTGAAAATATCCATCACATCTAAAGTCATTTTGATATACCTACAATCCATGTGACACATTTGGAAAGCATCATTACCTGCTACTATTACTAGTCTATGCTCTGGTGGAATAGAGCATAAGACCTCATTTTCCCTTGTGTACTGTTATCACTTCTATCCATCTTTTAAAAACAATCCTCAGACGCTTAATTACTGCAGTGTTTCATGTCAGGAAACAGCCTGTACCCATTTCTTACCACTCAGATCAAAGCCACAAAAAAGGCGTGGTAAAACCACACCCAGATCATGCAAACACATCACAAAGATGACAGATCAATATGTGGAAAGGTGACAAAACATTTATCTAATAGACAGGTTGAATGTCCCTCCTCTGAAATGTTTGAGACAAGAAGTATTTCAGATTTTGCATTCTGGTGGGGCTGGGTGTTTGAATATTTGCATACACGTAATAAGATATCTTGGGGATGGTACCCAAGTCTAAACATGAAATTCATTTATGTTTTATATGGATCTTATAAAGATAGCCTGAAGGTTATTTTGTGCAATGTTTTTAATGAGCCTGTGTTCTGGCTGTGACCTATCATATGAGGTTAGGTGTGGAATTTTCCATTTGTAGCATGTCGGTGCTCAAAAAGTTTTGGATCTTTGGAGCATTTTGAATTTTTATTTTCAGATTAGGGTGTTCAATCTGTCTAGCTTAAGAAGGGCCTTTCAGGGATGGAGACAAGAGTGAAAGCCTTGTGAAGCTGGCAGTGGAGCCCCATGTTCAGACCCCCGAGATACAGCCTGTGGACTCTTAGCGCTCTAGACCTTGCTAGCCTCCTGTTTGCTACCATATATAAGCAGTCTTTTCTAGCTGCCTAGAAAAGTCAGACCTTTCCTAGCTGCCTTTCTAACCCTCACCCTATCCATGACCGCACACACAAACTTTTCATCACTGTGAATTACTGCCAATTATTAAAAGCGTCGTAGGGCAATCACACAGAGGCAGAGAATCTCAGAAGCAAACACAGAGGTTTTCTAGTAACTGGGCTTTGGCCAGCCCTCTGGGTGAGTCAAGAACTCTCTGGACATCCAGTTTCTGCTTCAACACTAAGCAGAGATCACCACTCATTCTCCATCCCAGCCACCCTACAGTTTACAACTTAACTGGTGACATATTTGAGTAGAGTCAAAAGGGCTGTGTCCTAGTCTCAGCTCTGTCTCCTACCAGCCAACCAGGAGACATTTGCATCACCCTCTTGGCTTTTTCCTCTTCTGTAAAATGGGGAGTGAGTTTGATGGAACCTCTCAGGTCAAAATTCAATCAATCTGATTCTAATTAACAACCTCTCTTCTCCATGGCAGGTGACAGTCCTTCTAATATTTAAATGCAATGCTCACATCTTTTCCTCTGCAAATGTTTCCCTTCCCTCCCACATGTCCCTGTCACTCCAGGTTTCCAGATCCCTCTCTGCTCTCTCTGGTCATTCTCCTTTGGAAGGGGGCCAGTTCATCAGCTCGGTTCAGATAAGGGGCACAACAGAGCCTGCCTGGGACTTTTTCCAGAGCACCTGCTCATTGCCAGAACCAAGACAATCTGACTCATTAGAGCATCTGGTCACCTCCCTTGTCCCCCCAGCCCTGTGACATAACCACTGGCTTTGCAGATCTAGTAAGTTAGATTTAAAATGAGGACTGTTAGGAAAAGTCAAAATGGGTGCCCACTAATACATAACCTCATAGTTTCCAAGGCATTCACTTAAGAAAAGAGAAACATTAAGAAAACTCTTTGAATAAGTTTTGTGAAACACCGCAGATCCTCAAAGAGCGACTGTGCCTGAAAGGTTTGAGCAGGAAGAAAGCCATTTCTTCTGCAGTGAAAAGGCACCCACTGGGCTAGACGCAGTTGAGGAGATATTGCTGCCATCGTGTGGCAGCCGTTGTTACCTTTCTGTCCAGAAGAACTTCAGGATGAAAGACAGAAAAACGTGTTTGCTGGTTTTCATATCAGGAGTCCTGAGATAGAGAAAATTAATGGAGACAACACACCTCCCAGATTCCCTTTCCTCTCTTCATTCTTCTCATCCCTCAAGCCACTTGTTCTAAGCCTCTTTTATATCAGAAGTCAGGTATTTTGGACAAGCTCTGCAGCCTGGAGTCCACTCTCAGGTTGGTTAAACAACACCAATGTAGAGAAACTACTTTTGTCTAAGATCTACTAAATACTTCAGAGAAGTCCCTGAGGTCTGGCTCCATCTCTGCAGTAAAGATGAGCTGCTCCCATGCCCTTTTTGACAGCATTATGACGACCTTGCAATGACTATCATTTATGGTCTCCATCAAGAACACTACCTAGAGATATCCAGGCTGGACAGTAGCTCTGGGATACATGGCCACAGCTTCCTACTATTAGTCCCTCCAGATTGCAAGCTATATGTGCCTATGTCCACACAGGTTAGTGACACCAGCTTGTCCCTTCACAAATGTGTCCCTTTCCTTCTGAGTGTCCTACTGCAGGGTCATAGGGACTAGAAAACCAATGCATGGGAGCAGAGTGACTATATCTCATGATCTCTCTGGGCATGGTCTTAGGAATGTTGCCAGCCTAAGGGCTGGGGTGGTGGCTCGGTGGCAGAGTGCTTGCCTCGTATGTGTGGGGCACTGG
>CM053406.1:24273000-24313204 GCA_028644305.1 Xerus rutilus
TATAATCCAGGGGCACTGATTATATTTATAATGCCATATAATCACCACAACTGTCTACTTCCAAAAAAGTTTTCATCAATAAGCTAGTTTAAGTAAGTGATATGAACATTGCCTATTTCCCTTCCATTCACCTTCCAGTGGTGAGATTAATCATGTAGTGGCAGTTCTCTGCAGGGAGGTTTGGGAGGGTAGTCCTCAGTTGGTAGCCAGGCGTCCAGTTAAAGCAGAAGGGTACTCCAGGGAGCAGGAAGGTGTCTGCAGTTCCACCAAAGATATTTATCTGAAGCAAAATCTAATAGAACATAGTCACACATTTTAAATTATTTTCTATAAATTTATTTATCCTCTATACTTTAGGGGTAATATTAAGACACTAAACATTTGTTATCTTTCTCAGGAGGTTGTCATTTGTATTCAACACCAACAAATAAGCATCAACTTTTTATCAAGAATTCATGTGTGTTTGTCTGTTTTGGTTTGTTAACAAAATACCTGAAGCTGGACACTTTATAAAGAAAAGAGGTTCATGTAGCTCACAGATGTGGAGATTCAAGAGCATGACACTGGCATCTTTGCTTGGCTCTGATGAGGGTCTTGTGGCCATAACATCACAACAGTGACAGCAAGTGCAGGAGAGATTACTTGGAGAAACGGGAAGCAAGAGAAGAGGAAGGGGGCAAGCTGGCTTTTTTTTTTTTTTTTAATTTTTTTTTTAGTTGTTGATGGACACAATGTCCTTATTTTATTGCTTTGTATGTGGTGCTGAGGATCGAACTCAGGGCCTCACGCATGCGAGGCAAGCGCTCTACCGCTGAGCTACAATCCCAGCCCCTCAAGCTGGCTTTTTTATAACAACTCACTCACAGAAACTAGCCCACTCCTTGAAATCAGCATTAATCCCTTCCAAGGGCAATGCTGATAAATAAATACAATAAAAGTAGTGTGTCTAACACTAAAATTTTTTTTAAAAAATTACATTCCCAAAGTCTCCCTCCCTCCACAGCTGTTTTCAATGTATCTTAATTTTTTCCCCTACAATTTAAATGATGTTAAGGATCTTTACATGTGTTTGTATAAGAGCCATTTGTTTCCTTGACTGAAAATTTTCTGTTATGTCTTTTCCCACTTTTAGGTTTCTGTTTCCTTTTTAAAGCTCTTGGTGTATATGGGGATTGTCCAGCTTGGTCTTTCAGATAAATTTCAGAAGATAAGCCTTAGAGTTTGAATTACCCTTTCAAAGAATGTTTGACTAGTATTTATTATCAACATAGCTCTTAAGGAAGTAATCCTTCATGTGTCTAAAATTACTAATTAACTTTCTATAAAGAAATATTAAGAAATGGGCTGGGGGGTATCTCAGTAATAGACTATGTGCTTAGCATGCAAGAGCCCCTGGATTCATCACCAGCACCAAAAACATAGCAATTAAAACTGAGTTTAAACTAGAAATGTATTCTCCCATCTAACAGGAGATCTGGCAGTTCCAATGTGGTTTATTCAGCCCCCTCATGAAGGCAGCAGGAAACCGGACTCTCAGCCTCATACCTCCTGGTTGCCCTCAGAGTACTGCTCATCCTTGGGATTGTCCTCTCGTGGTGGCAAAGATTCAGACAACACATCCTCACCAACTGCACCCAAAGAAAATCACCAGAGTTTCTTCTGAAGAGTCTCTCCTTGCCACAGAGAACTTCCCCAGAACCTCACCTCCAACACACTTACCCACTCAACTCCCGCAGCGCGGGCTTACAGGCCAGCCCCTAAACCAATCATTGGCCAAGAGATGTGGGTCTGCCATGATTGGTCTAGAAAATGACATCATCCACCAAGGGCTGGCCCACCTTCCGTAGCACAGCCACAGCTCTGCACCGACAAATTGAGTTCCACCCACAAAGGAGAATGGGAAGGGGCATAGATGACAAGTGCGCAGAAACATTGCACTGGATGTAAAATTTTTCAAGTAACTTTTTATGAGTTTGATGAGGTAGGATAGAAGAGGGATGATGCTTTAATTACTGTCTTTTCCACATTCTAGGAAGTGATGAAGGGATTATACTGGAAAAGTTCCACACTGAGTTTGAAGAACACTGTTATAGCTCACCTAGTTACTACTTAAGAAAAAATATTGAGAAGTTGAAGAACTGGGGGCTTGAGTATAGGTAACCATGGGAGAAGGACCTGTTCTGAGAGGGCCCAAGGAGGAAGGAACGTTCAAAAATTCTAAGAGCAGAGACTTTTTACATTTCTCTTTTTTACATTTTCTCTTTTTTACATTTCTCTTTTTTACATTGGAAATGGTCTTATAAGTGCCAGGGCTATAGCTCAATAGTAAAGTACTTGCCTAGCATGCCCAAGGGTGCAATCCTCAGTACTGCAAAATCAATCTATAAATAAATATAAAATGGAAACGCTCATACAATAGGTGATTTTTAATGTTCTGTAAGTTTTCCTTGTGCCAGTTTTTCATAAGCAATACCTTGGGTAAAACATGGAATCCAGGAGAAGATTGAGAAGAGCAACTTCAGGATAGCAAGAACTGATCAGTCCCAACAGACAAATCCATGGAGACCAAAAATAGAAGAGCAATTGCCAGGGACTGGAGGCATCAGGGAGAAATGGGTGGTGACTTGCAATGCATGCAGGATATTTTTTCTTTCTTTCTTTTTTTTTACTATACAGATGCAACATTTATGTGATACTTCACATGTGTAAATGTGTTAGAAAATATGTAAAATATATAAGAAAATAAAAATTTTACAGAAGCACATAAAAGATTGAATCATACCCACTGCAATTGAGTGTAGATGATAAAACTTGTCATTACAAAGATAACCATTATCCTCAAACTTAATCTGTAATTTATTCTAGCAAAATTTCATCATGCTTTACTTTTAATGGCAAAAGTACCAAAGCAAAAATCTCTAAAATTCAACTGGGAGGTATATAAAATTAAAAAAAAACTGATTTGTAAAAGCAAAAAAGTAGGTCTCATTTCTTTACACTAATGTGCATTGCAAAATTATAGAATTATAATAATAAAGACCAAGGGATCATAATACAAAAACAAAATCCATAGAAAAATCCATATGTATGTAATTTTTTATATTAAGGGCAATAGAAAGGCCTAAAGTAATCCGACCATATCTAGAATAACATTAGATGTGAATGGACAATGAAACCCAATCTAAAGGTAGTTGTGGGAGGGGGCACAGTTCACTGGAGTGTGTGTGTAGAATCTGCAAGGTCCTGGGTTCACACCCCAACATCACAACAAAAGACAGATGTCACTGGGGGATGATGTTGGAAATAAAGCAGAATGGGAGTCCCCTGCCTCTCCTTCCATCAATGCATACACTGAATAAATATCTACTCATGTTTTGAGTCCCTCTTAGACAAAGTCATAAATAAGTTGAGAGACTTACATACAATGGATGACTGAGACTATATCTATACTCAAATGAATAGAAAAATCTGAGGTATACTTGTTCATTAGTTCTTCTTTGGGCAAAGTGCCATATTAATTGGGACACAATCTCCAACAGCCAGTGTCACCCTGCGTAGAGGAAGATTGGACCATATATAACCTAACTCTAAAGGTTTCTGTGGTTTGCATCTTAATTTATCTAATGCTGGGAGAGGAAGGGACCAGGTATACATAGCTATCAAAACTGGAAAAAAAAAAACCAGTAGTGATTTAGTGATTTTCTATGGCCATGCAAGTACTTCCATGGGCTTCATTACTAGACACTCCAAGAGAATTTAGACATGGTAGCTGTGAGCACCATGTGTCAGGCAGTTCTGAAATGTAGGACTTTAAGATGGGAGGGTTGGATGAGGATACATCACACAGTAACATCTGCAAGGAGGGATCCCCACTCAAAAATACTGTGACGAGGTGTCTATATGTGTGTTCACATATTTGATACATTCCCACCCATTTGGTTTTCTTGATATTTCCATATGACCATCCGCAGTTCAGGGCTCCCTTCCTTGCTCCAACATGGAGACAATATTTAAGTCAAAAGGCTATATTCCTAGGGAGACCAGGTTCCTATAGTTCTCCAATATCATGTTACTGCACAAAGCCCTCTGAGCAAGGTCCAAGTACTTTCACTCCTCCTCAGAAAGTTCTATGGTCTATTCCTGAATGTCAACAGGGCCAACAAGAGTGGGACCCTGACTGCGTGGAAAGAGGCAAATAAGGACTCAAGGATGAAACCATGGAAGAGGGATGTGTCCATGCTGCTCAGAGGCAGACATCAGGCAGGACCTAGACAAGGCTGCCACAGCCCGACCTCTAGCTCTGGGCAACAACACAATCTACAGAGTCTCAGGATTTCTTTTTAGGGTGATAAAAATGTTCTATAATGAGACAATGGTGATAGTGGTTCAATTCTGTAAATATGCTAAAGACCAGTAAGAGCACACTTAAAATGAGAAAATTTTGTGGTAACTGACTCCTATCTCCATCACATTAATTATAAAGTTATTTTTAAAAACAAGATCAGCACAGAGCCTAGAGCAGGAAGTAACCAGTAATATTGAGCAGTGGGGATCAGGGGAGAGAGGATGCTCCAAAAATCCTTAGGAATATCAGTGAAGCTTTGTGTTTTCCAAAGTTATACAAGACAAAAAGGAAGCATAAAGCAAAAGAGGAAGTTATTTTGTTTGAATATTAAGAGAGAGATTGACTCAAGAAGTTGGATAGCATGGGGCACTGGGTTACAATGGTACTTCAGCCTCTTCCTCTACTCTTCATGTATCTCAACTGTACTCTTGGTCTCTTAGCTCTCACAGAGAAGTGCTCACACACACACTGATCCTCTCCCCTTCTGAGACAGTAGAAATGAATAAGGAAAGAGCCAGGATCTTTGTCAAGTGACACAGCTAACCAGCCCTGGAACACCTGCCACCACTCCCCCCTTGCCCAGCTTTATGATGTGAGATTGAAGGCTTCTCACTGAGAAGCAGAGGAGCAGAAAAGTGGAACATGCGAGCTCTGCAGCCAGGTCTCCCGGGTTCAAATCAAATTCCAGACTACACATTCCTGACTATGAGACCTAGGGCAAGAGACTTAGCCTCCCCATGCCTCAGTTTACTCCTTGTATGATTAAGATAACATTAATGCTAACCTATAGTAATGCTGTGAGAGTTAACTGAATTAGTCCATGTCAAACACTTGGACCTGCATGTAGAAAGTATCAAACATAATAATAATAAGCATTAGGCACTATTGTTCACAGTAGTGTGCAAGACACAGCATTCCCTATGCTCCAATAAATTCATGAAGCATGACTGACTGTAGGAATCAATGGAATCATAAAATGAAGGGAAGAAGTAAGTAAAACCATGGACAGTTTAGGAGCATGTGTGATAGAGGCCAGATGGTAATTTTCAAGGGACCTAGAAGGCATACCTTCTAATCCGTAGTTGGGCACAAGGGATTAGAGCCAGGTTATGTGGTGAAAAATCAAAACCCAAACAAACTAATAAAAACCTTCCTGGTCCTCCTTTCCCTGTGAGATAGGAGTCATTAATTTATGTTTGTGATGCTTAGAACTCTTTGGGTTGCAAGGGCCAGAAATCTAAATTCAAAATGGCTTAAGTAAATAGTAACAACTACAAAAAAACCAAAAAAAACAAAAACAAAACCTCTTTGTCTTTTTTTTAAATGTAACTGAAAGTCTGAGGGATAGTGTGATCTTAAGGTGAAAGTCAAGCTTAATACTAGGGCCAAGGAAGATAACCAGAACTTAGTGTCAGTCTCCCCCATCCTTCCCTTCTTCCTCTTCCTTCCCCTGGTGCATCTCTCTGTGCTGTTGACATTCTGTTATATCTTTTCCAGTTGGTAAGATGACAATAGCACTTTGCTCCCCCTACTCTATCCTCCAAGATTCAAGTCCAGTAAGAACAAAATACCTACAACTTAATTCTTTCCAAAAGCTTCCTTGCACCACTTTGACTCTCTCCAGGTCCCATGATCAGCCCTGAACTAATCTTGTTAGCCAAGTGGAGGAGACGCTTTGATTGGATTGTCTGGAGTCACCTCCTAAGGGTGCAGCATGAAGTCAAAATCATCTGAACCACATGATTTCACTGAGCTCTACCACTGAGCTCAGAGAGGGAAGGGGATGTTTCCCAGGAGAAATCTGGGGTTTCTAGTTTACTGGTTGGGGAGAGCTCAGTGGTATACTACTTGCCCTAGCATGCACAAGTCACAAGTCCCTGGGTTTGATCCCCAGTACTGAAAAAAAAAAAAAAAAAAAAAAAACCTAGAAGAGAAGGGTTTGAAGTTTATTGACACAAAGAAATGCTAAATGTTTAAGGAGAGGGTGATAGAAATGCTAATTATCCTGATGTCATCATTACACATTTTCTACATGTGTCAAATTATCACACCATACCCCATAAATATGTACAACATAAAATATGCCCATCTAAAAAATATTTTTAAACATCATAGTACACTTTCCCAACCTTAGCACTACACCAGCCGCCAGGCTCCTGTATGATGACTGAATTGAAGCTAAAAGAGTTGAAGACATGGAAAAATAAAACACAAATGTTAGAGAAATGTGAAATCCTCAGCATCTACAGTCACCTCTAGCATAAACTAGAGCCCAATTGCTAGCCACACTAACATGAGACCTGTAGAGAGCCATCCATGGGCCCTATGTGGACTATGGGCATGGCAGCAAGTGAGGGGATAGGTCTGGCATTGGGAACGCCCGTGGCACCACCATAGGGATAGACCACTTGATGCAGGTGAACTTCCTCCTCAGCTCTGCCAGAGATCCCACACAGCACTGGAGATGGGCTGACCTGCTATAGCCACACAGCCCCTCTGAGATGGGTGTGACCTGCGAAGATGCCAATCAATCTGCTGACTGGGAGACATCATGAAGCAGTAAGACTCTGCCCTTGAAACTTTATCCCTACCTTTGATGTACCCCTTAAGTAAACCATGGGAGCCATTTTCTTGTTGTCTAGCTCCAGCTCCTGTGTGGACTGAACCTACTGGGGCTCCAACTTTTGAAACTCTCTTTCTGACTTTGTCTTTTTTTCTTTACTAATTATTCTAGACTTTAATTTCTCAGATGGCTTACATCCTCCTCGGCAGGAAGAACCCCTCAAGGAGACGCTGACCATCTCGCCTTAGAGACTTCACACTCTTTGCCTCTGTTCCTATTATCCAGCCTATGATCTGGCTTTTGACAATAAAAAAAATATTAGGCATGCTGAATGGCAAGGAAAAACATGTTTAAAGAGACAAAGCAAACATTAAAGCCAGACTTGGGTGTGGTTTTGTTTTGAAATTATCTGACAGGGAATTTTAAATGAGTATGACTACTATTTTGAGAGTTCTCAGGCAAAAAACAGGTGGATAATGTAAGCAGAGAGAAACTTTAAGAATCAAAAGGAAATGCTAAAAATAAAAACTACTGTGATAGAAATAAAGAGTCCCTTTGATGGGCTCATCAGCACACTGGACATGGCCAAGGAAGGAATCAATGAATTGAAGATAGGGCCATAAAAATTCTCAAACTGAGCTGGGCATGGTGCTGCATGCCTGTAATCCCAGCATCTCAGGAGCTGAGGCAGAAGGATCACAAGTTCAAAGCTAGCCTCAGTGAGATCCTGTCTTAAAATACAAAATAAAAACAGGCTAGGAATGTGGCTCCATAGTTCAATACCCTTCCCAAAAAAATCCCAAACTCTAGTGCAAAAAAAAAGTCTTTAGTCAATTAAGGACTTGTGAGTTTCACCCAGTTTTGTCTTCATGAGTATTACTATTAATCACTTAGAGAATTAGGCCCTGTGACAATAATTGACTGCTGGTCTTGTAAGAGTTTGTCATTGCTCAGCTCTGCTCAGCAACCTCCAACAACATGCACACACCCTCTCATCTGTGCCACTCTGGAAAATTATTGTCCCAATGTTTCTGATTGATCTATGCTAGACAACCTTCAGAGGGAGGGGATCAGCAGCAGGACCAGCACTGAAAAGGCTGGCCTAACAGCATGCTGTTTCAGAGACCCCTTCCAGGTAAGAAGTGACAGGTGAACATGAGGCAGAGCCTCCTCATCCTGAGGAACTGATGTAGAAATAGACATCAAGGAAGGGACCCAGTTGGGTACAAGATGTGAGTGTTGTGCCAGAAAGAAGGGAGAAATCTAAGTAGCCAGAAATGGGGCACAAAGATTGGGCCAGCCAAGCAACAATGGTGAGTGACTTCCAGTGGGGTCCCACCAGAGTGATGTCTTCCTGGCCTTGCCAGAGCACAGAGCTCAGGCTGCACCTAAGTCTTTTTTTTTTTTTTTTAATATTTTTTAGTTACATTAACTTTATTTTATTTATTCATTTTTATGTGGTGCTGAGGATCAAACCCAGTGCTTCATACATGCAAGGCAAGCACTCTACCGCTGAGCCACAACCCCAGCCCCCAACTAAGTCTTTTGATGAACTTATGTGCTCTGAGACTGGAGGAATGACTTAGAAGCCAGGTAAGGCCTGCCACCTGCTCATGTGTTCTGTGGTCAAACCCCAGGCACCAAATCACTGCCTACCATTTAACTTACTTTCTTTCTCTATGAAGAGACTCCCAAGTTTCATCCAGATAATAGGATGTGACAGAATTCCTGCAGTGAATCTCCCTGAGCTTTTCTTACTACACGGTCTCCTATCCCCTCCCACCATACCTGTCTGACAGTTACCTTCTTGTGCTAACATGGCTAGACTATAGTGCCCAACTATTTGGTTAAACAGCAGTCTAGATGTTGCTGGAAGGCATTGTAAAGATATGATTAACATTTTGGTATTGAAAGATTGTAATATATTCAGTACAGCATCATATATCCTCTATAACGCAAATAGGACTCATTCTGTCATTGAAGGTCTTTAAGGAAAGATGGGGTTTCAGGAAGGAAGAGGAATTCAAAACTGCAGCATGGGGACCCCACCTGAGTCTCCTCACCTTGTTAATTTCGGATTTGCTAACCCCGATAACCACTAATTCCTCAAAATCTCTAATACAGAGCCTCTACAAGTTTGTTGGCAGGAAAGAGTTAGTCTTTCTGCAATAAATGCAAACTCACATTTTTAACCAAAAGAGAATTTTGTTCAGTGAAAAACAATCATTCTATTCATTTATTTGACAGTTGATATTAACCAAAAAAAAATAGATTTTGTTTAACTTTGCCATTTTTCATTCTCAGTTTTACACTATTGCAACAGGACATTGCCCTCTGGCATGTTGATGTCAAAATTAATGCTTATTTTTTAAAAGTCATAATTCTGGCCAATCACTTCTAACTGCGGCCACATGAGGGCTCCTACATCTTTAATAGCTTGTAGAGGCACTTGTAGAAGCAATGAATCACCTGTGAAAACCAGTAATTCAGGACGGCTCCAAAGCACCAATCACACCTGTGCAGTAGCTTGCTCATGGAGTCAAACAGATGGACCCAAAACTTCATTTTTGCTTCTGCTTTTGATTTCACTTTTATGTTTGGAAAAGAAAGAAAAACATAAACCTCTATCATCTTGAGAGTCTCAGAAATAGCCTTGTGAATAAGAGTGCCCTCACTGTCAAGCACCTTGCCTGCAGGAGTTGACAGAAGGCCTCTGCACAGGTGGATGTTACTATTTATTCTCTCGAACTCCTTGTGAACGGAAGGCTGGCATGAGTGGCTTTCATATCTCAGCATGAGACATTTGTTTATTTTATCATAGTTTCCTTCACTGGAAAGTGTTTGTTTTTGTTTTAAGCCAAACTGACATGTTAATTTAGAAAGTTCCCAATGGGCTGTCACCCATCCACCAGATATTATACCCACACATCACAAGCAAACACAAACCATACAGCAACAAGAGAGCATAAATGCGCCTAAAACACATTTCTAACATTATTATCTTTTAACATACAGACTCATACTTTATTTTGACAAATTTAAGATAGAAAAATACCATAACATGAATATAGCTGTTGCTCTTTCTGTGACATGGTTTGGGGTATGCAGTATGACTTGGGATGGCCTTAACTGGACAGTCTCTCTTCTGACTAGGCTGCAGGCAACAATGTATTTTATCTCAGCCATTGCAGTTGCTTTAAAAAAAAATATTACACAGTAAAACTGGCTGTTAAAAAGATTGTGGCATTCAAGAATAAATACTATAAAGCCAGGAATCAAAACAACATTTTAAATATTTTTATAATTACTAGACTTCATAATTAAAGCTAAGAACTCATAGTTTCAAAATAGCTTCAACTTTTCTACCAATATTTAATAGAATAATAGAATACTAATTTTTTTAAAAACCAGTGAAGAAAAATTAGAGTAAACATATTTCAGGTGACTCTAAACAGTAAACATCAAGCTAGTGTATTTACATTGTCCTTTCAACACTATACTCTGCCTGCTGGTAACAGAAACTGGTCTTATCACCAAAAGTGTGCCCCTGAATGTAATCTTTGAACTCAGTAAGTGTTGCCATCATTTCTATACTCCATCTTTGGAGGGGGTGTTGAGGGACTCTTGTACATGCAGATTTTTGGTTATGATTATAAAGACAAAAGTAAGTGTGCCAGGAGTCTGAAGCTGAAAGTGCGGTTTCACTTTGCTAAGCACCTTCATATGTTTTTTTTCTCTGTAATGCCTCAGTGATGCTAAATATTCACACAGGTGCTAATTTTGTTGCTGTAGGTTTTTTCAGCTTCTTCCTTTGCTCTCCTTAACCACTCCTTAAAGAATAAAACTGGGAGGCCCCTCATTAAAATATATTATTTCTAAAATACAAAATAACTGTATGTACACGTGTACATACATGCATGTCCTTTTCAAGGACTGGGTAACTCCTCATTTTCTATCAAATAATCCTTCTTCATATACTTGGTTCCTCTAACTAACCTCCACACTTCCAGGTAAGCATCCTTTAAGGACCTCTTACTCCCTTCTTCAGAGCTCTCTGAGATGTTCGAACTCCTAGCCACCAGAGAGATCCCTCGGGGGCTGCCCCTCGACTCCGGCCCACTCTGCTGAGTGGAACCACCTGCTCCCTCCCCATCCTCTGTTCCCCCATTTCCACCCTCCCCTGGCAGCTCTTCCATCACGAAAGGCAGCTGGTCTCCACTTGGCTGCGTTTCTTCTCCCCCGGGCTGGGACTCCAGGTCCTCATAGTTGCTTTGCCTTCTGGTCTCCATGAATTTGGCCACACAGTAAATGATGGAGCCCAAGGTGTTTACCACGACACCGGCGATAAACAGAGAGGTGGGCTCCACGTCGCTGAAAGCCACCATGCCCACGGTGATGGTGGCGATGCTCTTCACCACGCCCACGAAGCTAGTGGTCACGGCTGAGTTGATGTAGGTACAGTGTAGCGTGGTGAAGTTCATGGCACAGCCGATCAGTATACAGGACACGAAGATGCAGACCATGGCCGGGTCCTTCCAGCCAGGAAAGGCCCAGGCGTGGATGGAGTCAGTGCTGGCGAAGGAGCAGACCACCAGCAGCGGCGTGGCTGAAACAGCGATGACATACTGCGCGGTGAGCGGCCCATGATCAGTGTCTGCGCTCGCCTTCTGGATGAGCACCAGGTAGGCGGCGTGCACTAGCACCGCTAGCACACCCGTTACGTACCCGATGGGGTCTCCCGTCAGGTCCCCGGCTCCTGTAGCGCACGAAGAGAATGGCAAAGCCATCGCAAGAAGGAAAAAGAGAGAAGACACCGGGGTTGGCGTGTGTGGATATCCACTGGACAACGCGTCGGGTCGGAAAGTAGACAGAGTTGATGCCCTAGTTCTGCCCACCGATTTCCCGAGTGCTTAATAGATGCCCACCATGCCTCGGCTGCCAGTGTAAAACGCAACCGCCAAGCTCAGGCAATACACTGTGCGATGCATAAGAAGAGGCATCTTCCCTGACTTGTCTCCGGGTCACCCTCTGATAAAGGCTACTGAGAGCACAGATGTTCTCTGGGTAGGCGTTTGTGTCTTCCCGAGCTGTCGCCGAGGTCACCCAGGTGCATTGTACCTCTACCCCCAACACCCTGCGCGACCAGAATGGAGAGGTTGCACCAGCTAGTGACCTCTAACCCGAGCGTGCCGGGCGCGGGGCGAAAATCGCCTCCTTCCTGACCCGCCTCGGAATGAGAGTTTCCTGCTCCCCTCGGTTCGCAGGTTGCTCAATCTGCCAAATCCCGCCCGCACCTGGGTCCCAGGCGGGTCAGCTCGGCCTCTCACCAGCAGCCCCTAGAGCGGACACCCCAAACTAGCCCCAGGATCCCAAGTTTCGCTCCCATCCCTTCCCCATTCCATCCCGCGTGACCCAAGGAAGTTCACGACCCCCTCCTTCCGGCTCAGTCCAGGGCTGGACTCCAGCTCTCGGTTCAGGCTGCTCTCCCATCCCTCCCAGAGGAAGGGATCCAGGGGAAGATCCGGGTGGGGGCGGCTGGAAGGGCAATAGGCGGGGAAACCCGGGCAGGGGTCGGAACCCGGAGGGAGGACAGAGCACTGGGGAAGGCTCAGCTGGGTCTCAGAAGAAAGTCGCTTTTGCGAGTCGAACAACCATTCTCAAAGCTCTCCGCCTCTCTCCGCCTCTCTCTGCCTCAGTCTCCCCATCTGGAAGTAAGGGCGTTGCACTAAGTGGTCCCCGCCGTCTCTGCCCGGTGGGCTGGGGTGGGCTGGGGGTTGGCGCGGGTCCCGCTCACCTGCCAGGGCGGCGCCGCAGGTGGTGATGAGCACCGCGGTGAGCACCCCTGGCGAGGGCGCGCCGTTCTTGAGCACCAGGACGCCGATGAGCATGGTGACCAGGGGCAGGCAGCGCTTGAAGACCACGTACATGGGCAGGCTGAGACCGCGCAGGGACCAGAGCGTGAGGCTCGACTGCAGTGTGGAGAGCACTGCGACCCCCGCGAAGGAGCGCGCCAGGCTCAAGCCGAAGGGGGGCACAGCAATGAGCCCAAGGCGCCGCAGCAGCTCCAGGCTCAGCGCCGCTGTGGAGCTGGTCAGGCACTGCACCAGGGTCAGGAAGGAGAACTGGTAGCGACTGATGAGGAACTTGAGCAGGATGTTGAGGGAGCCCGAGAATACACCGTGTGCGATGGCCACCGAGATGCCCAGCACGCGGCCCCGGCACAGCTGCCGCATCGCGCCGGCCCCGCAGCACCCGGCGGCGGCTGAGCTCCCGGACCTGCGGGAGGGGAGCGAGGGCGGCGGGGGCGCCCGCCCAGCGCCGCGGCGAAAGGCAGGGAGCTCCGGCTCGGCTGCAGAGGGCAGCTCCAGCCGGGCGTCCTCGCGGCTTGGCAGCTCCGCGTCCGACTGCCCCGCACCTCCGGGGAGGCAGTAGCGGGGGCGGGGGACTCCGAAAAGTGGCGCGGCGGGGGAGGCGGTCTGAGAGGAATGGCGGGAATCCTAGCGACAGCGATGTGTAAGTAGGTGACGAGCTGCAAAGGGCTGTATCCCGCGCGGGTTCCCCGTCAGGAGCTAGGATCTACGAGGGAAGCCGGGCGGCTGCCACAGGGCGGGACCAGTCCGCGCCCCTCGGGCATCCAGCGCCCACCCGGCCCATTCTGGTGTGCTGCTCCCCCTCCTGTCCTAAAAGCCGCCAAGCGGAGGGGCGCGGATTAGGGGAATCCCAGACACAGTTTAAGACGATTTTAGAAACAGCAGCTCTCCGGGGATCGAGCACCGTTTATTGGTCGCAACAAGTGATGGCGCCCCCAGCCCCTTTGCTGCAGAGGATTTTCCACCCATGGTCTCTACTCAGCTCGGGAAGCGAAACCCGTCGGTGCTGAAGGCGGCGGAGGAGCCCCTGATTCAAAAGATCAGGGTGCCGTCGCCCAGACGTTGAAGTAACGGGCGACCCGGGCGTGCCATATGGCCCCGAGGCAGGCCTTTTCCGATGCCTGGCTTTGAGCACGCAGGGCTGCGCGCCTTCAAGGGAGGGATTATGCGCTCGGCTGTGCCGGAGCGGGTAGCCTGGCAGGACTGCGGGTCCTGGGGGTGGAGGTACATATTTAAGTGAGGCAAAGATGTGAAATAATCTGTGCAAGTAGCCACTACCAGTTCCGTGGAGGGGCATGGCTGCGACGCTGTCCCAGCAATGGAAGAGGATAGTCTAGATGTGCTGGGAACTGGGAAGGAACGCGATGCAGAGGAAGGCTCCCGCGGCGTGGGCAGGCAGGAACCCCGGGCCCTCCACCCTGCAAGGAGGATCTGCGTGGTGTTCTTGGATACCAGGGCGCGGGTTGCAGTCTGCAGGACAGTAGTGGGCCACATCTCCAGGTCAGGGCACACCTTCGCGTCCACAGGACTGGTGAACTGTGTGCTTCCCATATAGCTAAGAGAAAAAGGTGTGTGTTTGTTTTTTTTTGCGGGGCACCAGACTTCAGGGCCCCTTTGATCTGAATTCAGTTTCCCGGGAAATAACACCTGGGTGGTAGCGGCAGACAGGCTCGCTCAGCGGCGGTCATCACTAAGTGCCAGTTCAGTTTTCACACTAGTTGAAATTCGTGGCTGCATCCGGGTTTGGGTGCGACATGGCCATGGTTCACTTCTTTTAGCCACCGGGATTGCAACCTCCAAACTTTAAAATGCCACACCACCTTACCTTTGATACACAAGATCAATCTCTTCCGCGGTTTTTCTTTATGCCTCTTTTTTCCATCTCTGTGCTGAACATGACACTCCAGCACAGGTGTTGAAGTTTGGGTTATCGCAGGATGAAAAAAAAATAACAGCTGTGATCTCGACACCACATGGCACTTCTTCATCTGGGCCAGCCTTTTGTTATGGATGCTCACTGTGCTGGGAGAAGGCTGGGTCTCTACCAGTACATTAGCCCATGTGCGTAGAGCCTAGTAGGATTACCTCCCTATGTTTGTGGTGGTCTACCATGCTCACTTTCCAGGAATAACACTGGACAGCATTTACACTGAAAACACGTGCTTCCTGTTCTCCAGAGAGTTCTTGATTTTTAGTGTTAAAACTTGTGGTTAGGCACTATTTAAGGCTATTTAAGGCTATTTAATCGGCTGGGTTTTTGTTGTTTGTTAAGGGGGGTTGTTGTTGTTATGGTTGTTTACTTGTTTTAGTTGATGTTCTTTCTTTGGGAAATTATGTAGTCTGAACCAGCAGTTCAAATTGTGTATGTGTATGGTGTAAATGTATATTAAAAATATACAGATAAAAACTTAAGTTAACTTTTTGAAGACACCAGTTCTGTTTCTAGGGACCATTTCAATAAAAAGATGGCTGGTGCAAGCCATCCTAAATGAATATTATAAAGAGGCGACTGCACAGCCCTAGTTTTGCAATGATTCATTTCTGCCAGCAATTATAATTGCTTCCATTTGTGATACTAACATTAGGTAGAAAATTGGTGACTGATTCAACCACCTTACCCTTCTCAGGCAAGACTATTGAGCTTAATATTTGAAATCTACAGTGGCGTGAAACCCTATACATTTTTCCACTGTATTGCATATAGTTCTTTAGTAGGACTTTTTATTTTTAACCCCATCTCCACAAACCAGTTATTAGATGAATGCCTAAAGAAAACTGAGGAAAAATAAGAATACTATATTTAACAAGCTAATCAAACAAGAATGGGGATCTGAAGTCCAATAGCAATTTGACCTATTGGTATCAAGGTATCAAGGGTCTAGACATAAGGGCTCTATCTTTAGAGCTACTCGTTATGGTGGCATTAAATCAATCTCTTAATTCATTCATTCAACAAACAGAGAGAGCAAGTATTTTGTGATAGATAATCTGTTAGCCACAGAGGATTCAAAGAAGAGCACTCAGCTAGTCCTAAGGGATTCACAAGTGGTTGGGGGTGAGCACAATGAAGCAAAGAAAGAAGTGATGCCTTGAAGCAGGAAAGGGGAGCTTCCAAGAGAGGAATCAAATCAGCTTGACAGGGAGCAGAGAAGCTTCCTGGAGAAAGAAATTTTGAAATTTTTACTTATTATTTTTATTTGTAAGATTAACACGTGATCATTGTAGATTTTGAAAGGAAAACAAACTGTAAATAACAAATTTTTGTTTTTGGCACTGGGGACAGAAACTAGGGATGCTGTAGCACTGAGCTGTATTTCCAGCCCTTTTTTATTTTTTTGAGACAGGGTCTCGCTCAGTTGCTTAGGGCCTCACTAAATTGCTGAGGCTGGTCTCAAACTTGCAATCCTCCTGCCTCAGCCTTTGGAGTCACTGGAGAGTCCTGATGGTAACTAAAGTCTGCTAACAGCCCTGTGAAGACTTGGGAAGCTGATCCTGTAACCTCAAGTGACAGCTTAGTCCAATGTCCCAAGAAAACCTGAACCAGAACAACTCAGGTAAATTACTCTGGGATTCCTTGCCTACTGAAACTGTGAGGTAATAAATGTGTATTGTTTTAAACAGCTGAGTATTGAGGTGATTTGTTATATAAAAATGAGTAACTAATATATCTATCGGTAGTAGTATACAGGATACCTTATTCTTTTAAATGTTTGTCTTATAGTATTTAGAATTTACCAAACAATGATATACTGCATCCCCTTGGATGTTTATTCTTACACATACTTCAAGTATGTTGAGAATCCTGATAGTGGAACTGCTATTTCAAAGAATAATTTAAAATCTGGATTTATAGCCCAACTGCCTACCAAAAAAGTGTACAAAAATCTCTCATTTTAACCAATATTGAATAGAGCTAATATTTTAAATGTTTGCCAAACATGAAAAAAAATGGGGAGATCTCTGATATTCTTTTGTTATCAGTGAGGCAGAGTCTGTGTTGAACATTCACCTTTCTACTTCTGTGATCTGTTTATTGATATACTTTGTCTACTTTAATGTTTGGTTCTCTTAGTGATTTTTAAAACCTCTTTATAAATTCTGGATAATAACCATTTGTCATATATGTGTGTATGTGTGTGTATGGCAAATGTATCCTTCCATTACTTATGTCCTTTCTCCATTAGCTTTACTAATGGTGTGTTTTGCCATTTTAATATTTCTAGGTTGTCAATTTTTCATAATTTCTTGGGGTTTGGTTTTGTTTTGTTTTCATTTTTGTTTTGCAGTACTGGGGATTGAACTCACCACTCTGCCACTGTGCTGTATCCCCAGTTCTTTTTAAATTTTAAGACTGATTGTCGTTAAGCTGCAGAAGGCAGCCTCAAACTTGCCATTAGGCCTGTGCCACCACACTCGGCCTTATCTCCCATGATGTAAATGATGGATTAGAATTAGTCAAACCAAGGGCAGGACACTTGAAGCATGCAGACTTAACTTGAGCAAACACAGACATGGAAGACCTGCAGGACTTCCACAGGGAATTTTGTGAGCACAACAGTGTTGTTGAAAAGAGGACCAGTGCTGGAGGGAGAGGCAGGGACTAGCTCAAAGACCCTGGCTGCTTGGTTAGTGAGCTTGAACATTTTCCTGTAGGCAGTCCTACAAGCACAGAAAGGATTACTATGAGACTGGGATAATCAGATTGCATTTTTGATCAGTCTCTGGCAGCTGTGTTGATGAGAATGGTTCTAAGGATTCAGAACCAGGAGCAGTCACCATTCAGGAAGCTGCCACAATCCACCTAAGGAAAGCTCATGATGACTTGAATGGTGGCAGTGGTGGCTGCATTAAGAGGGAGAGATAAGTTTAGGTCTTTAGGGATGCTGTTTAGGTCTTTAGTTTGACCAAAACTGGTCTTTTAACTTGATACTTCATTAGCAAGAAACAAAAAAGCATGTGCAGAAAGGAGGAGCTGATTTAGCATGTAAAATGATTTTGGATGGAACAAAATGAATGTAAAGGCATTTGGGACACCCAGAAGGGAAAGTGGGGAAGGCAGGAGTTATATACACACCCACACCCACACCCAATGTAAGTGCTTAACACATCTGAGGAAAAGCCTATTAAGTAAGAAATTACTAAGAGCTCATTTTTGGAAGAGCCAAGTTATTGCTAAGATAAGCAGTTAAGAAGTGCCAAAACCAGAAAGGACAGCTGGCTTTTAGCCTGGCTTTCCCAGGGGGTGATGGACCTTGGTAGGCTCACTCAGACACAGGTTCAGTTTTTTTAGTTCTTCAGACTTGGAAGCTCAGTCTTGTCAGTCCTCCTCCCTGCCTCCCAGGAATGATCAGGATCTACATCTTGATTCTCAGCACATCTGTGTTATTCCTAAGAAAAGAAGGCCATGTGGCTGGACCATAGGTTTGAATTCATTTTAGGTCATTCCAGACTTGAAGCCTCATTACTTCCTGGCTATTGTGGCTGAAAGCCTGGGCTTTCTTGCCTGGAAAACAGGGCTACCTTTCAGGGAGGTTATAAAGATTTAAAGGAATAAGATACAAAGCATCTCATATAATGCCCGACCCAGATCACTGGCTGGGAGCTCCCTTTCCCTCATCCACTCTTCCATCACTGCAGGTGCAAGGGCAGCTTGGGAAGTAGCCAGGAAAGCAATGCTGATTTTTCCAACCTGGAAGGAATGACTGATTGTCCAGAAGTGACTTAGCTCATGAGCTACCAAGAATTCAAAAATCTTGCACATTCTTTTCAAGAGAGAATCCAGCTCTGCTTCTTCTGGTTTTCCAATGCTAACTCCAAGGAACCAACTGAATAAGCATTCAGCCACACTTTTCACTCTGACAGACTCCAAGAACTGAGTTATTTATTACAGAGTGAGTGTTCTAAACATCTCTAACATCCCTGAAATAGAGTGAAAAAGTAAATCAAAGGAGATGTTAATTTTAAATCACAAGTTTTTGTTTCAAAAGATACATAGTACATTATTAATACAATCTCTTGAATTCTAAAGGGAAAATTAATTTCATTTCATTATAAATCCAATCTGTTAGGAATTTTGAAAGGTCTATTATCAATTTTGCTGATACACAGAACACACACCATGGACATGCTTTTATTGAACCACACCTTGGTGTGATGCCATTAAATCACATAGCGGGAAGCAACAAGGAAAAGCTCTATGAAACTCATCCTAAGTGACAGCTCTAAGGGTGAGGTAAGTACCTTGTCATTACAATTCACTTATTTTGTCCTCTTTTTGCACCTTTCAAAAACTATTAGTACTGCTGATCTAACAATCAAAAAGAGCTGTACTTTTCCTGAGATCATTTATTTTAAAAATGGTAACTGAGCACCTTCTATGTGCAAAGCCTAGTGCACAAGCACTGGATTTTGTAACTGACCAGGTTACCCGCTTACAAGGCTAAACACCTTAGTAGCAAATCTTTGGCCTAGTCAGTAGCAACTTCTTGGAAACCACCCCACCACCCTCACCCCCCGGGCCAAGGACTGAACTTAGGGCCTTGTTCGTGCTAGGCAAGTGCTCTGCCACTGAGCTAAATCCCCAACCCCTTCTTGGAACTTTTGAGGTATGTATTTTCAAGTCTTACTCCTGGCTCCCCTTTGTCTTTTGTTCTCCTAATTTATGCTGTTTTGTTTTTACATCTTAAGCTGTAATAATTTTTTCTAGAATAATTAAAAATATGTAAATAAGACAATATACAAATATTTTATTTCTGCTCTGATAATTACATTTGTTCTTTAAAAATTCCCAAAAACTTAAGAATGTAGTTTTTTGCCATGTTTTAATATTACGTAAAAATTAAAATTTGCAAAATAGGTTAAAAAGGAAAAATGAGTAAAACAAACTGTTTTTTCCAGGTAATTAATCAGTATACATGAATTTTTCAAGAAGATTCAGAAAGGTAGCAAGGAGGGTTTGTAGCATTATTTAGGGCTAGTTTCATGCAACTTGGTAGGACCTAAGACTCCTCTTAAGCATGGAAGAGTTTTTAAATTTGTTGATAGAGGAGTGGGAAGAGAGACATACAGTCAGAGGTACAATATCTAGAAGGATTTGAATAAAGGTAAAAACCAAAACAACTTTTAGCTCACAGCATTCCATATTCTTAAAGCATGGCACTAGTGCTTAAGAGAATTTCATTCAGTGTGTCAGGCACATAGTTCATGCTCAATAAATAACTACTAAATAAATTAAATCTACAGTAGGGCCCATATATGAGCCACAGCTATATCTACATAATATACAGTATTCATATACACAATGTGTTTAAAAAGCAATCTTGTTGGGGATATCATAAAATGACAAATGATCAAGAGATGCAATTTAATTTGATTTTTATCAACAGCAGTGATTTATATTTCACATCAAAAATGACAAATTAAAAATATGTCACTTCATATAATATGATCTCCCATTTTTTAATCCATTTTGTAATACAGACATTATATTCTAATTGATATAAGATATACTATAACATCAATTATTCCTTAGGATTATAAGAAACAAGACTTATGTACCAAGCTTACAGAGTAAGCCCAAGTCTTTATCAGCTGCTTCAAAACTGACTCCAGAGTAAGTTTGAGAAAATTTGAAACCCAAATAGCACATAAAAGCATAACATTTGTTTTCAATAGTTAATTCAGTTGCAGTTAAGCAGTTCTTCTGTCAATGACATTTTTTCTGATCATAGCCATGTATCTCAAGCAGGAATAGTAAGACAAGCAGGATCATATATCTTTATTGTTTCATCCCAAGAACAGTCTGCCACCTGCAAAACAAAAACAAAGTAAGAAGACACACATTTAAGTGTATAAAAATCAAAACTGGCAGCAAAAGTTCCAGTCATTTAGAGTATGGTAGATCATTCACTAGTAAATATGTGACAATAAAAACACAGGAATATGTCATCATTAATAAGTTCTACTTTCCATTTTTAAGATACAATTTGGGGATTGTTGCCAATTGACTACAGTTGCCTACAAGAACTTCCCCCTACCCCATCAAAGAGCTCCATAATTCCCTCCCACCTGAGATAAATGCTGAAAAGATGAGTTCCTAGATTGAACTAAGACTTTTTGCTTAATGGACAGTTTAAAAATTTTTTGATACTAGAGAAGTAGAGTGGGAAGAAATTTCTTTCCCTCTCTACTTCTTTTTTAGATACGGTACAGTATCATGTACCATATCTAAAAAAAAAATTGAATACAATGTAAAAGTGTGTGATTTAGGTATGTAAGGATAAGGAGGAAGATGAAGTACAGCTCTCGCCTTTACAGAACAACTCAGACCAGACTGAGTGTGGAACATGCTCTAGAGACTCCCAGAGGAGGGACCACCCCATTACCAATGGGGTAAATCAGAAAACTTGACCATGCCCTTGATCAGCACTGGAGTACCAGAGCTGGAAGCAGCCCTTAAACCTGTTGAGTGTCTCCATTAGAAACAGTCCCTCATAAAAAGCAAACTGTCATCATTGTTTGCCTAATACTGTAGTATTAGTTTCATACCATGAAAAACTTGTAGTTACAAGTTTTCATACCATGGGACACAAAGATCACTGCATTAATTTACCCCTGACTCATCTATGTGTATATTTTCAAGTGCTGGGCCTTTCAGTATGTTAAGCATCAACTACCGTGGAAAAGAGAATCAGAGAAATAAGACTTAGGTTTCTAATGCAAATCATCTATAAGTTAGTTATGTTTCTGAATTCCTGTTCAACACTCAAGTTTTTATCTACTCAGGACTTAAAATAACAAATGTCAAGGCCACTAAATCAACAAATGTTCATAAATATATAACTAGTAATACAAGAAAAATCTAAAACTGCAATGATTCAGAATTATGAACAGGATGGAGAAAAGATAATGGCACAGGATTATTGTCTTTTCTATCTATGATTGATCCTCCTCAGTTTCAGTCCCCTCTATGAGGACTCACCTCTTTGCTCATTACCCTATTATCAGAAAAATTGTGAAAGACTGAAACGAGCAAAAAAGATTACTATGTCCTTTAATGGAATGCTGGTATTGTTTTAAGGCCCTTCTGGATTACCTGATGCTTTTGGGATCTGTGACTTTTACTGTCTTACTGCTATCTGCCCAACACCCACCCCACCCTTCCCTCCTAACACTAGGGACTGAACCCAGAGCACCTTACAAACCGAGCTACATCCCAGTCCCTTTAGTTTTTTATTTTGAGATGAGTTCTCACTAAGTTGCTCCAGACTGGCCTTGAACTTGTGATCCTCCTGCTGTGACCTTCCAAGTTGCTGGGATTACAGGCACGTGTCTGTCCTCAATTCTACCTGCATCTTTGAAAGTTCTAAGATGGAGTTCTTTGGGGAGCACTTTATGGGCACGAACTTTTGTTATGGACTAAAATAAATTAAAATTTTGTCAAGATTAAAATATTCTTGAGAAGGAATTCTCTTCTTGAGGAGAAGGATTAATAAGCCATTAATATGAAAAACACCTTGTGCTTCTTTTCACATTTTTATTTAAAATCAATTTTCAAATCCAATAGGCTGATATGTGGTAGGAAGAAAGACAAGTGGGAAGACAAAGAAAGAGGAAACATGAATGAACTACCTTTATGCAAAATCCTGAGCCCTCCCTGAAGCACTCTGAAACTAAGAGTTTATGCACTTTTCTGGTCTGTTCTACTTAAGCCAGGATCTAGGATTTCTACTTAAAAGACATGAAAATTTGTATTAAATTATTTAAATTTTGGTTAATTATAATTCTTTTTTTTTTTTTTTTTTTGGTACCGGGGATTGAACTCAGGGGCACTCAACCACTGAGCCACATCCCCAGCCCTATTTTGTGTTTTATGTAGAGACAGGGTCTCACTGAGTTGCTTAGCGCCTCACCATTGCTGAGGCTGGCTTTGAACTCATGATTCTCCTGTCTCAGCCTCCCAAAGTGCTAGGATTACAGGTGTGCGTCACCGCGCCCGGCTTAATTATAATTCCTAAAATTTATTTTGCTTGAGATTTTCACTATCAAGTTCTAAATGGACTCAGGCGGTTAACAGATTAAATCACAGGGCTAACTGAAGTAAAGATTAAAAAAAAAAAGATTCTAAAATTTGTTCTAAAGGCACAAATGGAGTAACACTTTCAGACAGAGTATCTCAATACCTGCACAGTAATTTAAGCAATATGCCTTATGATAGTTAAGAGAAAATGGAAGCATGCTGGATGATAGTTTCTTTTTTCTAACAACACCGGCATATGGATATAAATGTTTCCATGCAACTAAAGCCAAACAGGATTTTTTAAAAGAGGGACCGTATATGGACCAGATACGTAAATCTGTATTCCTTGTGTTTTGTACATAATAAACCTTTAATAGGTGCTTACTGAATGAATGAATGAATCCATGTATGAGCTGTGGTTTATTATTCTCAGATTTTATGATGTAGAGAGGGCCTCTCTCAAGATGAGAAATTCGGGTAAAAGCAATAATTTTTAGGGGATTCGGGAGATATATGAAAGTTTTGAGAGTCATTTATATTATTTAGAGAAGTTTCACAGGGAGTTTTCTGTCCTAGGAGCTGTTAAATATTCCCTCACATTACAAAAATATAAAAAATCATAATTCATGCATACATATATTCATCCATTTATTCAATAAATTTTGAGAGCCTTCACTGTGTCAGAAGTATACCAAGACTATGACAATAAACACCTGGTCTCTGCCCCATAGCTCCTGAGTCCAGTAAAGAAAGGAATTAAGTACAGACACCTATAATACAGGGTAATATGTGTAATAATTGTGGGGCCCAGTAAAAGTAGGAAAGGAGCCACCATGAGCAAATTTGAGGAAAGCAGATGCTTTCAGGAGTATTATCTAAGCTGGGGATTAAAGGAAGAATGCCCTGGACAGAAAGCACTTCTTGTTATTTGTGGGACAAGGGTACGATGTAGAAAATAGAAATGTTCAGCAGAATAAACAAGAGTGAATGAAGAACTAAAATTTCCAGCTTTTGGGAAATTGAAGTGCTCCATAACTCCTCTGATGAAACTCTGAATCTTTTGGGAGAAGACTTCTTTTCTGAGTGTGCTCTAGGATTCCTTGAAGGCTGGCTGCTGAGGCATATTTTGTGTGACCCTCTTCTGTTGCAATGTGAGTGTGCACGGGGACCTATGGGTGGGAGCCTCCAGGAGCCACTGCTTCTGCCCAGGGATATTCAAGTGGAAAATTTATTCCTTACTCCACTAGCCAAAATTGTGACACATTCATCCTTTTGCTCTTCTGAATTTCATTTAATCTGAGATCAAAATGCAAACCTTTTCATCAAAATTCAGAATTAAAATTACCAACATTCTAGGAAAAAATGGTTTGTCAAAATAATATTTTTTCACTTGATGTAAAACCTGAAGAGAGATCCAGTCTTCATTATTCATTCTTAAAAGATGTAAGGTAAGCCTCAACATGAATTCTATTTTTAACAATCTTTACTTTTATACAGCAAAATAGAGATTTCTAAGTTTCAAAAATGAGCAACATTAATTAGAAATTGAGTTACTTGCTATGCACCAAAATGCCAATTTCCTTGAAACATACAATGAAGCATTCTTGAAAACCATATATTGATAATAGAAATTTATATTTATATTGATATTGAGAAATAAATTTCTATTTATCAATATAACAATTCTAAATATTGCTATAGCACATACATCATGACATCATAAAAGATAGAACGCTTGAAAGCAACTTTATTAATATTTTTAACATTTCCCATATGCAAAGTACTATGCTAATGCTACAACAAACCCCAAAATATAAATGAAACAAATGCACTCAATAAGGAGTTTATGATAAAAACTTATCATTGGTGGATCAAATAAAATGCATTACAGAATACCTTCAATACTAATTGTCCTATAAATGCAGAATTTAGAGAAGGCACATTATAATAAAAACATCAGACTAAAAAGGCATGTGAAATTTAGAAGATGGATTTATATTCTTTAATTGTATCAATTCCCTCCATTTTATTAAAATGTTTACACATGCCACTGATAAGGTAATTCATCTCAAAATGATTTGATATGGTTGTTAATATATCAAAGAATTCCAACTGACCCATTAAGAGATTTACTTCATTGACAAGTTTTCCATTTCCTATTTAGCATTATATACTCTTTTCTCTCAATTTTGTGACAATTGCTTTTGCCCTTGGGAAATTTGTTCAATGTACTGTAATTATCTGTATGACATATGGCCTCATTAGCAAGAGTGAACAAGAGAAATAGGCAGAAATACGTAGAGAGAATAATGTTTGAAAAAATATCACTTAACAGTCAACTTTAATTTTGAAAAAGTAGCCTAATCATGATGTTACCGTATATTAAATTTTGGGGCTACACAAAGAAACCTATTTTCCTTACTCAACCAACTTACAATAGTATGTGACTACAGGGGAGAATATGATTTATTATATTAATCATTACGGAGTTTATGCAAAAGTAGAGAATAGACCAATGCACTAAAAAAAACCTTTACATTTATCCACTTTCATTTATATTTAGCACATATGTATCAGGTACTTTACATTAATCTATTCCATAACACCTAGCACTCAAAATACTTAGTTGACACTCAAAATATTTATTGAAGCAAAAAAAGGAAGGAAGAAAAGGAGAAAAGAAAGATAATTCATCTTGGATACTATTGTTGTTATTTTTTTTGCTGGGGATAGAACCCAAGGCCTTACGCATCCTAGGCAAGCATACTAAACCTTCAAAGTAAGATTTCAAAAATTCAGACTCTATCCTGAAGAAGGTTTCTAGGCAGATTGAAAATAACAAATTGTGTTGATTTGCAAATTAAAACTGGCATGTAACATATATACTATGATATGGCACCTCTTGACACACAGTATGGAAGGAGGTGAATGATCAGAGTGATTTAAAAGCATCACAGGAGCAGCTGATCATGAATTTGAAAATGAAAAAGACCTGTTAGGAGACAAATATAGTAGTATCTATACTAGATGATGAAGGCCTTAAAAAATGGCAGTAATAAGAAGAGAAATGTATTATATTACAAGAATGTGATATGTCTCATCATTTATTCTAATCATTCCTTTTTGCAGTGCTGGGGAATGAACCAGGGCCTTGTGCATGCTAGGCAAGTGCTCTGACCACTGACTATAAGCCCAGTCTATTCCAGTCTTTTTTCTAGGTTTCTTAGTAAAGTGATAAAATGTCCGCCTAAAGCACTGCACATTTTTATTTCCAGAAAGAAAAACTTAGTATTAAAACAATAGGAGCAGGAAGTTTTTTTTAATATCAAAATTATATCTAAATAAGAAAGAAGTCTGAGAAAAGGCTAATTTGGTTTTCAGGAGTTCACTGGTGACATTTGAGGCTTAACTTGAACTGAATGATGACAGACACAGGGTTAAAAGAGTAGATTTTGAGAAACTGAAGACAAGAATTAAATCTACTAATTCAAGATATTTAATAACAAGAGAAAAATAACTCAGTGGTAGTGATGCAGAACACTGGGGTCAAATGATGATAAACCCCATAGAACTTTGAAAATAAAGAAAACTGATTACAGAAGTAAACAGTGGATAACTGAGGAAGCAAAGCCTGGATGAGGGAGCCACTAAGAAAGCTGGAAACTGACTGGAAGGAAAGGGAGAAAACGGGGAAAAATAAATGAGCATAAATGTTTTGAGGTGATAGAGATGGAAAAAGACACACATTCCTGAGAACTCTATTTGTACATGTCCAGTTAATGTCCAGATACTAAGCATGAAAAAGACTGAGAACACATACTGTGAAAAATGAGCTTTAAAAAAAGATTTCAGGGCTGGGGTTATGGCGCAGTGGTAGTGTGCTCACCTCAGCACCACATAAAAATAAAATAAAGATACAACTAAAAAATAAATATTAAAAGAAAAAAGATTTCAAAGGTAAGCTGAGTAGGACCAAATGTCCAAGAAAGTTTTTCTAAAAAGTAATTTACAGTGTGCCAAGTTAGTGTGTTTGCTTGATTTTTAGAAGCAATGCTCTCTATATCCTAGAGAAAGGAAAAGGAACAAGAAAGTGGATGATTCAAGAGCAGGAACCCAGAGGTGGCAGAGACAAGGGTGTCAACAATTCTGGGAGGCATCCTAGTGAGGGATGCCTATGAAGCGCAGACCAGACATAGGCCAGTCTTGTCCATTTTGGAACACACTGAGATCCCAGAGCTGTGCCGGGGGATGTTTCACGTCTGGGGGAAAACGACAAGCATTGTTATGTAACTTTGAGCTGAAAAATTATACAATTATGAAAGCATCAAAGAGGAAACAGCAGAGACTAATGCCTGAGGACATGAAATGTTTCTGGCACATTGTTCTTTTCAATTCAAGAGCTGGTCTGTGATAGATGCAGAAGCTGTCACCTGAGATAAAAGGTGAACAGGACATAGAAGCCTGACTACCAGTAATGCTAGAGTCCTTCTAAAGTCCAGTTTCTCCAGACTCATACTGAGAATTTTAAAATATTTTTATCTACTGTCAACCTTTAAACTTGATATCAAAGATTGTGGGAATAGACCTGAACCAAACACAAGCTGAACTTTTACACATCTAATATTTTTAACAAAAAATCAAAGTCAAAGACATGCTTTAAGTCACACCTAAATAAGTAATTTACATCAGAAACAAATCTAAGCAATCTTACACTGAAACAAAATGAAAACAAAGTCCTTCTATCCTACTTTAAGGAAAAATGGAAAATCTCTACAGTACCTAGCTGCATGTTCCTAGCATGGAGAGACCAAGAAAGTCACTCATAAAGAGTATGCTTACCAAGCATCTGGAAATCCCAGAAGGCAAATTCATATGCAGGATAACTTCAACTTTTAAAAAAATGTACATAAAGAAAAGACAAGAAAAGTAGTCACCATTGAAAAGAAGGCAAGGGATAAGATTTGGGAAGAAGCTTCTGGAATACTGGCCATGTTCTGTGACTTAACCTGAATGGTGGTTACACTGGCACATATTGAGCTGTTCCACTTAAAACAGGTACATTTTCCAATATGGTTGTTATGCTTCAGTTAAAAAAAATTTAAAGAAACATGCTACAAGTCTTTTTGGAGAGGGGATACTGGGGATGGAACCCAGGAATGTTTTACCACTAAGCTACATCCCCAGCCCTTTTAAATTATTATTTTTTTTTTTGAGACAGGGTCTTACTAAGTTGCCAAGGCTGGCCTCAAACCTACAATCCTTCTGGCTCAGTCTTCCAAGTCACTGGGATTACAGGTATATACCAATGCCCAGCTTACAAAAGACTTCTTCCTAGAATAGTGGGACCATAGGTAATCATTCTTCTTTCCTCTAAATGTGATTTCCAAATTTTGTCATGAGAAAAAAGTTAAATTTTATTAAACATATAAAATTGATCTAGGAATGAATCAATACATCTACTTTAAAAGACATTAAAGAAAGAAATAACTATGTTCCAAAAGGAATATGTAAAGATGTGAACCTGTACCCAGATTATAAATAACACTACACTAAATATCAATGAGCATTCAAAAAAGCAGGTTCGACACTGCAGAACACAAAGCCAGGAGTTCTAAAGATAAATTAACACAGAAATTCCAATTATAAAATGGTTATACCACAGGCCCTGAATCACAAATCTAAAAACGGAAAAGGGCTATCTAATTTAGAAATAATAAGGATAAGGGAGAAAAGATAAAATGCTAGAACTATATGAACCATGACTAGAGAGGGGAAAAAAAATCAAAGAAAAAATTCTCAAATGAAAGATAACTTCAACCTGGCTAACAAGATTGGGTGTGGAGTATTTCTCAGCAATTATCCTTAAAGAATGACCTCAGACACTTATTTGTCAAGTTTTAAACTTTTAAAGACAAGATCTTACATTTTGTCAAGAAGAAAGTATAAGTTAAGAATGCCTTTGGACCTTTTTGTTCAGATCTCTAAGAAGGGAGACACTACAAAGAAAAAAGTCTGTAAGTATAAGGACTCTGAGGAATCTCTTTTAAGAGAGAATACATTAAGGCAGAGAGCCCTAAGGTAACATCAGCAAGGTCCTGCAGCTGCTAAGATTACAAAGTACTACAGGTTTTTAAAAGCAGATGGAAAGATACTAAGAGGTAAGAAGATATTTTCTAAGAAAATAAAATATGAACAAAGGTTGAAATTAACTTGCAATCAATAAACTTAACCACATGTGAGAATAAAAGATAAAGGACAAAATATGTCAAAATTAAGTTAGAACACCAAATATACAATGACAAAGGTTAGTGTAGTAGATTTTAAATGACTATGAATTCTTCACAGCTCCCACCATCTACGGTGGGTCTCTACATCCCACTCTTTGGATCTTGGCTGTCCTTATAACTTATTTTGCAACAGAAGGAATGGTGTGTGACTTCTAGGTCTAGTTCTCAAGATGCCTTGCAGCTTTTGCTCACGCCCTCTTGAAAGCACATAATTGTTAAGTAAAGCCTGCATTCAACCAGACACATGTGGCCCTGCAGACAGCCAGAGCTCCCCACCAGACCTGTGAATGTCGCCATCTCAGACCACCTAATTGCCATGTGAGGGCCCCAGGTGAGACCAACAGAGGAAGCATCAGGCCCAAATTGCTGACTCACAGAACTGTGAGCAAACAAAACTTCTTGTCTTAACACTGCAAGTCATGGAATAGATTGTTATACTGTAATAGAGAACTGATAAAATAAGGGATAGAAAAATAAGGAGATACATGACGAACTTGATTCTTATCTCCCCTAGAAAGGAGTTTAATATTTTATTTGGTAAAAACAAATTATAATGTAAACAATTCAAATGTTTGTGTTAAAATGGACTGATGGTGGTTAGGGATGTAGCTCAGAGGTACAATGCTTGCCTAGCATGAGCAAGGCCCTGTATTCAATCCCCAGCACCACCATGAATGAATGAATGAATGGATGTGTTGATGTTATTTAGCTATATGAAAAAACACAAATATCAGTTGAGATCATCATCTTAGTTAGAAAGGAAAGCTTAAAGTCCACAAAAGAATGTAAATAAAATGCAGACAAAAGTATAAGCTAAGATAAATTTACAGGGAGAAGAATATTACAGATGTATGATGAAAATTTTATATAAAAAAGTAACTGGATTTTAGAATTTGGAGTTAGAAAACCCCTTCTTCAAATCTAAAATCCACTAGGTCACAAAGTCTTAACCTAAAGAGTTTCTCATAGTTTCTCATGTATCTACTGTTTTTTATCTTTTTACTAGAGTGTATCGACTACATCAAATATGACTATTGGTTGATTTGGTTAAAGGTTTTCTACATTTAAGATCATGTCACCTGTGAAGGGAGATAATTTTATTTTTCCTTTCCAATTTTAATACTTTTCATTTCTTGCACAATTCCTGTTCCTTGGACTTCCAATATTATGTTGAATAGAAGTAGTAAAAAGTGTGTGTACTTGACTTGTTCTTAACTTTAAAGGAAAAGCTTTTGGTCTTATCACTGAATATGATGTTGGCTGTAGTTTTTTTATATATGGCCTATATTATCTTGAAGTAATTATTTTTTATAATTCCATTTTACCTCCACAACTAGCTTATTAGTTACACCTCTTTTTCTAGAACTTCTGAAAGGTAACCACGGGGTTTGCCGTATACGTACTAAATTTATCACAAGGTACCCTCAAATAATTTCACTTTAAATGTAGTCATAACAACTTTAAAATACTTCCAATTCCTCCTTCACTTCCCTTGTTTGTTTACTGCCACACATTTTACTTTTGCATATAGACTGCCCCTTGAGGTAGACAAGCCTATTTCTGTCTATCAGACATCCCATTGAATATCTAACAGGAGATATCTCAAAAATAATTATTAATTGTTCCTGTCCCAAACCTCCTCCTCTTCCCCTAGCTCACTAAATTTAATCATTGTCCACCTAGATCCAAATCCTAGAGTAAAATATGACCCTTCTATTTCTTTCACAGCCCACTTCCAATCTGTCAGTAAATTCTGTTGTTGCCATCTTCAAATCATTAGGCTGAACCATGTAAAAATTCCAGCAAATTAATGTGGTTCAACCTCATATATTCTGAATCTCTCCATCTCTAGTACTGTAACTCACCATTGTCTTGCCTGGATTACTTCAGGAGACTCCAAAATGCCTTCCTAACTTTCACTTACTATATATAGTCTATTCTTCCATAGCTATCACAATGATCTTTTTGAGACAAAATGGATTCTACCATTTTCTGCCTTTAAGCCTCCAATAACTTTATAATGCAATTTCAGTGAGAATACAATATGGCCTACAAGGTCTATACAATTTGGCCCCTACCTACTTCATACCACTCTCCCTCCTGTTCTCTAGGCTCCAGTCAACTGGCCTTTCTGCTGCCCCTTAGTCATACCAAATCCATGGATAGATGGCTCCATTTTGTTAGTTTTCAGCTTACATTTTCCTTTTTCTGACAGCCTTTGACACCCCATTCAAGCAAAAATACCCCTTTGCCTGTTTATCATTTTCCTTCTGTATCTTCAAATTATGGACACCTTCCCATTTATCAGATCTCAGATGAGCCTCACATTCTATAGATTTCCCTCTCTTTTTTTTGGCAGTGCCGGGAATCAAACCCAGGGTCTCATGAATGCTAGGTAACTGCTCTATCACTGAGCTACATTACCACTGTTAGAATGCAATTACAGTGAGACTCAAAAACAATAATATGGTCTACAAGACCCTACACAATTTGGCACCTACCTACTTCCTGTCACTGCTCCTCTTATTCTCTAGCCCTTAGAGATGTTTTATATAGATCAAATACCTATACTTATTATGAACTCTTGAGGCACAATGCACCTCTTCTTAGCGCCTGTCGCAGCCATCTATTTACATTCGTTTGTGAGACATTCTGATATAATACTGAAATAAATGCTTTATGAGGGCAGAAGACATTTTTTTATTCCACCTTGAATCCCCAGTACCTAACACAAGGTCTAGCATGAGAATATTTGCTGGAAGAATAAGTGAATAAAAGGAAGTACTCTTATCTCCAGGTCCCCCAATCCCAAAACTGTGTTCATTATGAATGAACTGAAAGGAGATTTCTGGCACATCTGAACTGTGCATTATGCCATTGAGCCTGCTGCTTATTAACAGCTCAAAGATCCCTGCTTCTCCACTCCTACTTGCTCTCGACAGCAACCACTTCCTTAGTACACATGGGATTTTGCTATCCAACTGGAACAGACAGATGGCAATTGCCAGGCTACAAACAAGTATATGGTGTTGCAATAAAATCTCTTGTTAGTTAAGGATGTATGTCGATGATAGATAAATACTCTGATTACAAGGTTCCTTTTAATGAGGTAGGTCTATGGAGGATTTAGAAAACACTTGGCGTTCTTTGGATTTGGGTGAGGAGCACAACCAAGGAAATAGAGGAGCTGCAGGTACTGCCACAGGTCCCAGTCTAAGTCTCACAGAGTACAGGTAATAAAAATATTGAATGAAGGCTTAATGTATGTCCATACAGGATATCCTTTGTTTCTTATTGCCATGTTTCAATGGGCACATTACAATTTTTTTCTTTACTAGGATAGAAACAGGTATAATTTATCTTATTCAAAATTATCAATAATAAATACATTTCTCAGAAAAGAAACTAGTTCATTTTTTAAAGAATATATTTACTAAATGGTAAGGAGCAGCTGCTACGCTTGGATAACAAGTAATTCAACGCACGCATTTAACAGAAATGTTAAACTGTAACAAGCACCATTTGAGGATTAACAGGAACATTTTTTTGAAGATTTCAGATGAACTCGACTTTCAGTATAATTGTACCTAATCTAAAGCATTTATAAACAGCTCGTCGGAAGTCCTACTTGTCATAGACTTTTGAGTTTATTGTTGGGACCACACAACAGGACCATTTTTTTTGTCTTTAAAATTGTTGTAATCTCTGTATGCACTTTGCTTTTTTATTAAACGTAATCCAAGGTGAGCCTTGACTTTGAGTAGTGCTAGGACAAGATTGTATTCTTTTTTTTTTTTTTTAAATATTTTTTTAGTTGTAGATGGACACAATGTCTTTATTTTTTATTGCTTTGTATGTGGTGCTGAGGATCGAACCCAGGGCCTCATGCATGCAAGGCAAGCGCTCTACCACTGAGCTACAATCCCAGCCCAAGATTGTATTCTAACACCAGCATGGATCTGCTTTCCATTGTGTTTGACATTTGAGCCAAGTAGCCTCAGCCTGCTGTGAGCTAACATTGCCAGGAGGAGTCTCCTATAGAAATAACTTTTTTTTTCCTCCAGTATTAGTAATGAAAGATGTTCATGCATTAATGGTAATACATTTCTGGTTTAATATAAATTTAAGGATGTTTTCTAGTTGTGCATGAATGCTGGCAACTTAGCAAAGTTTTGACAATTGTTTAAATATGTAATGTTAAGCTTAGGTTTAAAAAAGCTGGTGAACTGGGTCTTTGTCATTTGCTTTAAAAATAAGATAAAATAAAATAGGGGGGCTGGGATTGTGGCTCAGTGGTAGAGCGCTTGCCTCGCATGTGTGAGGCACTGGGTTCGATCCTCAGCACCACATAAAAATAAATAAAGATATTGTGTCCATCTACAACTAAAAAATATTTAAAAAAAAAAATAGGGATTGTGGCTCAGTGGTAGAGTGCCTGCCTCGCATGTGTGAGACACTGGGTTCGATCCTCAGCACCACATAAAATAAATAAATAAATAAAATAAAATAAAGAATATATTACATTTAGGATAATTCCATCTCACTCATCACTATTTCAGCCTCTTGTTACATGCCGTTAAGTCATTTTTAAACAAATATTTTAATGTTAATGAGAATATTCTAATGTCTACTCAGAACAATTTTTTAGTATTTTTTAGTTGTAGATGGACACAATATGTTGATTTTATTTATTTTTTTAATGTGGTACTGAGGATTGAATCCAGTACCTCCTTTATGCAAGGCAAGCACTCAACCACTGAGCTATAGCCCCAGCCCCTACTGAGAATATTTTAAACAGAACTACATGCTAAAATCCTAAAATAAAATCTGTGTATATATTTAAAAATACAGTAATGTGAAATGGATTTTCATTTTAACTTTTAAAAATTATCATAAAATTATAATTCCTTAATCCAATGCTAGAATTTCCATGTATTGAGTTTTAGTGATATGTTGGCTTTTTCACAGTTTTACAACGTACCTTATTATATAATATATTTATTGTGTTTCTGACCTAAAAATATAATTTCTGAAATGGAAAAACTTTTTTAAAAACCCTAAAGAACACTTAGAGTACAAAGTATTTATTCTCAAGTCCTCAAGAGAATAAAAGTGGGAAAATATAAAATTTATTTATTAAAACAGAAATTCTTCTATGTTGTTCTCCATATGAACTCTCACTTGATATGGGTATGGAGACAAGAGTGACAGTCCAGAGAGGGAAATGACCTGCCCATGGTCATTGCTTAGTGCTGAGTATACAGCATGATGCACCACTGACTTGGGCCAACCTCTGGGGACATATGTCCCCATTCTATCTTAAAATCTTACTTCCTTGGCAAGGCCAATGCAAAGCTTTCAAAAAATTAGGCACAATACCTCTTTAAAAGGTTCTTCTTCCTCCCAGAGAAGTCAATCTTTTAAGAGGAGAGAGAGTCACAGCAAGTTTCTGGATAACTCTTGTTCCCTAGTACTTCAATGTTCAAATACCCAAGTCTGTCTAGCAAAGGCAACATATCCCACATGCAGACCTAGTTGTGAACTGTATGAGTAGAAAAAAACACGAGATTACACCCTTACCTGAGTAGGGCTCTGAAGACTTAAATCTAAACCACAGGTAAACTCTGTATGATGCTCCACTGTTTCAAGAAGAGGATCAGGCTTTGAAAAGTTCCAGAATCTGTGAAGATAAACAAAAAGAAATTTTAAGTTCTAAAACTACCCAAAAATTATATTAAGAAAAGGTAGGTATTTGACATAGAAAAGATTTTATCAAATCAGATTCAAACCAATCCATAAAAGCAGAGCCTACTAATGATCTACATTGAAAACATGTATTCCATCCTATTAGATGAAAAAAAAAAAAACCAGAATTATCAAGTCCACCCTTGTAAAAAATTATTGTAATCCCATTAGAACACCTTGTAAGATAGATGCTTAACATTACATTTTTTAGAAAACAATTTTATACTGTACAGGACATTTGAGATGAGAAACACTAATGCCTTTGGAGCAGTTTCCAAAAGCGTTCATGGCTGTAAAGTAAGAATACTGGATGATATGAACTCTATTTTGATTTTAAATTCTACTTCGTTTTTCAACAAGTGACATGAAAAGATCTTAGGTTTAATTTACATTTCAACAGCAATTCAAATTCTTTAAAATAAATCTGTTCTCTTATGAAAATCTCTAATTTTGAAACTATTGCCCCCGCCCTCACTGCAGCTTTGAGGCACAGCTTTTCTTATACATTCCACATCACTATAATTTCCAGACTCAAGAAAAACAGAAACATGTTTTCCCGGGCCAATATTATGTATCCCACTTCTCCTCTGTAGACTGGGAGTGATAATACTTGCCATAATATAGCTCTGATTTCTACTGTTCAGAAAAAATTTGGCCCTATTTTCAATACACAAAATAGTACTTTAACTTTCTAAAGCTTTATTTGCTCATCATCTTTTTTTATTTGACTCTAAACATACTATAAAAATGGCACTTTCAGAATCACAGAGTCATACCCTAATTCAGCTTCTCTAATGATCTATAACATGGAACACAGTGAAGGCTGGGCAGATCCCTTTGAAAGAGAGTAAACACACAGAACCAACAGTTGCAGTTTGTTTAACCTGGTGGTACTATTTCCCTAATAAATACAGAGTTGGCCCTATTAAGTTTTGAAAAGGGTTGTTGCTATGGATAATCCACTGTGTGGGTACCAGAGAGACACTGAATAAATAGCTCATTTATCAGGATTACTGAGATCTACAGAATATTTAGGGAGAGTGATTTTTATTTTTGAAAATTTGCTTTTTAAGCAAGTAAGAGAACAAGCCATAGGCCTTTTCAGAAATTCTAATGGTGGTCTCCATAGCTTTTGCATATTTGTTCCTTTGGGTCTAGACAAAATTGTAGTAAAATCAAATTCTCTGGCTCTTGATAATGTTTATATAAGCAAAAGTAAACATGTAATTGTATAACTTCATTTCTAAAACCTGGTTATCCACTGACTTACTTGAAATAATAATCAGATGATTTTGTATATATCCATTCTGTTCCCCCAAATTCATAATGGTTTTAAAAATATGCATTTAATATGGCAAAAAAATGAGTAAAGGAAAATTAAGAGTAAGAAAATAAGTTGAAACCTTCAATGAGATTACTAAATGAAAATATATCCCATGAAGTCATCCATACCTCACAGGAGAGGACCTCAATATGCATCTAAGCTTTCTAGTAGCCAAAAGGAAAAAGGAGACACTATCAGGCCTTGAACTCAGTATCTACAACCACATCACTCATGGAACACTCAGAAGGAAATTCTCCCTTAAGAGTTTATAAACAAGGCTGGGGTTGTAGCTCAGTGGAAGAGTACTTGCCTAGCATGTGTGAGGTACTTGGTTCGATTCTCAGCAACACATATAAATAAATAAAATAAAGGTCCATTAACAACTATTTTTTAAAAAAAGCATTTATAAATAAGAAACCCCGTGCTTATATAATAAATAAAATCCTTAATACCTCTTAGGTAAACAGAGTTGTGTCACCAGCTGCCACTTGTCAGTCAATGGCATCACCCCACAGGGTAGTTCAGTAGAATCATTCTATGGGAAGGTCAATTTGGTGTAACCCATGTATTCAGCTCTCTGGCTTCATTTGGGATTTAGATTCATTTAAGTAGAAATAAATTTGAAAATTGGTTTCTTTCAGTTGAACTTTTTTAAGGATAATAAACAGCAACAAGATCCTGGAATATAGTTTCTGTGATTGTGGGTACGAGCCAATAAGGGTAAGTTGCAGTGAGAACAGGATAGCAGGGCCTCATAAAAATTAAGATGCCTACCAAGGACAGGAGTGTGATGCCATCCAGGAAGAAGTCATCGATCTAGGAGACTTGGGACTCTTCCCAAAATCCGCTTGTAGTTTCTCTAAACACAGCCAAGGGGCCATCAAGGCCTCATAGGGTTCTACACCTCAGAGTCACAACCATCATAATTTTACCCTGGGAAAAATGACCAAGCATTTGTCTGCATTTTACCGGAAAAAAAAAAAAATCCATCAAACAAACTGCAGGCTAAAACTTCAAGGAGAACAAAAGGTGGACAAAAGGGTCATCTAGTGAATGGCACTACTGGCCATTACACCACTTGACAGTTCTCAGAACGTATATAATATACAAAGCATATCTTAAAGTGCAAAAATTATGAGAGGTTCATTACCAACAGAATGAACCACTAGGTATCACCTGCTTAAAACAACTAAATTTTAGATAAGACATAAAAACAAACCACTACCACCACAAAAGTGTCACAAAAGCACTTGTGACGAACACTCAGGTAAAAACTAACTGAAGGCTAGAACCCAGAGCACTAAACAGGACAATGAAGCCAGCTTTGCCTTGACAGGATTTGCTAATTGTGGAAACCAAAAGCTTCAATTTTCCCTCAAGGGGATCCAGCAGCCAGGAAAGTCAGACAAATCTGTATTAATATGTATAATTTAAAAACAATTTTCAGTACACTAAAATATAAAAAAATATTGTTAAATACAGTAAATTACAAAAGCTAAATATTTCTTTTTTCTTTCTCTTTTTCTTTTTGTAGTGCTGGAGCTACAAATATTTCTTTTTGTAGGGTCTGGCACTAGCAAATGCTTTACCACTGAGCTATACCCCCAGCCCATGTATATTTCTTTCCTCACTCTCATTCTTCAATAGCAACCGTTACTAACAGTTCAATGTATACATTTGTAGAATGTCCTCACATATCTCTATTCAAATTTCTCCAAGAAAAGATGAGATGTAAGGAGGAAAGCAAGCATTTCTCTAGGTTTTCACAAGTTTCCAATGAAGGAAGTGAGAGAGTGGGAGAGGTCTCTTCCTGCAACCTTTTGGATTCAAGGGTCCCCTAAGTGCTCATATCTGAGGGCCTTCACACACCCTGGTACACAAGTAAAATGGGTTCTCTTTTACTGAAAGAAGTCAGGATACTTCTATCATTAAGTGAGCAAATAAAGCACATTATATTTAAGTGAAATGTTTGTTTTGGTTCAGCACACTTGCTACTTGGTGCCTTTTTGTCTCTGTGCTGATGAAATCACTGACTATTTAAGCTCTCTCATGGGAACTAAATATACTGGATAGGTCCCCAATGATTAAAAATATGACAGAACTGTAGGAACATTTTTCATTTAAATTGTAGATCATAATACAATGTCCTGGTTGAGTGGCTTTTTGCCTTCTGACGCCACAATTCCTTAACAAAGTATGCAAGGATGTATTAAATAAAACATCAAAACCATTTCAAAAATTAAACTGAAATTACTTTCTACTTTACTAAAATGTCATTTGGAATCTCTATACTAACATTTTTGAAATTATGCCAACAGATGAATTTAGCAGGAAGTTTAAAATATTTTAAGAAATTCTTCCTTTTTCTTTCCTTTTCTCAACTTGTAAGTACAGCCATTAATTCTTTGCAATTCTTTGCTAACTACAAGAAAAAAGATGAGAAAATATTCTGGATTTTTTCAATATTTTATATGTATTAATTTTAGTTATATTTTGATAATTTTAAGCAAACTGCACTATAATAATCTCCTCCATCTACACTGCTTGGACCTAGTATAATTAAGACAATGAACAAAAAAATGGCACAACACTTGTTTTCTTTCCATTTAATTACTCATCAACAATTTGGGTCCTATGTATCAGGCACTATGCTAATAAGCATCATAAGCAAGAGAGACCTGCTTTCAGCCCTCTTACATCTTACAGTTCAGTGGAATAGACTGATATTTAAAAAAAATTAACCAAAATAGTGTTGGGGATGTAGTTTAGTGGTAGAATGTGTGCTTATTAGCATGTGTGAGGCCTTGGGTTCAATCCTCAGCACTGCAAAAAAAGATTTAAAAATCACCAAAACACAAACACAATCACAACTGACAAGAGCTCCAAATAACAATGTAGGATGATGCAAGAATAAGATCCCAAGGAAGTAACACTAGCTGACATCTGAAAGCTGAGGAGTTAGCCAGTTGGAAAGCAGAACAGCTCAGCCCCTGGTCAAGGAGGATCCTGGCAGTGGGTAAAGGGTAAGGAAAGAGGAGAAATCTCACAGCAGGTAAATAAGGCCAGATCACATGGGTCTTGCAGGCTCTTTAGAAAGCTGAGACTTAAATTTAAAAAACAAAAACAAACAAAATTCCCACAAAACATTGATGGGTTTTATGTAGAAAATCTATATGGTCGGTTTTGCCTTGTATAAAAAGTATTTAATAAGCTCTTTTAAATTTTATTTTTATTTATTTTACTTTTTGTTTCGTGAGACTGAGTCTCACTCTATTGCCTAGGCTAGGCTCTCACAACCCCCATCCCCATCCTCCTTCCTTCCTGGTCAGCTTTGCTATAAAGGTGTCTCTGGCCACCTGTGAGAAGAACGAACTTAAGGGCTAACAGTGGGTGTGGGGAGATCAGTGGTCTAAAAATACATGATAGAGGCACAGAATTGAGATGGTGATAGTAAGATGAAGAAAGGTAGATGGATTAAAGAGATATATAGGCAGAAGAATTAATAGGACCTGGTGATTAACAGAACAAAAAAAAATCAATAATGATTCCTATGTTTCTGGTTTCTATCATAGTATTTATAGTACTGCCATGTATTTATTTATGTATAGATCTTCCTCTGATAGGCACTAAGCTATTTGAAATCAGGGACAGTGCCCTTGTCTTCTCCACATCCCTTACGTATATATAAGTGTGTGACATGTGAACACCCAAAGAATATTCACGAATGAATAAATGAGCACATTAAGCACAAGACAAATAACAAATCACCTAAAGACATGGTTCCCAAATGACAGACCAAGGATTCATTATATCAGATGTTAAGAACATAGAATGAGCCAGGCCTGGGGGCACATGCTTGTAATCCAGCAAACTGAGAGGCTATATGGAAAGTTCAAGGCCAGCCTCAGCAAAAACATAAAAGGTCAGTGAATGTAGCTCAATGGTAAAGTCCCCCTGGGATTTAATGGAAGGAAGGAAGGAAGGAAGGAAGGAAGGAAGGAAGGAAGGAAGGAAGGAAGGGAGGGAGGGAGGGAGGGAGGGAGGGAGGGAGG